>JAJJMC010000373.1:1054868-1089708 GCA_023531435.1 Papaver californicum | reverse complement strand
AAGTGTTTGAAAAAATGAAAAAATAATAACACAGATGGTTCGCAACGATGTAACTGCGTTGCAGACCACTGTTTTCACTGTTACAAAAGAGAAAGTGTTTACGCTGAAGATAAACGTTACAAATACTAAGATATCCGTTGCAGATGGCTTGAAGAAACTGTTGCAGCTGAAGATAGATGTTGCAAAGACGAAGATATTCGTTGTTGTTCAGTTGAAGAAATCGCCGCCGTATCCTTGTTCTTCACTAGCAGCGTCAACGCTTTTTTTTCCCTGTTTTCTTCCCGAGCTTCCCCACCTGATCGGTGAAGAAGAGACGGGATGCGCAGAGAACAATCCTATTATCGATCTAGGTTTCATTTTCTCCTCTGTTTTTCAGTTGTGATACTCAAATATAACCCTAAACAAAGAACTCAGTGAAGATACTTAATCAGATAAGCATTTTGATGTAAACCTTTATTTCGGTATTTTCTTTGAGAAATTTGATTTTATCAGCTCTATATCAGAGGATCCTATTGATAGTGGTTGTTCAAGACATGATATGAAGTTAGGCACATCATTTTGTTTCTAGATCTAGGGTTTGTCACTTCATAAAAAATAATTTGTGTTATGTTCACCTCCTATTAAAATCGATTGTTCTTCAGTTTTTTTCCTTTTAACTAGGATTCTGATTATAACTAGATTTTGGGTAAAACTCATATCTCACAATATCAAGGGCATGAAACCCCTTCACAAAAACACTATGATCTTCGGGCTCACTGTGTCCTTATCACTGAAAGCAATCGCAGTTATCATCAGTTTGAATGCGAAACCAGTATAAAAACCCTAAGAAATTGACTTTGAGAGTTGAATGTTATACACTGGAATAGTAATACCCTCAAGGATGATGGCTTGATTGGCAGCGGGAAGTAAGTTTTTAGCTAAACAAGTAACAAGAAAACCCCTAATGATTTTTAGAGTGATCTAATAATTATTTTGTGTTTGTTGTTTGTAGAGTTCAATTCCAGAAGGTTCTTTCTCAAGGTCTTGATGACTCAACTTGGCCAATATCAAGTGTAAGGGGGGCATGTAATCCTGTAAATCTTTCTTTTGCTCTATAAGTTGCTTACTTCAGTTTATCTTGAAACAATATGTTATTTTGAACATTTTAGACACATGGGAGAAGTTTGTCTCATAATTCATTACCCCAATGTTGCTGTAAGTTCGATATCTCTTTCTGTATTTCAGTGTCTATTGATCTTAAGTGATGCTTACTGGAGAAGTAAAGCTTAAACTTTCTATTTTGTATCATTTTCTATTGCTTGCATGTATAATTTAAGAACGCTTGCTAGTTGTAATGTTTCTAAATTCATAGTGCAACTTTACTTTGTCGAGCTATGGTGGTATTTATGGTGTTACATATATGAGTTTCATACCGCAAGGACTGAAAGACACCATTTTATTTGGCGAAGTTCCTCTGATCGGAAATGGATTTACATCTGTATAACATACTTCAGACAATTTTTATTCTTGACTGACTCTGAAAGAAGGAGGGGTAAGCTATCTCATTTGATTCTTTAGAATGTAGCTTCGTATTTTAATTCTTTCTGGAATGTTGATATTGATATATTTTCAATTCATATGTTGGTTCGTCTACCATCTGGCGGGATATTATTATGTCATATAGCAGTATAGTTGATAGCAGAAATATCATAAGTCTATATAAATAGGTGTAGGAAAATTTTATTTCATACTTGACAAAGGAGTTGAAGATGAAAAATTAGGTGTTGAATATTGGAATCATTTGCAAATTCACTTAGTTATATCTATCGCCACATCAATTTTTTCTGCAACTCGATCTCTTTCACTCAAATTTCGTGAAAATTGTTTCAATATAAACTACTTATTTTTCCATATGATATTATCTTCCCTCGGGTTACTTAAACTATTTATTTACAATTTACATTCACATTTGTCGTAATTGCTATTCAAATACACATACCATAGGTTTTGACGAAGGTGTTATTAATCATAGGGTACCATCGAAACGGTTGCAGTATAATGAACTTGAAGTGTTATTATGGCGTCATTTCACCATTCAAGAGTTTCCAAACCAGTAATTTGGGAGTATTTCTGATTATGCAATAAATTATTTCCAATTATTATTTCTTTATATCATACTATTACATGTTGTATGTTCAAACCTGTGTTATGAAACCAATTATCATGTATTCATGTTACTTTATTTCTTAGTAGTTCAGTAAGAAAATATTTTTTTTTTAGTTTTTATTTTATTTTATTTTGAGAATTGCGTTATTGGAGTCGAACCAGGAATGTTGTTAGTGGACACCGACTGGGTTTTATTTTGTTGTAACGATTCAGTGTATTATAGTTGTCAATAAGTACGAGTTTCTACTAATCTATTAAGCATAGTTGATTATATGTCGCGGAAGGACTCAAGCTATCTTACTTATGTGACTAAAAATGCATGGGTAAATTTGTTTTATTAAGTTATTGATATATAAGGTTCAATATTTGCATTACGACAAATAACAATTCCCGTGCTGTTACGGCACGGGTCAAACCCTAGTTTTTATTATAAACTACAGTTGTTAACTGGGACCACTTTTGGGGCGGGTGTGGGGTGAAGCTTCGCCTCACCAAATAGGGCCAATACCCGTCGTACCCGGTGCATAGCACGGATTAAATACCGGTAGTTATGACTAGGGAAAATTTCGGTTTGGTCCAATTTTAAGTGGTCCCAAGTTAGTTTGGTCCACCGATAAGTAAGGGAGTTTAGTTTGGTCCTTATTTATTTGAAAATATTAAAATAACTAAAATAACATTTCTCTCTTATTAAAATATAGAAAAAAACTTAAAAATTAATTATCTCTCAAATCATAAGTCGAAAATTAACAAATTTTATACATTCGGAAAGCTCTTGACGAGATTTATCCAATGAGTACCAATTGTAATATTTTTCGAAGATTTAATCTTTTTAATATTGGTAATGGTAGTTCATATTCAAGAATGAACACCATTATAAAGTATGGTAGTTCATTTCTAGCAGTTCATTTTGTAAAATGAACTCGCAATATTGGTAGTTCATTCTAGTTTATTTTAGCAGTTTATTTTGTAGAATGAACTCGTGATATTGGTAATTCGTTAATCATTATAGTATTTCATTTTGTAGAATGAACTCGTAATGTTGGTAGTTTATTATAGCAGTTCATTTTGTAAAATGAATTTTTAATGGTAGTTCATTCTAGCATTTCATTTTGTAAAATGAACTCGTGATATTGGTAGTTCAAATCTAGCAGTTCATTTTGTAGAATGAACTCGTAATAGTAGTTCATTATAGCAGTTCATTTTGTAGAATGAACTAGTATGGTTGTTTATTATAACAATTCATTTTGTAGAATGAACTCGTAATGGTAGTTCATTGTAGCATGTAATGGTAGTTCATTATGTTAAATGAACTCGCAGAGTTAGTTCGTTACAATAATAATTCTTTCAAGCAGTTCATTTTGTAGAACGAACTCGTAATAGTGGTTCATTCTAGCATGTGATGGTAGTTCATGATGTAAAAAGAACTCCAAAGTTAGTTCATTACAATGTTAGTCAATTCTAGCAGTTCATTTTGTAGAATAAACTCGTAATAGTGGTTCATTCTAGCATGTAATGGCAGTTCATGATGTAAAATGAACTCGCAAAGTTAGTTTATTACAATATTAGTCAATTCTAGCAGTCCATTTTGTAGAATGAACTCGTAATAGTGGTTTATTCTAGAAATGTAATGGTAGTTCATGATGTAAAATTAACTCACATAGTTAGTTCATTACAATGTTAGTCAATTCTAGCATTTTATTTTATAGAATGAACTCGTAGTGATAGTTCATTTTATAGTTTATCTTTAACTAAACGATAACATAAAAATTAAAGCTTCAAAAAACAGTGAAAGTGGTACTCATTTTATAGATCTCGTCGATAGCTTTCCGAATATATAAAATTTATTAAATTTTAACTTATTATTTGAAAGATATTTAATTTTTAAGATTTTTTTTTACTTTTAAAAAAGAAAAGAAAGATATTTATAAAACTAATTTAAAAGATGATAACGTCATTTCAGGTGAATATTTACCCTGGAACTAAACAGTAAGACCAAACATATATTTAATATTTTTAAAAAGATCAAACATTAATTTAACCAAATGAACATTACCAAACTAATATTATTTTATATTATGACTATCATAGTTTCTGCTTACGACTAATCTGCTTAGAGAAATTGTCTTCTCAGCCTTCTACCACGTTCCCGCCTTGGCTTCTTTCTTGTCACGCCACTATCAGTCACTCTAGTTTTCTTCTTGTACGGTTCTTCTCTCTCCCAGCCTCACTCGCTTCTCCGCCAAAATCCCTCTTCCACCATTTTCATACCTTCGCCTATATAAATTCTATCACTTCTCTCTTTACACTTGGATCGCGAATCGGCAGAAGAAACACTCCCATCGTTCTTCGTTTCGGTAAGTTTCAAACTCAATCGCAAATGTTAATCGTCTCTCTCTTTGGATTTCCGATTTGAATGTGTTTTGACTAGTGGTTCATCTAAAGTAGGTATTCTTTGACTTGCAGATGTGTGGTAGGGCTGGGCGTCCTCCATTTGATGATACTGGCACGGTGATAATTATGACAAGAAAAGATACAGTAACTGTCTTGTTAAATCAGATACATGTCTTCAAAACTTAATTCATTCAATAAAGATTAATTTCATTTTCAAAAATTCCAGTGCCTTCGTACGAGAATTTATGATGTTTTTTTTTCAATCAGGTCCACTTGTACGAGAATTTATTGACCGGATGTGAAATGGTTGAGTCTCAGTATGTTCTTAACCTTTATTAAATGTGTATACAAGAAAATGACCAGAATAACTGTCAACACTAGGATGGGAAAACATTGAAGGGGTCCCACACATGCACAAAACGAGGACACTCAGGCACACACATACACTGTGGAAGCTGTTAGTATCCTGTCGTGCCGGTGAACCTAGAAAACTCTGTCGTGCCTTCTTGTCTTTTGTAAAATGCCCGGGAGAACATAAATCATCTTCCTGGTTTGGTTTTCCTTCCGTAACTATTCTTCTATTAGTAGGGTTTTGGAAAACTGTTCTTCTATCTTAGTAAGTATCGTCTATCTTGGTAAGTAACCTGTATATCTCTAATCTAAGTTGCTTGTACTTTTTACATTAGATTACTTTCATGTGTGACGGAGCATCTAGCTGCGGAAATAGTTCAGCTAACTGTTAATGATGTACCTCGGGCTATTGAGTGGATGAAATGTTCTTATTTGTACGTGCGAATGAAAAAGGCATGTTTTTATCGAAACTCATTATTTGTTTGTGAATATTTTTTGTCATCAATGTATTGCTTATACCTCAGATGTAAAATCAGAACCCCTTGAATTATGCATTAGAAAAGGTCCCTGGTGGAGGGCTAGAGATGCATATGCAAGGTAATGGTTTGCATGAACTGTTAAGGTTTCTTGTCTATTGTTGCCTTTTGTCTAATAAATTCTTCAATGTCAGAAATTTGTGTTCAGAAGGTAAACGAGCTATCAGAACATGGAATGATCTGGACAGATGAATATGGTTTTCTTTTGAAGCCGCTTGGTAACTTCTTTTCCTTGTGTACTAGGGAACCTAGATTTATGACCACAAATCTTTAAAATCTTTACTCTGGTTGTTTGCATGACAGTAGTTCTATTTTTTAATGGTATCTTTTTCACCTTTCTAATTTTCAGAGCCTGGGAGGCTGATGACAAAATATTATCTGAAGTTTGATACGATGAAAAACATTATGGGTACCCCTGAGAACTCCAGTTTGGAAGATGCTCTTCGTGTTGTTTGCTGCTCTGAGGAGATATCCTGTATGTATATATATATCAATATACGCCTCTGTACGCTGAAATAACTCTACTTGTTGTTAACAGGCAATTTAGGTTAATGATATGTTTATGCTGGAAAAATGAAGGGATACAGCTGAGGCGTAATGAGAAGAAGATTCTAAATGACATAAACACTGATAAAGATGGTCGCCTTCGATTCCATATTCTTGGTGAAAATGGAAAACGGAAAAAGCGAATTCAATCAAGAGAGGAGAAGATCTTTCTGTTGGCAAATGACTGCTTGACTGGTGATCCCTCATGTCACGATTTGTCTCTCAACCAGGTCTTATATGCTATGTTCAAATGGTATTATCATAATTGCCACTATTGGCTTACCGAAGCCTTATTAATCACAGTATTAATCTCCTTTTACACCACAGGACATGAACTCTATATGCTCAAATGGGAGTAGAATTGCTAAGTGCATGAAAGAGTATTTTATTTACAAAAAAATTTACAAGGGAGCATTTAACTCTATACTTCTTTCCAAATGCTTAGATCAGAAACTGTGGGATGACAGTCCTTACTGCTGAAACAACTTACTGGCATTGGAACAGTAACGGCGAAGGTTTATTCTCCACTTCATTTCTTGCACAAAGTTGATCTCGTAGTACAGTTATGCCAATTAATGATGTTTAGTTAGACTAAGCTATGTTATTTCGTAAATCTGTTAGGCATTAAACTCTGCATGGATAAATACATTCGGGACTTTCGCAGATGCTGATCCAAGGAGGATAGAAATAGTTACTAATAGGAAATATCCGTTTGGGAACCATATTAAAGAATCTTTATTGTCACTCCCTCCTAAAGTTGAGTTGAGCATTGAGGAGATTGAATGCCAGAGGCAAGGGAAGTCAAGATTATTGGTAACATTGACTCGGTTATCTCAGCCTGTTCCAGCGACAAAGCGTCATTTTGCTGATATGGTATCTTTTCTTAACTATCTCTTTTCATTTGCTATTTAACCATAACTTATGAATGTTTACTAACAGTACTCATCTCTGTCATTTTCATCCAAATTATTTTCTTTCATAATATATTCAAGTGACTGAACTTTTTACAGGTTGTTGGTTCAGAGGAAGATAACCTGATCCTGTTTCACGAGAAAATAAGGTTGAATCAGCTTATTTCAATATTTTTCTGGATTAGTGGAAAGACTACTGTTACAAAAGCATTATATTATCTTGTTTCTCTAGTCTGTACTATGTCCATGTTATATGCTCATCGATCCAGATTGTCCAATTCCATTGGTGGATGGTTTATCATATTATTGGGCTAATTTGACCAGTAGATCTACTGCTGTGTGTGTGTTGATTAGAATAAGATATCCCATTTTTCTGAGGTTGACTCTCTTTTGCTTTGGTTACCGCAGAGTGGACGAGTTTTCCAGGTGCGCAATCTCAAATTGTTGCTGGTCTTCTCATCTTATTTTCACATTCTCAAGTACTTTCTTTGTGACCCACACCATGGCTGTGGTGTTTACTGCAGTCCCTATAGTACAACAGTTCTCGTGTCAAGACCTGAGCAAGGAAAGCTAACTGTGACAGCTGATCTGCTTTTCGAAGAATACAGTAATATTCATACTGCTATGTATCAAACTATTAATGATATCTTTCTCTCTCTCTCTCTCTCTCTCTCTCTCTCTCTTTTAAAGAATGTTGACCGATATAAGTTGTTTTATGGTGATGCTCATGCAGTTGGTCTCGATCTCCACAAAAATGTCTTATTGGTGAAGGAAATCGAGTCAAATATGATTCGGAAACGTGGAGGTTATAGAACCACCTCTACTTATGATCTGCCCAAAGAAATATACGTCGTAGAAGATGATGACAAGAAAACCACCTCTCATACTTCAGCAAAGGAACTTCACGTGTCACACAAGTCTATGGAGGGTTTTTCCATGTTTGTCCTTCAATCTCTTTTGTCATTCAATTGTCGCTTAATATGTCATTGCTTCCGGATATCTGTTCCACTTGTTCTAAAACTTACCGTATCTTAAAGTTAAACTTCTTTTCGCAGGCCCAGTTTCAATCTGCTAGAGGAAGAATTTGATGAAGGTATCATTGATCTAGTTCGATTTATTGCATGATACACTGCTTCAACTTTGTTTCTAATTCTTTTTGCTTATTTTATTCACTTGTAGATGTGGCTGTAATTGAGACTGAAGAAAAAGGAAGTGAAATCATAACTGAACAGACAGTATTTGATCACATCCGAAGAAAAGCTAAGAACTTTCCAGTTTTTGGCACAACAAGTATTGTTGATTCATCAATATCCGGGAGATTGGTCCCAGTGAAAAGACGTCAATCTCCAAACCATATTGAATCCCACAGTACAATTCGTGTGCTGGAAGAAACAAACACAAGTATTCAGGGAGAGACTATTAATGGTCCAGACATGGAGCCTGGAGATGGTTCCAGAAAGGATGAAACTCCGAAACATCATGTCAATACACGACAAACCGAAACAAATGCAAGTATTCAGAGAGAGACTATCAATGGTCCAGATATGGAGCCTGGAGATGGTTTCAGAAAGGATGAAACTCCGAATCGTCATGTCAATACCCAACAGTCAAGCAGCTTTGGTCTTCTAGAGGAATACATGAATATAGGTAGTAACCTGAAATAGTTCCTACTTACCCTTTTATAGCTTTTTCTGATATGTTTTAACCTTCTTCCCTTTCCTTTTTGGATTATATAAAAGGTATTACTTCCCCAGTAATTCCAGAGAAGATAGCTGCCGAGGTAACAGAACAAACTGTATTTGATCACATACGTAAGAAAGCTAAGAGTTTTCAAGTACTCACAACAGAGGCCATGAGATTGGAACCTGTGGTCCCTTCAAGAAAACGTTTCTTCCTGGATCAGTTTAAAACAAGTATTTCTGCTGAAGAACATGAAGCAGGAATTTCAAAGAATACCTCGGGAGACAGTACAATGATTCCCGATTCCAGAATGAGAGATATCGGTAGACTTGTGCATGGGACCAATGCATATGTGAAACAGCATACATCCACGAGAAGTTCAAGAAGTGTGAGCTCACATATATTATCCGAGGTTTTAGGCACCCAAACTGATTCTGCAGAATTTAGAGATATCTCTATTTTAGACAGAATAAAACATACTTCTCATTCTACAACCTCTGGAGATCACTATAGTAGCAAACAACAGGAGTACTCAAATGGATCGAATAGTCAGTTGTGCTCATTGGATATGATAGCTGAGAAGAAGAAAGAACCCTTCCTTGGATTTAAGAGTGTTTTTTCATTTCTCTGATTAACAACAGCATTACTCAAACTTATGGAATAGGGAGTTTCGCCCATTGGATACAGTAGCTGAGAAGTAAAAGTGTTCTGCCTTGGGTTTAATAGTGTTTTTATTTCTCTGATTACTTGTTACAGTCACTGTCAGAGGATATATTCTTTGTTTCTATTACCGGAAGAGCTGCTTGAATCTCCGATCAGGAATATGTACATAACTATTGGCTTTTCTCAGAATCTTTTATGGTCACACAACCCTGCTGTGATTTAGCTCGAACGGTGTCAATGAGGTGTGTGGTTTTCTACTCATTGAACATTAATATAATCAAGTCGATTACGCAAAATTTAGCTTTAAAATTAGGCAATGCGATTTGTACAACAATGGGATGGCCCAATTCTGGCATTTTAGTTCATAATCCAGACCGTTAGGAGATTATGTAAGGAAATCAGCAGTTTAACGACGGTTCAAAGTTTTGGTCTCGTGGTTACAACTGTTTATGGACCCTAGGTCTTGTTTTGACCTGCGGCGTCAATTCTGGGGAGCACAGATGTCTTAAGGACTAACTAATAGGAGCAAAACATTCTCCCAGGCTCTATTTACCACTAAAACGTCTAAAACCACCTCTAACATTTGGCGCAAGTCAGCCACACCCAAAATTTCCATGGGTACTGACGGTGGTCAAAGGTGTTATTTGAAATACTGAAATTCTTGATGAACCGTATAAAAAATCAACTCCAAAACCGTCTTGGGATTTTTTTTGATCGGACTCACTTACTTGGTTATGGGCCTATGGCATTCAACACATAAGGGTTCACTTTTTTACCATTAAAATTTGGTATAAAAAATCAAGGTAAATAAATTTCCTATACAAAAAACCCTTCCATATTATTTTTTATAAACAAAAATCATTTTAATTAAAAATAAAACTAAAACCCCATTTTCCTTAAGAATGATTAAATTTAGTTTTTAGTATTTTTCAATATATCCGAGTTGTCCTTCCCTATATAACCTAGGTATGGTAATTTTGTGACGTTTTTCTTCTTCTCTTTTTTCTTCTTCTTTTTCTTTTTCTTCTTCTTATTTTTCTTCTCCTCCCCGCCACCATCACCTGCAGCAACAATACCTCCTCCGCCACCATCACCAGCAGCAACAGTACCTCCTCCGCCACAACAACACATTCATATCCTTCACCAACAACACCTCCTCCTTCCCCATCGCTTCCTCCTTGTTATTGTTTCTCCTCCACCACTACATGTCCAGAACCACCCACAACACCTCTTCCTCCTCCTTTTATCCTCTACAAACATCACCAACACCTCCAGATCATCATAGTCAAAAATCATCATCAAAAAATAATGATACATTATCATTGTCGAAATTAGGTTTTTTTGGTGGTGAAACGTCAGAAAAATGATGAAACCAAATTTGGTTTTATCAAATTTTATAAAAACTAAAACAACGTTGAAACCAGTTTTTGTGTTGGTGGAATGTCTGAAAAATGACGAAACTTTTTTTGGTTTCATTTTTTTTTTTCATCTGGAATAAAATAAATGATGAAACATTTTTTGGTTTCATCAAATTTTATAAAACTAAACAATGCTGAAACCAATTTTTGTGTTGGTGAAAACAATAAGTTTTATATAAATCAAATTTGGTTTCATCTGATTTGTCCTACTTTTTACCGTGAAACCAAAGTTTAATGGTGAAACAGTACGTTTATGTTGAAACCAAATTTGGTTTCAACTAAATTTTTCCTAGTTTTTTCAATTTGATCCATTTGGTTTCTTCGTTGAAGTTGTGTTGGTGAATTTCATCTGATTTATGTCAGAGTTACAGGCTTTTTATAATTTGTTGGAACCAAAATAGGTTTCATAGTTTTGTCACATGAAAGACGTGCAACGTAGGTTTTTTATCTCTAAGTTGATGGAATCCTTTTTGGTTTCATCGTTTTTTTCATCTGGAATAAGATGAAACACCTCTAAGTTGATGGAACCCTTTTTGGTTTCATCGTGTTTTTTCATCTGGAATAAGATGAAACAAAACAAACGATGGAACCCTTTTTGGTTTCATCGTTTTTTTTCTTCTGGAATAAGATGAAACAAAAACAAATGATGGAACCCTTTTTGGTTTCATCGTTTTTTTTCATCTGGAATAAAATGAAACAAAAAATATTGATTAACATCTCTTAAAAATCATACTGTAATAAGATGAAACAAATCATGGAATAAGATTTTCATCCTTGATTAAGAGAAAAATATCAGAAATTTTTTAATAACTTAAGAGTACTGATTGATGAGAAGACTGTTTTCTTATCTACCCTCTGTTTACAAATCATTGAATAAGATGTTTTACGGAAAACCATTATACTTTACCACAAACTAATTGATTAACATTGTTCTTAGTTTCATCCTCTTTTTTTTCACAAACTCTAACCCAAACTCTCTTCCATGAACATACAACCACCATGAGCTTTGACAATCAGTCTTCTTTCTCTGGGTATATCTACATTCTTCATCATTTGTAGACCAAAAATGACAGTGAACTGTTCAGGTGTTGTCTGTAGTATCATATTCCTTGCTCTCATCAACTTGAAACAATCTGGTTTATCACCCTTGACACTTCTATAAAATGACCCTAAGATCATCTGAACTGCTCTTTTTTCAATTTTCTTCTTGAAGGGTACCATCGAAGAACGGTTTGAAGAAGCGCCAGAATGGACAAGCAACAAGTGCCTTCATGTATTTTTTTTTACTTCGTATCAAAGCTTTTATCTTTGGTGCCTCTGTACACAAATGTTGCAACGAGCACCTATATGGTTCTGGCAGTCTTTTTTTCCTGTTACAGAATAAGTAAACCATAAGCACAAACAGAACTTGTCCCAACCATACACAGAATATGATGAAACCAAATTTGCTTCCATCAAAACAAGCATTTACTAAAAAACACCAATACAGTGGATCAAAACCATACATACACAGAATATGATGAAACCAATTTTGGTTCCATAAAAATAGGCATTAAATAAAAAACACCAACACTGTTGGTTAAAACCATACATACACAGAATATGATAAAACCAATTTTGATTCCATAAAAATAGGCATTAAGTAAAAAAACACCAACACTGTTGGTCACAATCATACATACACAGAATATGATGAAACCAAATTTGGTTCCTTCAAAATAGGCATTTAGTAAAAAACACCAACACAGTGGGTCAAAACCATACATACACAGAATATGATGAAACCAATTTTGGTTCCATCAAAACAGACATTAAGTAAAAAAACACCAACACTGTTGGTCAAAACCATACATACACAGAATATGATGAAACCAATTTTGGTTCCATAAAAACAGGCATTAAGTAAAAAAACACCAACACTGTTGATCACAACCATACATACACAGAATATGATGAAACCAATTTTGGTTCCATCAAAACAGACATTAAATTTGGTTAAGTTAAAACAGATGAAACCTAAACCTTGCTACAAACAGATGAAACCTAGATGAAAATCAGTGAAACCTAGTTTCAGAAAAATGTAATAGACATTAAGTAAATAAATTAGGACAAAACAGATGAAACCTAAAACCTTGCTACAAACAGATGAAACCTAGATGAAAATCAGTGAAACCTAGTTTCAGAAAAATATAACTGAAACCTAACTATGAAACCGGTGATTTCGAAAGAGATGAAACCTTATTAACCAAATACATCGATGAAACCAAAATCGTGAAACTAAAAATCATTGATGCATTTTGATTTTCAACCATAAACATTCATAGAATATGATGAAACCCATAAACTTCGATTTACCTTTTGTAGATTCTTCTTTCTTAACTGTTTTATTAACTTTTTTGTTCATCTTTTTATCTTTCTTTTTGTCTTGTTTCTTCACCATTTTTAATGATCTTCAATGATTTTGGTTAGATTTAAACTGTTAGAGAATGGAATAGAAACTTCGGGGAGTTGATGATGAGTTAAAACTAGAAGTCTCAATTCTACTATTGATGATGAACAACCGTTTGAGAATCAAACATTCAGGATGATGATGACTCAATTCTACTGATGATGATGATTTATGTGATGATTTTTGTTTCAGGGAGATTAATATGATAATTTTTGATATGGATGATGATGACGATGATGTTGTTTTAGGATTTTTTTGTGATTATTTTGAAATTTTTGAATCGCACAGTTGGGAGATATTGAAGAGAGTAGTTAAAGATGGAAATTATGAGTTCTTCCCGAATTCAATTAATGGCAGTTAAGGAATGTGAACGGTTTACATATGAAGGGTAATATGGACAGTTGGGTTTTAATGGGTTTTTTGTACCAAATTTGTTTAATTGGGTTTTATCTAGTTGGATAGTGACACCTTTGGGCTTATAACCCATGGCCTGTTTATGTATAGGGTATATTTTTTGTTTGAGACTGTTTTTTATACAATTTGTTCCTGAAAGAATGATTTTAGGGTATTTTGTGTTACCACCTCTTCAAGGTTATTTTACCAAATCCTCCCATCTCTCATTGTTAAGTTTTTTTTATCAGTTTTCCAGTTAGTTGACAAGGCACTGGTGTACACGTGACAAAAATCAACGAATCGTCTTCTTTGTTTATATTGAAGTTTCACAATTGGTGTGATTCCTGATCAACAAAAATTTCATTAATTCACCGAGTGGTGGAAACACATCTTTAAAATTTCTGCAGAGTAATCAAAATAGGTTCAAGATGAGAAATTAGAAAAGATTGATGATGAGAAAAAAGATAGATCAATTGAAAATGGAACAAATCTGGTGATTTTTTTTTGCTCTTTTATATTTATGAGATTAATATTTAAATTGTGGTTTATCTCAAAATCTAGGGTTCTAATCGTTTTGGAGAAATTAAAATGCAACTGATAAAGTTGATGATGATTCAACAAATTAATGAAAACCCATAACCAATCACAGTGATCGACACCCCAACCATAACAAAGTACAGACCAAGCATGGAAGAAGTCGTAGCTTCATTAGAAGGGCTTCAGGATTCTAAAGGACATGCAAGAACCTATCACACTGATCGAACCCCAACCGTAATCATCATTGAAGTCGCCAAAAAACTGGCGATGACAACCACATGAATCACTTGGATGAGATACAGAACCAAAACAGAAATTCATTTCAAATTGAGACAGAGAAACAAAATGAAATTAACACCAGAGATTTAACGTGGTTCGGCGTTGATGCCTACGTCCACGGGAAATGAAGTCTTATTGATTTTTATTGATAGTGGTTTACAGAAGGATAAAACTCTCTCCCTCTTTACTCACAGTTCTATTTGGGGAAGAATTAGTTGGGGAAGAAGAAGCAGTTTTTTTCCCCCAACCAGCCGTTCTTCCTTTTTCTATCCTAGGGTTTTTTCCTTATAAATGATAGAATCTTTTGGTCTATTTACATTATTGTCCTTATGACTAAGCTACATGTTTCATCATCAAATCTGCCACGTGCCAATGCAGGTCCGCCACATGTTGATGAAATCCGCCACATGTCTATGAAGTCCGCCACGTGTCGATGATGTTACCTCACATTTTTCCATGTGTCGAGGAAGTCCGTCACATGTCGTTGAAGTCCGTCATGTGTCAATGTTGATCTTATCTTTTAAATGGCCTCAACCCAATTTTGGTGCGGGCAAATGGTGGTGCGGGCTAGAGCTTCGGGAATTGGCTTCGGGAAAGAGCTTCGGGCAAGAGTTGGTGCGGACTTAGTTGCGGGACTTGGCTTGCGGGAATTGGTGCGGGAATGGGTGCGGGAAATATTTGGTTCAAAACTTCATTTTGAATGATGCATTTCCCGCTTAATGAAATCGAGTTTTGAATCTGTGCGGATATGTAAAGATTATTAACTGATGGGCTTGGCTTTTGCTTAGTGTTGGCCTGCAGACCATGGGCTTGGGTTGCGCTAAGCTTCTGCGATTTAAATGCAATGCCCTGGGCAGCTGTTTGGTACGGACCATGAAGATGCTACGGGAAAAAGTCCTCATGCTGCGGACCATGAAGTGCTATTGCGAACTTGGGTTTGAACTTGATCTGAACTTGTGCTGGAGAAGTAGTGAAATGGGCTTGCGGACCACGAAGACTTGTGCGGGAAAGGTGCGGAAGCTTTGTTCACCACTTGCGGAAAAATGGATTCAAATGATGGCTTCTTTGTTGCGGACAAACACCATTGGATGTTTTGAATTTGATTTGGGGCGGGATATTTCAATCAAGATGGACATGAAAATGCTTTGTTAGTTGCTGGGCTTGATGGAAGATATGTTGGGCTGTTGTAAATTTAGGTTGTTGTGTTGTTGCGGGCTTGAAATGAGATGGGCTATCAAGAGATGATGCTTGCTTCTCTTTTGGTGCATTTCATTTTTGGTACTCACAACTTGCCCCCTTTTCTTAAGAGTTGTTCGAAGAAAAATTCTTAAGAAAATGACTTCACGTCTCATTCGTATCATATTGTAGCGGTTGATGTTGCTGGTGCACTTTTATTTTATCTTGTACTTTTGCCCCCTGTAAAACAAAATTTTGAACATATATATTGTTTGTTAGTTCTCCAGCCATGGAGTAAGAGGGTGTAACACATGTCTAACTTCTCTCTGGCTAGGAGGAAATTAGGATGCGATCCCGAGAGTATTTCCAGCCACGGAATAAGAGGGTGTAACACATGTCTAACTTCTCTCTGGCTAGGAGGAAATTAGGATGCGGTCCCGAGAATATCTCCTAATATGAAACCAAATTGTTGTATAATTGATTTGCTGATTGTGAGCACTTCCTGAAGTGGAGATTACCTAGTATGAGCGTAAATCACTGTACGATTGCATTGATGGTTTAGGGGTAATATGATTTTTTGATACTGTGAGTTTTATGAATGCCGTAAAATTTCTCCATCCAGATCCAGCAAGTGGTATATGTCCCGCAATATCTTGCGTCCTCTCGCCAGGTTTTCCAAGAGAGTATTGAAGGTGATAATCGAGATTGGTCCGATATTAGGTGTTATTTGACGCAAATTTATACATACGTACCAATGCCTGTGTGCGAACCTGTCATCTCGAGAAGGGCCATGTGTTATGTGTCATTAGATGTAGATTTATTCATATATGCTAATGCCTGTGAGAGCCTGTTATCTCGAGACGGGTCCTGTGTCAGGTGTCATTAGTCGCAGATTTTCTCATACGTTCCAATGCCTGTGAGAACCTGTCATCTCGACTGTACTATAAAATTTCATTTCTAGGAAGTAATTGCGGGGACTAAGCTTGCGGAATTAAATCTACGAGACCAAAGCTTTCGAAGTGTTAATTGAACTGCAGGATTTTGATTTGCTGTGAGATTGGTGATAGACACATTTTTGTATCTACATTACACTCGATTATCTATTTTGAAAGTGTTCGTTTTTGTACCTATTATGTCTTTTTATGTCTTTGTAGGTATTTTCGAGAAATAAATATTTGTGGAAAATTCAGCTCAAAAAGTTGTTAAAGGCACCCATCAAAAGTGATTAAGGCACCCACGTTTAGGATTGGGGGCACTCCCTTTAAATTTCAAAAACTTGATTTTGGCGGGAAACCATTTTGTTACGGGAAGAAAGCTCCTGGATGCTCATGTACGTGATTTTGGGAGAGTTGGGTAATTAAAATTCACCCAAAGAGAAGTAATCAACTAGAATATCTTAAACACACGTCACAAACGTGTTTTAACCGTAAAGATTGGATACGGGAATGAATTTTGCCGGAAAATGGGAGTTTCACTAGGTTTCGGATAATAAGAAATTTGAGATTGAGTTGGACGTGTTTTAAGAGTTCTAATCAACTTACAAGACTCCCTAGGGTTTGCTTACCCTATATATATCAAAGAAAAGCCAAGAAATCGGTGGGAGAAGCCACAGAGAATCGCCGAAAAGTTGATAGAAAACCAAGTTTTCTGCTGCTGCCGAAGAGGAAGAACAACTGAAGAACATAAGGCGCCAGCGAACCTTCGTTCATTCTGTCCCTGTTCAGTCGCTGCTTCAGCTGCTTCAACAGTTGTTTTTCTACTACACTTTACGTTCGATCTTTTCTCATGTTCTATTTTCTCTCTGCTGTAACACTCTGAACCCTTCACTGTAACGCCTATAAGCGTATCAAAACGTCTGTGTTACTTCTTTTTAATCATTGTAAGCTCTTTTTGAGCAATGAAAGATTATTTTTAGTGTGTTTCCATTACAATGATCTAATCACTATTACTGGGGCGACGGAGGAAGCTATTTTTCCAATAATTAAGTGGTATGTCTATTTTATCTATATTTTCTTTACAATTCTTTTATTATTAATTGCTTGATTAAAATTGAAAAAATGGTTTTCTTAAATAATTGTGTTCTCTTTTGATGAGTCATGCTGGGTTGACTGCTTCTAATGTCTCATGCTTACGCTTTACAATTATTCTTTTAAAAACCTATTTTTGACATATTTAGATTAAATTGAGCATAGAATTGTTAGGCATATCACAGAAGTATTGGTGAATGGTGGAATCTTAAACCCTAGTTTTCTTCCATATATTTTTAAAATCAAATCTGTTTAATCTTATTTATTTTTAGTAATTAAAAATTAGGTCTAGAAATTAAATCTTCACAAGTCCGAGAATCGAATCTATTTTACCACTATATTAAAAGCACATCAATTGGGTTTCACATGAATTGAACTTTGCCTTCACTGGACTACCTGCATTCTTGGTGCATACTCTAGCTGAGGACTTTCCGCATCCTTTAGGTTTTAGTCGAAGACGATGGTGAACAGTCAGTCCTCTGTTGACGGGGATGAAAATGTTGATAGTGATGAGGAAAATATTAAGGTTGATGGAGGCGATAATGATGATAATTAAGAAGAGCGAGACGTCCTATCACGGTAAATCAAGTGAGGTTGATCCTCATGTGGATCACGTGAGGGAGAAACCATCTGCTTCGGCTTCTTCAAAGATTCATGAGGTTAAGGCCGTGACAACTTCTGCTTATGTGGAAGACTCTTTTGTGGCTGAGATCGTAGAGGAAAAAGAATGAAACCAACTACTGGGAAGAGATCCATGTATACCGTACCGCTTTCTCCAAATGATGCTTGGGCGCTCAATAACATTATTGATTTGGAGGATGAGGTTGGTAAAGATCATGATGCAAATGCTAAGGTTCACTCTATGATCCCTGAAACTTTGAAGATTGGTTCCCCTGTTCGGCCTCAAGACCGCGACAATAATACTGAAATGCCTGAGTCTTTTAAAGATAATGAGCGCATCCCTGAGGGCGTGGTTGATCATGATGTTGTTAATGAAAGTACAAGAGCTTCCGCTGCTGATCATTCTGATCTCCGCCTTCCCATGCAAGCTTTTGTCGATTTTCCTGGTGATGATGTTGCCGCCTTCGCTTGGGCCAAGGATAAAAAGCTTTTGGAGGTTATTGCCTTCTACTAGTCCATGGTGAATCTTCAAACCTTGGTTCTCGGTTAACTGATGAGATGCGCATCAACCCTTATGAGGTGGTCGATAACGCGATTTACAACGAGAATTAATACAGGGTCAATGAGAGGTATGTTGACGTTCCCGATGTTAATTTCAACTAGATGAAGGAGTTTGTTGATGGTCATGCTTGCTTGAGCTCTCAATTCACCGTCTACCATGTAAGTTCTGCTCGCACTGTTTTATCTTCTTCTCTTAGCACGTGAATAGGGTTTTGTTACTGATTATTGCTTTGGTGGCCAAGGATAACACTTAGAATTCTGTCGATCTCACACTTTGAATCTTGTGACAACCATTTGTTTTCTGAAATGGGTCTTGTGTTGATGTTGTTGCTTTATCTTTAAATAAGAGATGACCATTAGCTGATGACTTTGTGCATCCTAACTTGTGTTGCATGATGCAGACCTCAAGTTGAGAAGCTTGAACAACTTTAGTGCGGGAACTTTATTGGCTTGATCTGTATTTTAATGGACAGAGACATACTTGTTTAAATAACAAATTGCTTACTTGATGATTTGTATCTTAGGTGTCTGTCCTTATCCTTGTTGAGTTATACTTTCAGTTTGTTTCTTTTACTTCAAATTGTTACGAACTGAATTTCCGTTGAATTTCGTACTTTAAATCTATCTTGAATTTTGAGCTGCATTACCTACTTATCAGCACCGATACAACTGAAACTTTTTGTAGAAATACGGGAAGAAGTCCCGCTGCTCAACTGTCATTATTTGATGGACTTCAAAAATGGTGCGGGCACTATGGTTGAAATCCTTGAGACAACAAGTATATTCGAAAGAAAATCTTGCGAGAACGATTGTTTTTTGAGATAAACGAAATGAGTTTATAAAACAAAATTCATTGATTGTCGTATAAAACAAAATTTTTGAAGACAAATCAAACTTTAATTCATTTTTTGCTGAAAAAAAATCAAAATGAGTTTAACAGTATTTGAATCTCCACGATGGTGCAAGCATAAAGCATCAAGGAAATTGAGAAACAAGTTGTGAGTATGCTTTGACTGGTATCAAAAACATTGGAAGGTTCTATCGCAAAATGACTGCTCATGTTCTACATAAGGTTCACTTGGGATGAGTTTCTGACCGATATTTCAGCACAACAGGGGACTTCATGATCTCCTAGTTGAAGATTTTCCTGGAAGAAATCATTTTTCGTGCCCAAAGTTCTGTTCTTTTCACCAATAACTTTTTGTTTGTTCCTCGGCTGTATCTTCTGAAAAAAAAAGTTGATCCTGGCATACATCAATGTATAAAATGAAATATACTTCATATGATTCAAACTCCGTAATTTCCATATCTGAAGCTTCAATACTTTCTCTAGAAGTTTCTTGCAGCATATTTTTATTAGTGAGGTTGGGAGAATCAACTTCATCTGTAAAAAGTTGATCTACAACTACCCCTTCTTCCCAGTCCACTTTAGATGATGCTTGAACAACTGATTCATGTAATTCAAATTCTATCCGGACCGAGCTCCCTGATTTTTTAGTCTCAATATAACAACAATAAAATTAACTGCCGCTTCTACTACATCTCTAACTGATTTTAAGAACCCATTTTGGTATTCAGATGTTTTCATTACACCACATATCTGCTCTGCTTCCCTATCATGATTACTTCTTCGATCAACAGAGCTTGTAGCATTTTCCATTTTTCTTTCTGGCATATTATCGAACAGAATGTGCGCATTTTACTGTCGATGAAAAGATGAGTTTGTTGTAGTATGTCTATCCATTTTATACCTTCTCCTTCCCTGCAAATTTGATTTAGTAATAGAACCAAGTTTCCAATCATCCAAAATTCAAAACGTTTAAATTTGATGCTCATTCATCACACAATTGAATAATAGCTCACTTTTCATAACTTGTTTTCTTACTGAAATTTTGTTCATATGTTTTCAGGATATAGATCCCCAAATCAACCAGAAATTCAAACGCTTATTATTTTTTGAAATTCATTTGATGGGTTTTATAAAGAAAGATTTAGCTGTTGTAACTCTATAATCAAAAGTTATTTTAAATCAAAAATTTTTTAGAAGAAATATCAGGTCTTTGTTGAAGAACAAGCCAAATCTTCAGATAAGAATGAAATCCAATAGATAAGAAATCTTTAAAACCTTCTGTTTTAAATGTTTTATATACTTCTTTAAAATCTTTAAAAACTTCTGTTTTAAGAAATCTGTAAAAACTCCTTTCAAACCTTCTATTTTAAATGATTGAAATACTTAAAAATGAAATCCAATAGAGAAGAAGAGAGTTCATCATTTTTGGAATGATTGATGATGTAAATTCATTTAATTCCATCGTCCTCTGATTTTTCCTAATCAGTGACGAGAATTATTGATGGTCCTCTTCCTCCATTTCTGTGTGACTTTTCTGAATCCTACGTAAATCTCTATAACAGGTAGGATAAATCCTTTAAACATCCCTGTTTCTAGCGCCAAATTGTAGTCGACAAAAAACTGGCGATGACAACCACATGAATCACTTGGATGAGATACAGAACCAAAAGAGCAATTCATTTCAAATTGAGACAAAGAAACAAAAATGAAATTAACACCAGAGATTTAACGTGGTTCGGCGTTGATGCCTACGTCCACGGGAAATGAAGTTTTATTGATTTTTATTGATAGTGGTTTACAGAAGGATAAAACTCTCTCCCTCTTTACTCACAGTTCTATTTGGGGAAGAATTAGTTGGGGAAGAAAAAGCAGTTTTTTCCCCCCAGCCAGCCGTTCTTCCTTTTTCTATCCTAGGGTTTTTTCCTTATAAATGATAGAATCTTTTGGTCTATTTACATTATTGTCCTTATGACTAAGCTACATGTTTCATCATCAAATCTGCCACGTGCCAATGCAGGTCCGCCATATGTTGATGAAATCCGCTACATGTCGATGAAGTCCGCCACGTGTCGATGATGTTACCTCACATTTTTCCATGTGTCGAGGAAGTCCATCACGTGTCGTTGAAGTCCGCCACGTGTCAATGTTGATCTTATCTTTTAAATGGCCTCAACCCAATTTTGGTGCGAGCAAATTGTGGTGCGGGCTAGAGCTTCGGGAATTGGCTTCGGGAAAGAGCTTCCGGCAAGAGTTGGTGCGGACTTAGTTGCGGGACTTGGCTTGCGGGAATTGGTGAGGGAATGGGTGCGGGAAATATTTGGTTCAAAACTTCATTTTGAATGATGCATTTCCCGCTTAAAATTGAGTTTTGAATCTGCGGATATATAAAGATTATTAACTGCTGGGTTTGGCTTTTGCTTAATGTTGGCATGCGGACCATGGGCTTGGATTATGCTGGGCTTCTGCGATTTAACTGCAATGCCTTGGGAAGCTGTTTGGTACAGACCATGAAGATTCTACGGAAAAAAGTCCTCATGCTGCGGACCATGAAGTGCTATTGCGAACTTGGGTTTGAACTTGATCTGAACTTATGCTGGCGAAGTAGTGAAATGGGCTTGCGGAACACGAAGACTTGTGCGGGAAAGGTGCGGAAGCTTTGTTCACCACTTGCGGAAAAATGGATTCAAATGATGGCTTCTTTGTTGCGGACAAACACCATTGGATGTTTTGAATTTGATTGGGCGGGAGATTTCAATCAAGATGGACATGAAAATGATTCGTTAGTTGCTGGGCTTGATGCAAGATATGCTGGGCTGTTGCAAATTTGGGTTGCTGTGTTGTTGCGGGCTTGAAATGAGATGGGCTGTCAAGAGTTGATGCTTTCATTTTTGGTACTCACAATCATACCCATACAAATGGAGTTAGGCATCATCACAAAAGAAGCACAGATGAAGCTGCTGCTACACGGAAGGTGGATTCTAATCCAAGACCATATCCAAACCCTCTCTACGCTCAGTGAGTATGGAAGAGAAAAACTGAAAGCTAGAACTTTCATATAAAATGGGTTAGAAAAGATAATCAAAATTGAAGAGGCACATAGACATGATTGGATATTTGACTGCTTTTGAAGGAGACGAGGTTATTTTGGATAATTCGTTGAAAAGATTTTTATTTTGTCACGTGTACACTAGTGCGTAGTCAGTTAACTCGAAATCGAATGAAAAACTTATCGATGCGAGGATTTGTTAATATTTTATCTTTATTGAAGGTTTATTAATTAGCAGTATTTGAAGGAAAGATAACGCAAATACCCTATGATTTTATAGGGACTATTAAGAATTTAGGAAATCGTGATGTGCTTATGTCATCCATTGTATAAAGCCAAGAGGTGTCTGAGTTGTAGTAAATGATTAATTTACCTCTTCACTTAAATTAAATAATAACCTAATGAAAAACTAAATAATAACCAATTTATCCTTAAAACATAATTGTTTAAATCAGATTCTAATTGTTCTTCAAAAACAAAAACAACTCCAAATCTTCATTTAGTCGAATATTTCCATTTCAATCTCTTCTCCTCTTCTTCCCTCTTCCACTTTCATAGTTGTTCCTCGTTATCGATTAATCGCTGATTCATAAACCTTTTCATTGTAGATTAATCTTGTCTGTAAATGGCCGTATGCAATAATCTCGGAGGAATAAGGTACCGAATCCGGGAATTTCAGCGGCCGCTTATCAATTAAATAG
Organism: Papaver californicum; assembly: GCA_023531435.1. Classification (NCBI taxonomy): domain Eukaryota; kingdom Viridiplantae; phylum Streptophyta; class Magnoliopsida; order Ranunculales; family Papaveraceae; genus Papaver; species Papaver californicum. Next base: position 1,066,427 of record JAJJMC010000373.1, on the reverse strand, counting down.
GAAAAGTTCAAAAACATGTTGAACCACAAATCAAGTCTCTGAGACGAGATGAGAATCTTGAATTTCTCAACATGTACACTACAAGGTATTTTCGATAACCTATTCTTTTTTATACATTTTTTAATTGATAATTGAGCAGTAACATCAAAATAGGGTTAAAATTGAAGTTGAAGAGTGAAGTTCGGCTAGCAAAGTTTTAAAAAGTCACTGGCTTTGCTACCTGAATTTATGAATATGAAGAACACGAAGAACATTTCGGCTAGGAAAAAAATATTTATTCCTAGCCGAACCTTTAAGTTGTAAAACAATACACTGAGTTCAGATATGTTGATTTTTTTTGGTAACCGCATTTCACTACGTCTCTTCTCTTACATCATTCTTACCCGAACTTAAATTGTTCTAACTGAACTTTACTCTATCATAGCCGAATTTTCTTTCTTCCTAATCGAACATTGATTGTAAACTAAGTTATATATTATTTTTTTCTCAGGGGCAAGTCCAAAAAAAGTAAGGAAACAGTAGTGAAAGATTCTAGAACTTCCACCCTTCGCCACGATATATACCTAGGGAAAGGAAACGTGGTACTAAAGTAGGCAGTCGTTACTGGGAGTTGTAATCCATGATGTCAACCAAGATATGGAGGATGATGTTGAGGACGAAGACAACATATAAGAAAAAGTAGAGGAAGAAGACAATATAGAAGAAGAAGAACATTGCGGTAGATATGCACACATTCCTCATCCAAGGTTGTGTTTACCTCCACGTAACAAACCTTATGGTAAGACAAGAGATGGAGCGATAGTGTTGTTTGGTTACAAACACTCATGGGCTGCTAAAATTTATGCGACAAAGATATTGAATCTTAACTATAAATATGTTCCCAACTTATTTTTGTGTAAGTATTAATATATTTGGTGTGATGTTTCTTGTGTAGGATCATAACAATTAATGTGTTTCGACTTTCGAGATTCCAGAAGGTGGTTGACTGGGATGTGATGAATGAGTGTGATGAGGTGGTGGCAAAAGTAAAAATATCTGAATTATGGGTTACGATACATTACACACACTCTAAATATGACATTGTCACTTTATCAACATTTTTTGAGAGACATTATCCAGAAACATAAATCACACATATCCCATTTGGAGAGATAAAAATCACTCCTGATGATGTGTCTAAGATTACAGGACTACACGTGGATGGGAAATCTTTTAACAAAGGTTATTTTGAGACAATGACTTGGGAAGATCTCTACATATTGGATCAAATGACGTCAGGGTGGGATACAACGAGGACAAAATTGGAGTTCTGACGTGTTGTCAAAGATCCTGAACCCGGTACATAATATTTTACCCATGATCCAAAAAGAAAGGAGTTCTAGAAGTTGAGACAGATCAAGTTGGTTGTTTTGAATGACGAATTTTGAGGCACAAGAAAGAAAGTAGACAAATGGGAGTTGGTGATAGACTAGGAAAAAATTAAGCATGCCATGATTGCTTACTTGTTGTATCAACTAGGAACCCGCACCTTCCGGGACACTTATGGAAATAAGGTGCACGCCAATCATCTCCGGCTGTTGGAGGACCTCAACAAGGTCAACAAGCTCTTAGGTCACTGTGGTCCTTGCATTCCTTCAAGAACGAGGAGGATGAACCTAAAATAAATCCTAGATGAGATCGTGTTTTTCATGGGAAAAATATAGGACAATTTAGTTTTTATTTAAATTTTAGGAAAAAAAAATTGGCTCGACTAACATAACCGAATAGAAAAGGAATGGTTATGTTGCCACGTTATCAAAAATATGTGCCATCAGATTGTCTTCATCCAATGGACTTAGGAATTTTTCGAATGGGTATGTCAAATCCTTGTGTTACACGATCCCGATCCTTATATTAATTGGTCTTCCTCTTCTATTAAGTTTGTTAAATTTAGTGTAGATGGAATCTCTAATGATCAAGAATGTGCAGGTAATGCTGGAGTTTTGTGTAAGGAAAATGGAGTTTTATGACTGATTTTCACAGGCATATGTTTGACAATAATAATAATGTGGCAGAAATTTGAGATGTTAAAGATGGTTTAAAACTGGCTATGGATCTTGGTCTCAAAAATGTAGAAGTTAAAAGTGACTCTCAATTAATTTGGAATATTTGTATTGGGAATGTTGAGAGTTCTTGGTTTTTCGAAGTTCTACTTAAAGATATATAATATATATCTTCTTCTTTTGATAAATGTTTCAAGCATCAATATAAAGAATGTATATGCAGTTGATTTTTTAGCTAAGAAGGTTGCAAATAAAAAATATAATGGTGCTTGGACATATGATCCTCCTGATTTTTTATATCTGTTATGATGGATGATGTAATCGGGAGAGCTTTCCTTAGATATTAAGGATCTAGCTTTTCTTTTTATACATTCTCCTTATAAGAAAATAAAAAATAAAAAACTTATACTAAAACTATGTTTATGTAATTCGGCTTTCATTGTAACCATTAATTATGATTATTGTTGCTAGGAAAGAAAAGACATTTGGGGGAAATCTTAAATTCAGTCAAAGAGGCTGAGCGTAGAGTCAGTAAGGGTGAAATAGAAAACGGTCTAACCCTTGCTATTTATTTTTTCCATTACCTTTTCTACCACCACCACCACTCATACAACCATCATCCCCAACAAGATTACCATATTTTTCACCATTTTCTAAATTTTATCACAATATTAATTAGGTTTCGATTATTGTTTATGAATTAAGGATACAATGATCATATAAAGACGAATAACCCTTGTTTAATAGGTTATCATTGTAAAATAAGTTTCGTGAATCGTGAGAGTTTAAATGCGAAAAACAGAACATAAATTTTAACAATATATTTTCTAAATGATCAACATTTTTTAATCTTATCAAAGATGTATCAATTGAGAAAATTGGTTTGGTTACTGGAATGATTTAATAGGCATTATGTGGATGAGTAATTTTATTTGTTAAAATTATGTTTCAGTTTTCCGATGATTGCACCTTAATTATATTCATGTTTACGGTGAAATTATAAAATTTATAAGAATAAAAATCCTTTGATGAAAATCGATCAATAAATAAATAAACCCTAAACTAAAATTTATAATGAAAAACAATAACAGTGAGTTTTGATTATAGCACCTAAAATATGATCGTGTTTACATGATTTTTTCTATTTCCATCCATATCGACCAAAATTTAACATGGTTGACCATAGTAAGCTTCCCCCAAGAGTTGTTTTTTTTTTAAATTTTTATTTCATAAAAAATAAACTATTTTATTAAACAAGATAATATTTTTAAAACTAATCTTTTGATTGATTAAATTATTATTATTATCATTATTAAATTTTAATAAAAAATATATATTATTTGATAGTCATGTTTATATTCGTTTACCTAATTTAAAAATACTCTTCAATAATATAAAATTTATAAACACCTGTGTCATAGTTTGAAAATACGTCATTTCTTAATTTTATTATTTTATCATTCACAAAAAAACAATGAGATATTTTTTTTAAATAACAGAATCTTGTAATGGAAATATTAAGGAAGTTCCGGCTCAAAGTGCCTACATAACAAACCTTCGGTCCATGGTGAAAAATCACCATACTCTTCGATAACCATTTTATCTCTTCTCACTTTTTTAGAGATGGTATCAGCTATGTGATTACCAACTCTTTTGACATGAAAAGCACTCCAAAAACTAAAGCTAGATAACAACGTTTTTATTTTCTGAATTAATTTCCTATTCTCCCATCTCACAAACAAAGAGTTCATGTTTATGGACTTAACAACTGTGTCTGCATTTACTATCATATGTATTTTGCTGACGCTTTGAGCTTTAACCCATCTTACACTAAGCTATATCAGGAACTTTACCACATTTAATTTTTGTATTTGTAACTTATATAGACGTTGCAAAGTATGCAACAAAATATAAGTTGCAACCAGAAACACGTTGCTTAAATTACGATTAATTTAGATTAATTAAGCAACTTATGAGCAACATCTATATACGTTATAAATCGTGGCATATCTGTAAATTATCTGATTTCCAAGGATGCTTAAACATTATTATTATTTTGGGGTTTCTAATATTTTTATTAATTCAAAATAAAAATTTAAAAGTTTTGAAATTGTTTTCCCTCAAATTTCTCCCTCTCAATTTTACCTAAACAATCACATTCCCTCCTCAAAGTTGAATCAATAATTCTTTTCCCCCAAAAAATAATTTTCCCTCTAAAAAATAATCACCGGAGATATTTTTTCTATTCCATGTAATAACTTTATATTTCATTTACCCAGATATTATTTCTATTTCATTACTTATCCGTTTATCACTCATTCGCACGAGTTTCTCTCTCCTTCTGAAAAAAAAAAACACTTAATTCTTTTAGAACCCAAAGGGAAAAACTCTGAAATCTACTAGCTAAATCATTATATTCTTTTAAAACCCAGACCAGAACTTCAGTAGCCGAAAATTAAGGTATAAAGATCTCTTAATTTTTTTCTTGATGATGTTATTTTTGTTTGTTTTTGACCTAAAAATGTTTTTTTTTTTACTTTTTTTCATTCTCGGTTTTTTTCTTCACCCTTTTTTCCAGATGAAGAATTAATGAACTAGAAGAAGACTTTAATAGCCAACACATAAAGGATGCTGACTAGACATGATGAGTCATCACTCCACATAGATATTCACATGGTCTTGACATGTCACAAGATAATAACATGTATATATATATATTGTTTTGTAAAGGTAAAATCAATTAATAAAAAGATTCTTTTCTTTTTCATTTTGTTATTTCCAACATGGTATTAGAGCATTTTCTTGGGAAAACGCTAAAGAAGAATTAAATTTCTTTTTCTTTAAGATATGTGAATGCCATTAATGGCAGACAATTGAAAATATCACCTTCTTCATCGCTCATTTCTTGGTATTTCTTGTTTCACGCCAGACAAAGAAGAAAATTACTCATTAAATTTTCTTGGAAAGTAACGCTTTCTCTTGATTCTTGAAGCATTAATTGCTAAATCAGTAAAGCCATTCAACGCTGTCAGACGCGTGATTCTTCAGAGCATTGGAAACAGAAGTATTCATTTTCTTTTCTTTGAAAACAGCTAACACGGTATTGAATTTCTACTCTTTCTCATTATCTGTGTTCAGTCAACATCATTAATGTCAGACGCATGCTTCTTGATCTAATCAAATACAGAAGAAATATCAAGAAACCAACGGTTTCTTCTGAATTGATAGTCAGAAAACAAAAGTTAGTGGATCTCATTAATTCACAGAGAATATCGAGAAGCATTTAACAGAGGAAAACTTCTGAGAAATCAAATCATCAATATATAAGATGTACAAGAACAAGAGGTAAATATTTTACTTCTTTCTGCTTCTAAATTTCTCAACTATTCTTTATGCTTCTTCTATTAGTTTTTCACATCTTCTCTGATCTTAAAGATACAAACTAGAAATTCTGGTTTTATACTATTAAGAGGTATCGAATCTACTCTTGATAATCTTTACCCAGATTTTCTTGTTTGTAATTGAGTTGATCATTTCATGTTCCTGATCTATAATCTCTCTGTTCTCAATCAAATCTTCTTATCTACTACATGATTGAAACCTTTCCACCTATTTCATCTTCAATCATGGAAAATACTACAACAAATCTTTTCTCTAAGATACCTCTGAATCAACTCTATAACTTAATTCATTTGAAGTTAACAGAAGAAAATTTTCTTGTTTGGAAAAATCTCCTGAATCCAATAATCCAAAAATACAAGATTAAAAAATTCCTAGATGGTTCCTATCCTTGTCCTCCACAGTTTACTAATCAGAGAAATCAACAAAACGGAGTTGAAAATCCTCTTTATACTGAGTGGATTGATGAAGATTCAACTATTACCATGTGGATAAACTCCATAATTTCTGATTCAATCATCGCATACTTCACTCATTCAACAACTTCAGCCTCTCTCTGGAAAAACATTGAAAATCGTTTTGGCAGAGCTTCTTCAACCCATTCCATTCAGTTAAGAACCAAACTTCTTTCCATCACTCAAGGAACACGTTCAATTTCTTCTCTGATTCATGAAATCAAAAATATCTCTGATCAACTGGCATCTGCTGGTGAAATAGTTAGTGATAAAGAACTGGTTGTTATTACCCTCAAAGCTATTAATGATGAACTATGGATAGCGAAATCCAAATCCAACAATATTTCATAAACAAATCACTGACAGAGGAGTAAGTCTGACTAATAAACCAATATGTCAAATCTATAACATTCTAGGTCACATAGCCACTACTTGCACAAGAGGCTTAATTTCTCTTATCAAGGGAGAACACCACCAGCAAATCTCAAGGCGATGTTGGCTGCAGCTGATATTTTTGGTGATGAGGAATGGATAGCAGACAGTGGTGCTACCAACCACATCACATCTGATAGCAACTTACTACAATAATGCACACCATATGATGGCACAGATACAATACAAACTGCAAATGGGGAAGGTATGCAGATCACACATCTAGGTAATACACGAAAGTCTACTGGTATTAACTCTTTCATACTCAATAATGTTCTAGTTGTCCCTATAGCATCTCATAATCTCCTCTCAGTTCAGAAATTTGCTGATGATAATCATTGCACATTATCTTTTGATCATCTGGTTTCTATGTGAAGGACAAGACCACAGGGAAATTACTTTTCCAAGGTCCACATAGGAACGGTCTCTATCTTTTTTCATTCAGCAACACCAATCATGTTCCACAACCAAAAGCACTATCATCTACAAAATCTGATACTCTTACACTTCACAGGAGGTTTGGCCATCCATCATTCCAGACTTTACAAAAGCTATGTCATATCTTACATCTATCCAATCCTTTACGAAAACCATTATCATGTATGGACTGTCAAATTTGTAGAGGTCATAAACTATCATTTACTATATCTCATTCTGTAGTAAATAAACCTCTTCAGCTATTGCATATGGATCTCTGGGGACCATGTCATGTAGTATCTGCATCAGGAAACATGTATTATGCAAATGTTATTGATGAATATTCCAAATATTGCTGGATTTTGCCACTGTCCTCCAAGTCTGAATTTAAGCATGTGTTTGTTCTGTTTGTTAAGAGAATTGAAAACTTGTTATCTCATCCAGTAATAACTATTAGAACTGATAATGGAGGAGAATTTGTAAATCACTTCCTAGAAGACTTCTGCGCCACTAGAGGAATAGCCCATGAAATGTCTTGTCCACATACCCCTGAGAAAAATGGAGTAGCAGAAGTGAAGCATAAACACCTCCTAGACATCACAAGGACACTACAGTCTCAGTCTAAGTTGCCTACATGTTTCTGGGTTGATGCCTTGCAGACTTCAAACTTCTTGATCAACAGACTACCAACCAGGTCCATAGAATATAAATCTCCCTATCAAGTATTGTTTGACAAGATACCAGATTACTCCTTTTTAAAAGCCTTTGGATGTAGCTGCTATCCATGGTTAAGACCTTACACAACAAATAAGTTACAACAGAGAAGCAAATGTTGTGTGTTCTTAGGCTACAGTCTGCACCAAAAGGGATATAGACGTTTGGACCCTACAACAGGAACAGTCTACATATCAAGGCATGTAACATTTGATGAAACAGAGTTCCCTTACTCCAATCTGGTTAGTTCAATTACTACAAAGAAGCCTCCTACAAATTTTAGTCAACCTCAGCAAAGTTCCAACTCCACAGTAGATCAGACTATAATCACTAGGGAAGAAAACTCTCATACAGATCAAAATACTCACAACATGATCACAAGAGGGAAATCAGGCATTAGCAGGCCCAAGTCTCTTAAATCTACCAGGTACCCAATACATTCAGCATTACCTGGTACTTCTATTGCTGTTCCAACATGTATTACATCTGCCAACAGAGACCCAGTCTGGAATGCAGCAGCTAAAACTGAATATCAGGCCTTATTGGATGCTGGAACATGGTCTCTTGTGGATATATCTAACCAGGCTAATGTAGTGGGATGCAAATGGGTATTTCGGGTCAAATACAACCCAGATGGCAGTGTAGCTAGACACAAAGCCAGATTAATTGCAAAAGGGTATCATCAAAAACCAGGCCTGGACTACGAAGACACGTTCAACCCAGTAGCAAAACCAGTAACAATAAGAGTAATAATGTCTCTTGCTGTTCAATACAACTGGACTATTACTCAGTTAGATGTCTCGAATGCTTTTCTACATGGTACTCTCAAAGAGGTAGTGTATATGACTCAACCACCAGGTTTCATAGATCAGGAAATTCCCCCCAAAGCTGTATGTTTACTTCATAAAGCAATATATGGGCTCAAACAAGCGCCACGGGCCTGGTATGATAAACTGAGTTCAAATCTATCTACACTTGGATTTGCACAATCAAAGGCAGACACATCTATGTTTGTTCATAACAACAAATCAGTAACCACTGTATAAATGATATATGTAGATGACATACTACTAACTGGGAACTCAAAGGACCACATTCAACATGTTATACATCAGCTACAAAGACATCTTCCAGTCAAGGATATGGGACATGTTCACTACTTTCTGGGCCTGGAGGTATCCAGAAGTGCAGACTCACTGTTGCTGGGTCAGACAAGATATGCCATGGACCTGCTAACTAAATACAAAATGGAAGGATGCAAGCCTTGCAATACACCAATTGCTGTTTCCACAACTCTAGAAAAAACAACAGGAGAGATTTTGAATGACCCAATGGAGTATCGGTCTTTAGTCGAAGCATTACAATACTTAACATGGACACGACCGGACATTTCATTTTCCGTCAATCTTGTGTGTCAATACATGCATGAGCCAGAACATCTCACCTTGAGGCAGCAAAACGTATCCTAAGATATGTAAAAGGCACACTATCCATTGGGCTATGGTTCACAAAGGGATCAAAAACTTTAGTGGGCTATTCGGATGCAAATTAGGATGGATGTATAGATGATCGACGATCCACCGGTGGCTATGGAATATTCTTGGGATCTAACTTGATCTCTTGGTCTTGTAAGAAACAAACAACGGTAGCACGATCAAGCACGGAGGCGGAATATCGAACGTTAGCACACACGACGGCGGAAATGGTATGGCTATGTTACCTTTTGAATGACTTAAATTTCAAAACCATAGGACCACCAAGAACCGGTTGTGACAACATAAGTTCAATAAGCTTGGCTTCAAATCCAGTCCAACACTCAAGAATGAAGCATGTCCATCTTGACTACCATTTTGTAAGAGAAATGGTCCAGGCCCAAAACTTAGATGTTTTCTATGTACATACAACGGCCCAACTGGCGGATATCTTCACCAAAAGTCTACCAGGCCCAAGATTCAACATGCTAAGGAGCAAGCTCAAGATGGTTTCAAACCCCTTGTGCTTGAGGGGGGATAATAACCAACACATAAAGGATGTTGACTAGACATGATGAGTCATCACTCCACATAGATATTCACATGGTCTTGACATGTCACAAGATAATAACATGTATATATATAGTGTTTTGTAAAGATAAAATCAATTAATAAAAAGATTTTTTTCTTTTTCATTTTGTTATTTCCAACGGACTTCTGGAACTTCTAAAAGGTATATTTTCTGGAACCCTAGCTCTGTTTCTTTTCTTTGTTGTCGTAGATGTTTAATTTTTGTTCTTATTTGATGCTCTTTTTTACTTTATCGTAAACTAGGGTTTTTCAATTTGGGGATTTTTTACTCGATTTAAATAAGGGTTTTTCAATCGCTTATGAAATTTGGGTTTCAAATTTAGGGCTTTTTTACTGGTTGAAATTAGGGTTTTTTTTAGGATTTTTTACAATAAGGTCTTTACAGTTGTTGATGAGTTATTTTCGATTAACGGTTGCAGTAGTAACAAATTCTAAAGTATGGTTTGTGTGTTTTGATGCAAGGTTTTTCGAATACAATTGTGGTTCTTAAGGACTTGAAAGGTCAGGTGATCATACTTTAGATGTTGTATCATTGTATGTGTTTTGTGACTCTTGTATATGAATATTTATGTTCTAACTTTTATCTTGTTGGATGCTTACTTAATTAGGTTAGGTTTTGTGCGAGAAATATGATCATTGCAGTGAGAGGAGAGGTTTGTTGGCTTAAACTTTAGTGCTTTGACAACAGAAAATTGAAAATCATGTAGTTATCTTGTTTTGTGTTTACTAGATTTCTGGTTTTGGTCTAGTTTGATATAATGCTTCAATAAGGATATAAGTATGGATAGGATATTAATGTGGTTTGTCTTTTTTTTTGATGGATGATAATAGGTGGTCAGTTGGATAAATTGACAATATTGATCTGAAACAAAAGAATCGCAATTTATATTCAGGGGTGGAAGTTGTTGTGAATGTACATACCCTCATAGGTTTATTTGAAGATTAATGTAAAGCAAATACACGATGCAATGTGATTTATTCCCATTAACTTGTAGTATGTCCTTTGTTAGAGCATCTTCTTTTCATTAAGATTTTGATGTAGTCCATCCTTTGCATTTATTCATATGTGGTGTACTGTCTCTATAGGTGAAATTATTGTCCCAAGGTTCCAAGAGTTAACAAAAGAAAAACTAGTGGAATAAACTCTCCCAAGATAAACTGCACCAGTCTAATTTATACTTGTAGATGCAAAGCTTCTTCCATGGCAAGAAGGAATATAAGTACTACATCCTAACATTATGGTTGCACCTGCTTTCCAAAAGACCATAGTTGTTTTTGTTAATATTTCTTTGTCTTGTTTTGATCTCTCAAAGTTGCATGGCTGAATATCTGCCTACTTTAGAAGAAACTATTAAGATTCAGATCAGATTATATGGTGTTAAAATATCACCTTTTTCATCTACATTAGATGATATATTTTCATCTACATACGATTGTGCCTAATATCTGACCGATTATCGATTATTATTTGTTTTGATTGAGTGATTGTTCTATACCACCAGGACTTTTGTAGCCACATTACTGCAACTGGGGTGTTTGCATTTCTGGTACGATAGAGCTGTCATTAGACCTGTCTTTAATTGATTTCCATTTTACTTTTTTTGTACTGCATTTTTACTTTATTAAATCCATTTTCATCTCCTGTACTGGAAAGAACTCCTGAAAGTTGCAACTTCAGGTGCATATCTCCCTTCCGGTTCAGTTTCCTAAGCAACAACCAACTCTAATGCTTCAAAGTTCACAGGTAATTTACATGTCTAATTTCGTACTGCCACTTGTTTGCAGAAAATCTCATCTACCCATATCAACCAAAATCAATCATCAAAAGAAGATTAAAAAGAAGAAAAGAAATTGAACACATCATTTAACGTGGTTCAGCCCTTAATGGCCTACGTCCACGGGTAGTGAAATTGTGAGGGTTTTTATTGATCAATCTAGGTTACAAATACAGTAAACTCCATTGGAGTCTTCCTGTTTACAGAGCTTTTTATTGGAGAAGAAGCCTCTTTCCCTTTTTTCCTCCTCTTTTTCTGTTCT
>JAJJMC010000373.1:899830-1054858 GCA_023531435.1 Papaver californicum | reverse complement strand
AGTCACCCAACCCTCAATACGTGGCGTCCTCTAATCGTCCCATGTGTCGACCTAATATCTTCCAGATATTTCCATATGGCTTCTCCCTATCCGTCCACTTGTCGATCTAATTTTCTTATCCTACGGGGCTGGTTCGATCCATGTTTCGATCCTTGGTTCGATCCCTGGTTCGATCCCTGGTACGATCCCTGGTACGATCCCCGGTACGATCCAACAGCATTTCGATCATGCATCGGGATATCTTGTACTCCACTGATATTGCTGCCATGTGTCAAGCAACTTTTTGATACTCACACCACTATTTCATTTCGTACAGATAGATTCTTGTACATGGTTTAACAAGCCTATTAAAGCATCATAAGGACCCCACACGATGTTTTTGGCACATGTTATCTGATCGTTCTGTTTGATTTTAAGACACTTACCAAGTGGATTTACAGATGTCCATTAAGGTCATGGCATTTTTGGGTTCATGAAGTATTTGGCTATATTTTAATTGTTGCAAGAATTAAAATGGGTGTCGTTAAGTTTTTGATTTATGTTTAAAGCATTGGACTTGCATAAAAATGAATGATGACTGTATATACAACTTATATTTGTTTAGTTTCCCTGCTGGTGCTTATTTCATATGTACCTTAAACCAAAAGGGGTGTTAATCATCCTAGCCCACTATATCTTTTGGATCGGATTTGGGTTTCATTTTTCCCTGCCAAGTTCAATCATGTTGTTAGTAGACAGTCAGTCTTGATGTATTTAAAGCTTTTTCTATATTTTAACGTTTCCAATCTAATTCGTTGTGACTCGGTAGAAAAAAATAAATGAACAAAATAATCAAGTCTTTCATCGCCCAAATTTACTAGCTGGGTTCTTTTTAATAAGTGTGAGATTAATTGTTGGTTGTATTAGTTTGGATATAGGACAAACAATTAGGTATGTCGTGAATTTAACCTTTTTTCATAATCTGTTTCCTTATGTAGTTTGCAATTTGTCCATACTGGATGTTCTGATCAAGTGATATGCTTTGGTGTTAATTACATAACATGGTTAACACATTGGTAATTAGAAGTATTATACATATAAAGAAAATTACTTGAGCTTGCTGACTAATTAAATTAGTTTAGTTTTGTTGATGAGCATGTGGTTACCTATTTTTCATGATGAATGGATGAACGGATAGTATCGATTTTTGTATCATTGTTTCTTTGTATATTTTTTATATATCTTGATCTACGCATTGAACTGTTACCCCTAATAACATATTTTTATATTAGAAACACTCTGTTAGGCTTTTATAATCTAGCGTTTTTGAGGGCGATTCAAAAAAAAATTGGGACGACTTATTTATACGCATCCAATATATGTGGTTATGGGATAGTCTAATGGTAGGTAAAAATACCTATATACCCTTTCACTAATAAAAATATAAAACCTAAACCTAAACTCATTTCATTTCTAACTACCGATTGTGAGAAATAGTTTCGCTTCTTCTTCTTTTCGTTCTATCTACTAATTGTGCAAAAACATTTCCTCGTGAAATTTTGAAAACCAATTCATCGTATCGTCTTCAATCGCCGTACCAAATCATCGTCCATATTTTAATCTAAAGATGACTCGGCAGAAACAAACAAGCTGTCAATCTGATAATAGTAATTGGCCAAATTTTGCTGAGAAAATAAGCAGAGAGATTGTTGAAGAACATAGTGAAGAAGATGATGATCTAGATACGGAGACTGATTCTGACAATCATCCTCTCCAGAACTATCTAATGGCTCCAATAATGTAAGGGTTTACCATTAATTTTTGTTTATTTTGCTTCAATTGAATGAAATCGTCAATAGAATTTCTAGGATTTTCGTTTATTTGATATAATAAGTAGTTTCGTGTCTGTATTTATTTACCGATATGGTCGTGTTCTTCATTCCTCAAAAACATCGATAATAATCGGTAGTTAGATTTAGTCATTAACTACCGATTGTCTTTATGTACCAAAATTTAGGCTGAACCGGTAGTTAATTTTTTTTATCTAACTACCGATTATATTAGATGGTTTCATGTAGAGGAATATAGTTTTGAATCAATCGGTAGTTTCGTATAGGTTTGAACTCCCGATTATGAAAGTTCGGGATTCCTAAAGCACATCGAATAATCGGTAGTTAGAATTAGTCATTAACTACCGATTGTCTTCCTGTACAAAAATTTAGGCTAAATCGATAGTTAATTTTTTATCTAACTACTGATTATGTTAGATGGTTTCAATCGGTAGATATGTAGTAACTGTTAACTTCCGATTATATTATATGGTTTCAATCGGTAGATAAGTTTTGTATTTGACTTCCGATTGTTTTCTAATCGTTTGTTATTGTGTTTATTTGACTACCGATTATATGTGTGTCCATATCTTAGAGTTTTCAGTTCCAATTTTTTATAAATAATCAGTAGATAATCTAGGTCCTGAGCTAAAACGATTATGAACAATCGGTTGTTAGTTTGTTTATTTGACTACCGATTATATGTGTGTCCATAGCTTAGATTTTTTTGTTCCAATTTTTATGCATAATCGGGAGCTAATCTAGGTCCCGATCTACCGATTATGAACAATCGGTTGTTAGTTTGTTTATTTGACTACCGATTATGAACAATAAGTTGATTTTTATGTACTTTTTCTACGGATTATGTAGTGATTAAACGGTGTCTTATGAGCTAATTGTTCTTTATTTTGTTTTCTTAGGGAAAGTTGATCTAAGCAATCCCAAAATACAATTGTTTTGGGGCCTCGTCGTGAAGGGGGTAAGAAAGTAACAACTAGTGTAAGAAGAGAAAAGAGCACTAGCGTAATCTCTATCACCGAAGGAAGTCAACCAAGTGTTCCAAGAGGTACACACCTAGAAGAAGGAGAACCAAGTGCTACACAAGGAGAAGTACAAGGTATAAAGAAGGTAATTAAGAAGAAAGGAGAACACCAAGTCCCCGCCTCTTTGAAGATGAAGGGTATTGAAGAAGGCCAAATCCCTGGGTTACCAAGAGATAGGAGATCTGTTATTTGGATACAAAGACTCTTGGTCCAAAGAAATTTATTCAACTGAGGTAATAATTATAAAACACCATTCTTAACCTATTGTATTTTTATTCGTAGAAGTGTTAACTGCTATTCTAATTATTTTATAATTCGTCGTGTATATTAGGACCATTTTGGTGCAGTTCGTCTACTCAAACCTACAGGTGCACTAATAAAAATGAAAGATTAGCCGTTAGATGGTGCGTGTGAAAGGTTCAAGCAAATTATTTATCACTCGGGGTTATCTACTGCTGCCGAGAATTCGATGTTAGAGCATGACCGGGTGTCGATATCAGCCTTCCTGGAGAGAATGTATCCTGAGACCGATACCTTTCACATGCCGTTTGGAGAGATGACAATCACCCCAGATGATGTGGTGCAGATTCTTAGTCCCGCTGACCATGGTACAGCCGTCAAGTTTGATTATGTAAAGCAGTTAAGCTGATAACAACTTTATTTTTACACTCAGAAGTTCCTTGGTTGGGGTCGAGCGACATCCGACATTGAGTTCAACCGGTGTTTTCATTACAAAACTAGACAGTTCAGCATAGTCCACTTGATGAATATGTTCAAAGGTACTAAGGATAAAAAAGAAATGAATCCAGAGTTTATCGACGACAAAGTGAATGCTGCAGCCACTGAATATCTCCTCTGTGTTTTGGGATGTATCATTTTCCCCAATTGTAGTGGCAACCGGGTCGACGCCAACCTTCTACAACTATTGCATCCTCTCAATAAAGTCCGTGATTACTCGTGGGGCACCGCATGCCATGCGTTCTTGATGGAAGAGTTAAGAAATGAATCGAGGGAATCAACTATCCAAATTGCCGGGAATGTGAGCCTACTACAAGTATTTTGGTAACTCTATTGGTGCTTTGATTGTTGTTTATTTTTTTCTCTTTTAAGAATAAATTTTCTCATACTTGGTTTGATATGTACATTAAACATGGATCTATGACCACTTCTTCCCGTTCCTCGAGTTGGCCAAAGAGAATCCGATATGGGAGAAAGGAACACCCAGAGGAACAAAATACATATTCGACAACAGCCGTTCAGGGTCTAAGGAGCCGCATTTGATTTCTTTAATGAGGAAATTAGACTTGATGACGTCCAAAGATGTATGCTTTGATCCATACAAGGAAGACCGAGCTAGTGGACATATAGCGGGAAGGTTTGAGTTGTTGTTTTATCATGGACCCTTGTGACATCCCACATGATATGCTAAGTACAATGCCTCTAGGGTGATGCGTCAACTCGGTTATGTACAAGAAGAACCTTGGAGTCACATGCGTGACAAGTTCAAATTGCACGTGGAGAATTCTATATGTGGTAAGGACTCTATCACAGTAGTTTACTCTGGTAACCCATCCGTTGAAGATTGGAATAACAGGATGCAATATTTGATCAACGATGGGTGACCTGTCAACCGAGGCGATGAAGTAGATCCACGCTATATGGAATGGTACCGGGAGCATTCTCATCTTCGTGTGATCCGTGAAGATAAAGGAAAGACCACCAAAGTTTCCGATTATACTTGTATCATCAAAGACTAACCTTCTGGTTATGAAAGGCTGGTATGTAATCGTTATTTCCTTTTGATTTAAACGGCTCAATATTTTAGATAATAATCATTTGATTGTTATTGCATAAAAACAGAAAAAAAAGTTTACGTTTTTCTCCAAGAAGATTGCTGGGTGTATAAAGGCGGGAGTGCCTTTATTAATCGAGAAGATGAAAGAGCATAAATACCTCATAGATAACATTGATAATGAAGCTTATACAAGTAAGTTTGGGGAGAAAGCTTCGTATAAGCCTAAGAGGCCAGCAACAAAGCTCAGTAAAAGATTTTGTTGTTCATCGAGTGCTGATGGTGAAGTCAATGTCCCTGGTGCTGAAATATATGTCCCTGATGCTCGTCGTCCTCTTACTAAAACCAAAAAATCTAGAAATTAGATTGTGGTTGTCTTGAACATCATTTTCAATTGATTTCCAAGAAACTTGTTTAATGTTCTAACATTATGTTTACTTTCTGGATGATGAATGGATTACTTTATGGATGATGAATGAATTATACGTTCTTTTTGTGAATTATCGATTGATTTACAAGAGAATCCTTTTTAATAAGTAACTTTGTTGAAATTTTACATGACAATCGGTAGATAAGTGGTTTGCATCACCTATCGATTAAGCACGTTGATCCACAATCGGTAGATAACTATCTACCGATTACACCTACTGATCTAAAATCGGTTGATAATTATCTACCGATTACACCTACTGACGGAACTGTTTGGTTTCTGGACACATTTTATATTATAATCGATAGTAAATTTTTTTCTTAGACTACCGATTATAGAGTATGAAAATGTTGGAAATTTGATAATTTTTTTAATTTTGAATTTGGGGCAACATATACAATCGGTAGTAAATTTTTTTATTAGACTACCGATTATGGAGTATGAACATTTTCGAAATTTGTTAATTTTTTCAATTTTGAATTTGGGCCAACATATACAATCGGTAGTAATATTTTTTTCTTAGACTACCTATTATGGAGTATGAATATTTTCAAAATTTGATAATTTTTTCAATTTTGAATTTGGGGCAACATATACAATCGGTAGTAAAAAATTTTCTTAGACTACCGATTATGGAGTATAAATATCTTCGAGGTTTGATAATTTTTTCAATTTTGAATTTGGGGCAACATCTACAATCGGTAGTAGATATATTTTCTTAGACTACCGATTATGGATGATGCAAATTTTGGAAATTTGATAAAATTTTTATTTTCGAATTTGGGGCAAAATCTATAATCGGTAGTAAATAAAGTCTCATAGACTACCAATTGTATAAATCGGAAGGTAATGGTGATCCCGATACTTCCGATTGTTTATATTCATACAAACTTAATGTACATATTTTATATACACTCTTGTTACACCAGGCCTCAACGGTTTTTTTTTTTTTGCAAAAAAGAGCCGTTGGGACTCTAATCTATATAAGGAGGGTGACCTCTTCTCATTTATGCACCTCCAATACATTTTAACTCTCCAACATCGAAGTAATCATCTTCAAGATTAATGGCTCAACCGTTCACGGTAGAAGAAGATTTATCGCTATGTATGCGTTATGTACAATTCTATCCGAGGCGAGGAGAAGAACGTAGGAAAAATGGTGTAATGAGTATGAGTTATTTGGAGAGTATTCATGAACATTTTTGCGTTGACACCGGTAACCCCAATAGCCTTAATAGAGCTGATCTTTTTTGTCGATTTAATTGCATAAGCAGAGAAGTTGATCCATTTGTGAATTAACTTATCTTGTCAATCGATAACGTTTGAGAGGTGAAACTAATGATGAAGTTATAGCGAGATCTCTCGAGGAATGGAGACGATGGAAACGATCAAATTACCGTTACGAAGCTCATTTCAATATCCTTAAGGTGATGGAAAGATTCAACCCGTTTAAAGTTCGTCCATGCCGCTTAAGATGAAGGGCATTCTCTAAGACAGAATACGAATCACGGAATAATTACCATAGATACATAATCGGTAGTTAGAATATACTATTATCTACCGACATAAATTCTTTGGCTTCTTTCATTGAATTTAAAGACATAAAGTAGATCATAACATTACACTTGATTATTTTTGATGCCTAATTGACCAATAGTCGTCATCAAAATACTTATGATCAAAATACTTGTCATTTTATTTCAATACATCATAGCATGCAAAATGCGTGAACTTTCTGCCATACATATCCCTATGGTCCTTAAGAGCATGAGGAGTCTGAAAAAAGTAATGAAAAATATGTTAGTACTATATTAAGATCATAATTTATTTGATTAACATCTATTTGAGATATACTTACATATCCATTGATGTCGATCTCAGGGAAACTAAACTTGGCATTGTAAAAATCAGTTCTAAAACAATCACAACGATCATAGAGTTGTTCGAATCTATCCCTGACCACATTCCATGTTCTTCCACTTCCATTGCCATCTAAACCCACAAAAACTTGGAAAACCCGGTTCCAAAAAGCTTCTGCGATTTGAGAAAAGTTAATTTTTAGATGATAATCATGCTTCGTGGTAACCAACCACGCCCGAACAGCTGCAACATCTTCCTTGGTGGACCAACTAGTAGCCATGTTTGAGAAGTGTGAGGTTTTTTGAGAAGATGAAGAAAAATGAGTTAGTTTGAGAATTGTGGGGTTTTTTTGTTAAGAGAAGAGTTCCTTTTATATAAAATAAATACCCAAAGGCTAATGTAGCGGTTAATTTTTTAAGAAATATGTTCGCACACTGTTCAAACAACTCTTAATTCTTTCCAAATAGGGTAGAAAATCGGTTATAATTCAGTAAAATTGGTAGATAAGTTTTGATACTTTCTACCAATTGTGGGTTTTAGAGAACAATCGGTAGTTAATTATGTCCATGTACTACCGATTATAGCAAGACAAGTTCTGTACACAAAAACAAGTATAATCGGAGGATTAATTTGTCAAAAAACAACCGATTACAATGAAATCGGTAGATAAAATTTGATCTTTAAACTACCGATTACAAAGTGCAAAATTTTTAAGTTTAACTCAATTCTGGCTACAATCACAATCGGTAGATATGTGATTTTACAAACTACCATTCTAAATCAATAGATAAAAAATTTCACCCACTACCGATTGTGAAAGTTGAAGAGTTAGAAATTTTGTAAGTTTTGAGAAATTCATTTTTGTAGCGACAACTATAATCGGTATATAGTAATTATTCCTAAACTACCGATTATAAAATCCAAATCCGAAGAAAATTCAATCTGGGGATTTTGTTTAGTCAGCAGTAATCATTCTTCACGAGACTACCGATTATACTCTAATTTTGGCACATGCATGTGTAATCGGTAGATATGGTACTCCATTATCTACCGATTCTGGGACGTCCATTGCATTAAATTCATGCAAAAATGATTTTTTTTTTGTTAACGATCACAAACATTTCATTAATATTTGTCTATACCCAATGCTCAAAATATATGTTCAAAATCACATGATCAACTAAAATACTCACCATCCTCGGTCAAATCAATTGGGTCCTTGACAAAATTTGTTAAACGATCCCAACGCTCCATGTTGGACTCGTATTTCTTCAACCACTCCTTGCAATGGTTAGTTGGGAAGTAATCCGACCACCTACTCAATGGAGGTAATGGACAATCTTCCACTAACCTTAAACCGATAAAATGATTGCTATTAACCCATGCCATAATGATTCGTCTATCCTTGACCGACTCATCACAAACCGTCCTTGTGGGTGTAAATGTAACACTCACTCCTAAGGAAGGAGGACAAAAATAATGTACCATGCAATTCAATACATCCGCTAAAAGATACCCACATTTCGACATTACCATCCAATACTTGGATCCGATTGTCTTCAATCCATTTCGGTATTTTACACGAGTATATAAATCTTTGAACTCTTGTTCTCTAACATGTTTATATCCTTCTCTCATCATTTAAATATAGAATTCCTTATCCTCCAATAGTTGGCCAGCCATCTTATTTCTTAAATATTGCCATTGGGTGATATTCTCGGTAACCGCCTCACTAAAGTATCCTATTTGTTTCGAAGCAACGTGAAAACTACAGTTGCCATCCCCATCGACATCGTCAGTGGGTGAAACAAATAGTATAATGAGTACAGGGAGTTGTTCCAAATACTAATCGTATATTGTATACGTACCTCGATTTGGTCTTCCGTGTATAGGTTGGGTTTGACTTACTTGAGAAGGAATCGTAGAGACCTTAGGTTTGACTTGTCGTGAGCTTGGTACACCTTGATCCTTCCTTAGACGGCCCATTTTCCTTAGAGCCGACACATCTTGATACTCAGCTTCAGTATGCTCATGCCTAGAAAGCTCTTGTTGACTAGATAACCATTTCTTGAACTATTTTCTTTGAATTGACCTTAGCTTTTCGGTATTCGTCCTACCCATCGCCTTTCCTTTCCTTGGTTATTCAACAACCTTTAGACAGGGGTGAAGGGCTTCCTCTAAATGGTGCATCAATATTTACTTTTGTGTCCCATTTGACGTAAAGTAACGCTCGAGTATTCGTGCAAACATTTCCGTCTCCATGAACGACGCACCATCAACCACCGGGGTGTTTGGAGTGAAATATAATTGCTTCCAAAAGGGATGAATATCATTAATGTCAATCACTTCAATATACCTACCAAGCATGTGACGACATGAGAGTCCAATTCCTATCATCGTCTTGCAATTGCAAACTGTAGTCTCATCATCGTGATCTTTGTACAACTCCAATTGTTGTATCATGAAATTTATTGTCCACCAAGAAACTTTGTAAACTATACCCTTTATAAGATTTTTATATTTTAAATGTGCCAACGGGAATCTATGCCGACCTTTTTCCATTGAACTGTAAATCTTAGTGTCGTCACGATTGGTGAACTCATGGATTGCTTCCTGGACCGACACAACCCCATTTTGACTACCGACTAGTATTTTCTTTAATTGTCCATGAGACCCCTCTGCAATGCTTGTTGCCCCGTTCTTGAAGTTCTGATATTCATATGTCCATGCAAACACAAACTTATCCGTATGCGGTCCCAACCATTGTGTTTTGCAATACTTAACTGGTTTGGGATAGTTCTTGCTCCAGTTATCCTCAAAGTTCTTCAAGTTGTATTCATAAACTTCCTCCGCCATCAACCAAACTAGCTTATCCCATGCTTTAGAAATAAAGACCACTTTATTCCACGACCCACTTTTCATCAGCTAACCTTTTCTCTTCTTCTCGTTCTTCTACGATTAGTTTACTAATACCTTCATCCTCTCCCTTCGACCTCTTGGTACCGTTGTTTCGTTTTTTAGCTTGGATATGATGTCTGCAATTGGATTTGATGTTGCATTGAATGTGCCACGTACAAAGCAACTTCTGGGCTTCCGGAAACACTACCTTTATTGCATTCATCAATGATTGATCATTATCCGTTACAATAACCCTTGGAAAATGATCGCTATTATAAATTGACCTTAATGTTTGCAATATCCAAATGAAACTCACATCGTTTTCAGCATCGATTAAACCCCACGCCACCGTAAATGTGCATTTGTCCGAAGTGTGGCAAGCAATACAACGGCATATTGTACCTGTTTGTCTTGTAAGTAGCATCTATCAACAAAATTTGATGAAAGCATTGAGCCAATTGTATCATCTTCGGATGTGCCAAGAAAATACGAATAACCTTACCATCCCTTTCTTGTTTTCTCAATGTAATTGTGTTTCTCGGCTAACCATTCTGATTGTTGCATAACCATTCGACCATCCCATTCCGTCCTTTTGATCGTTGCTAGCGCCGACTTAATTGTAGACAACAAAGACAAGTTGTTGGGGTCGTCCGCCTTTATCTTAGATAGGATTTCACTCGCTTTCATTATGTTCTACATAGACTTCACCGTCTCCATTTCCTTTGGTTTTGACTTGGAAACCATTACGTGTCCAACAAGACTTTCCGGATCTTCGTGGTTGTGGCGACCATTAGAAACTCTAAACATTTTCCATACTTTACCTTCCTTACAGTCGGGCTTACTGAAGATAATCTTAAATGGGCATTCAATCTTCTTTGAATTACGTCGGTATTTCCTCTCCTTCTTCTTTACGTATTTACGATCCTTTCCCATGTACTCTTTCGCTCGCCACCTCTCTCAGAAATCATTTCAAATCGATCAACTCTCACAAATCATTTCAACGCACATCTTCTCTTTTTCCTTGTAGATAAGTCATTCTTTTGCCTCTGCCTTACTTCCAAATGTCTTAATGCGCATATAACAAAACAAATATCATAAGCCTAACCATGTAACATACATTCTTAGAACAAGGTAAGAGTGGGTAGGTAGCATACCAAATTATTTGCATAGTGTAGGGAAGTATCAGGACCCTCGTATGAAACATGATTAACCAAATCAATAATCTACATAAAATAAAAATGAGTTAGACAACAATAATCGGTAGATAATTATGTTCCCGTACAACCGATTAACAACAATCGGTAGTTAATTATATCCTCGTACTACCGATTAACAACAATCAGTAGTAAATTATATTCCCGTACTACCGATTATAGAAAGAATCAAGACAAGTTCTGTACACAAAACAAGTATAATCGGAGGTTTAATTTGTTAAACAACAACCAATTACAATGGAATCGGTAGATAACCCTATACCATATACTACCGATTATAAAGTTAGTAAAAAATATGAATTTATAGGTTTGGAGAAATTCATTTTTGGGGCGACAAATATAATCGGTAGATAATAAGTATTCCTAAACTACCGATTATGTAAACAGAAATTCGAACAAAATTCAATTTGAGGATTTTGTTTAATCGGTAGTAATTAATCTTCACGAGACTAACGATTATACCATAATTTTGGCACAGTAGTGTGTAATCGGTAGATATGGTACTCCATTATCTACCGATTCTGGGACGTCTATGGCATTAAATGCATGTAAAAATGATTTTTTTTTCTTAACGATCACATACAAATGCGTACAAAGTGGGTTTTTGAGCTTCTTAACACAATACCTGATTGTTTGATGCATTATTATCTTCATTTTGATGTGATTCTTAGTTTTCTCTCGCTAAATCATCGTCTAGGTTTTCTTCCACACAAAAATTTGGATCATCCAATAAATATCACAAATCGTCATCTCTAAACGTTATTGAACCTTCAATAATATGTTCTTCATAATGTTTCTCACCTTCTTCCTCATACTCATCCATGTTTGTTATTGATTTTAGGTAAAACTTAGTTTTCCAAAACTTCTTCTTCTTCCTCTCTAACACACTCTCTATTTCTTTTCTAAAACTATAACTCATTTTTCTAACACTAACTATAACCAAAATTAATTAACTAATGAACTAAAATTAATTAACTAATTAAACAACATTAACACTAATTAAACAAGGGAAGATTAACCACTAAAGAAAATATATGGATAAGGGGTGTGCTGATATTACTTCTTAGTGACCTTATTTTGTTTTATTAGTCGCCCCAAACTCTTTTTGGGTCGCCCTCAAAAACGCCACGTTTCATATATATATATAGGGGTCATTTCTTTGCAAATTTTTGGGGCTCGGACGTTGTGGAAGTAAAACCAATGATAATTAAAGCTTTAGGAAGGATTGGCAATGCGTTTTAGGCACATTATCAGTGAGACTCTCTATTTGGTTCTCACCTAATTGTTTCTACACAGTAATTCTCTGTGAGTTGCACAGGGACAAATTAAGACTTAGGATTGTAAGCATCTGTCAAATTTCCTTAAGTTAGTCTAGGTTAACTACTTTAGTATTGTAAAAAAATCATCCTATATAACGGGATTACGCTTGCTGGCTTGTATTTAGATTAAGTTTCTAGTTGTTAATTAGTTTGAAATCATGAAATAATACATGGATAATACTGTAGGGCTCACTCCCTTTCTTCCTAAGATGATGTCTTCAGTTTGTTATATTGCCTCATCAGCAAGTTATTTTAATATTATTGATGAGTTTTTCATCATTTATGTTATGTATAAAATATAGCCGATAACCCTATATCTGTAGGAAGGGAACTGCTACACAGTCACTTTTTTTTAATGCCGACTAGATGTACTTCCCTCTTTTCAGGTGCTACTGCAGTTTAGGTTACTACTAAGCCTTGCATAAGGACTAAAACTACTTGAACTTTTGTTCATATGTAGCTCAAATTAGTTTGTGTATTTAACATATGCTGACTAGATGCACTCACCTTTTTTCTTTAGGTGCTACTGTAATAGTATAAGTTTGGTTACCTTCTCATTTAATCTAGTTTGCAAGATGAACATATATTGATTCTTGGTCGTCATTTGCTCTATGAAATTCATTTTCCTCAATGGTGGGAATCCATTATTTGGCATTTACAGGTGCTGCTGCAATATTAGAAGTTATGTTAATACTAAACCCTACATCAAGATTAGCTATTCAGCAAGTTCAGAAAATGGTATGTGTTAAATAAGTCTAACATGATTCCTGTTTTTGTTTTCATGAATCATGGGGTTATGAAAACCTTCGTACTTTGTGTATACAAAAAAAAAAAAACTGCCAGTCATATGCATGTCTAAACAATAGTTAAATCAATCATTTATGAATTATCTCTATATTCAACCTATATTCTTCTACAATGATCTTGTTATAATCGTACTGTCATGGAATTTCAAATCCATAAAATAAAAACATGTCTTTCATCTTTCTTGTGTGAACATGGATGGATGAATCCTGAATAGGGTGTTTGACTATATGCCAATTTGCATGATTGTTTTAATTGGTGCAAATATGCTTCCTCGCGTGGTGAATTTCTTGGCTTCAAAATATATATATATATATACATGCAGGTGGCGAAATCTACAGGAACCTATATTTATATATAATTTTTATTTTTTTAAAACCTAACTTAAATTTGCGACGTATATAAAAATTGGTGATGAATATGTTGCTGAGTTTTCTTAAAATAAGCAACGTATATAAATGTTGCAGAGTAAAAACCTACAGAAACATTTATTTGGGACCCAACAATACGTTGTTATAAACCAATAAATGGTTAAATAAACGTTGCTTTATTTAGAAAATTTGTTGCTTAATTAATAAAAGTAACGTCTAAAAATAATTTAAGCAACATTTATATCAGTTGCCTTAATTAATTTAAGCAACGTTTATAGACGTTATTAAAAGGTCAAAAATGGCGTAATGTTAGTTCTTCTAAGATAATTATGCATTCCCTGCTTCTGGGTCCATCACTCCATATGCATAAGATCCTTTGACCCCTCTATTATCACCTGTATTATTACACAATACCATTCTGGTACCACATTCGTTAGTAAAATGATCAAATGAAGCATCAACAAATATTTTATCTACCTTAAGATCAACCTACATTCTAAAATCATGAACTAGTGTTGTGTCTTCTATTTGATGCTGAAATAGAACTAACATGCTCAATGTTATTAAAACTTAACAAGTGAAAATTAATTTTAGAAAAAATGTTTGAAGGGTTAAGAGCTTTATCCTGAAAGATGCATTCACATCTTTCCTTCCAAATAATCCAACATCCCACCATTAAAGTAGATCTCCAAGTGAAAATCTCATCTGCACCTACATTGTGGACATCCAAAAAACCAGGATAAAATCCAATCTTTAACGTTTTGACACTGATTGATTATCTGACAAATATTGATATTAATGGATCTCCAAACTGCTTTAGCATGACTGCAACTAATCAATAGATGATAAAGAGACTCAACTTCAGTATTGCATAAACTACAATGAACATCTATAATATTCTTGAACTGAGTTAGTCTCTGCTTTGCAGGAACAATATCCGTAAGGCATTTCCAAATAAATAGTTTAACTCTATGAGGCAATTTCATTCCCCAAAGAGTTTTCCAAACTGCCTTAGGAATAATGTTGATAGCAACCTGATTTTGAACACTCATTTCAACAAGTTTGTTGTAGGCACTCTTGACTGAAAAACTCCATCCTTGGTAGGCTTCCATCTATGATGTCTTCTTCATATTGAGAGATCTGCATTCTAGTAATCTTTTCAACTATCTTAGTATTGAACAAAGAATTAAGCAAAGGTATATTCCAATTATTAGAGTTAGGAATTATTAGTTCACAAACAAAAACATATTGGAGATGCTCTGGCTATGAAGGCATAATTTTATCATTAAGGATAATGACCCAAATATCAAACCAGATTTTAGTAGACTTCCATTATTAACCTCCATATAATAATGTTGTTCTAGTGTAGAGATACCTTGTTCAATACCCATCAAGAACCAAGAAAAATTATTCTTTTCATAATTTATATGTAAAAAATGCTCATTCTTGAAATACTTAGCTTTGAGTACCTGAACCCATAACTGATTTGACTGAAAACAAATTCTCCAAGCCAATTTTGTTACAAAGCTTGATTCAACATCTCAAGATATTTAAAAGAAATCCCTCCAAGATCTTTAGATAAATAAAGGTTCTGCCAGACAATTAAATTGACATCTTTATTGCTTTTGTATCCCCACCAGAATTGTCTTTGTAGAGGCTCAAGTTTTTTGATAAGTTTCTTGGGCATTTTGAATGTACTCGTTTGATACATGGGAACTAAATTGAGAACTTCTTTCACTATAGTGGTTCTACCATCTTGGTTTAGAGTAAAACCTTGCCAACCTTCCAGCCTCCTTTTAAATGCAGTTTGAACTTTCTCAAAAAAAGAAACCTTAGACCTACCAATCATCAAAGGAGAAACAAGATATTTCTCCTTTTTGTCCATGAACTTGACTCCCAAAATATGGATAAGAGTACTACATATGCCAGGCTCCATATTGTTATTAAAAAGAATAAAATATTTGTTAAAATTAATAACTTGACCATATTATGAACTAAAATCCTGCAACAGTTGAAGAAGATTATTTACACTGGTTAAATTAGCATGAGTAAAAATAAGACAATCATCTGCAAAAAGCAAATGATTAATAGGAGGAGCACCTCTAGCAGCTTTGATACCTTTAACACTTTTAGAGTGGTGAGCAGCAGTTAAAGTTCTTGAGAACCATTCCATGACAAGAATAAAGAGATACGGGGACAGAGGGTCCCCTTGTCTAATGCCTCTAGTTGGAGAAAAATCAGAACATGGAGAACCATTTAGAAGAACAAATAGAGAGATGGTACTTATACATTGATGAATAAGTTGACACCAATCATCAGAAAAACCAAAACTCTTTAGAACTTTGATGAGAAAAGTCCATTCCAATCTGTCAAAAGCCTTTGACATATCCAATTTAAGTGCTAAAAAACCACCTTCACCTTTTTTTCCTTTTCATATAATGAATCAACTCATGAGCAATGATGGTTTTATCATTAATCATCCTACCAGACATATGCAGCTTGATAAGGAGAAATAATTCTTTCCATAAGAGGCTTCATTCTGCTAACCAATATTTTAGAAATAATCTTGTAAGAGGTGTTACAAAGGCATGGCCTAAATTCAGAAGGAGTAGATAGTTTGCTCTTCTTAGGAATCAAGGAAATGTAGGTCTTATTTAACTGCTTAAGAATATGTCTAGTGGAGAAGAATTTTTTGACCATATCACAAACATCGAGCCCTACAATATCATTGTGACTTATAAAAGCCAGCTTAAAAGCCTTCAGGTTCTGAAGTAGACCAATTTTCCATGCTTTTGAGAATGTGATGTATTTCTTCATCAGTTGGAGGAATCATCAAGAGTATATTATCTTTTTCAGTGATTGAAGTTGGCAGATGATTATAAAACTCTTCTTTAATGATTGGGGAAGTTGAAGTACTAATGTCTTTGAAATGAGTAGTTAACAAATCAACAACATCATCTCTAGAATGAACCCATTTTCCTGAACTATCTTTCATTGAGTCAATGTTGTTCCTAGCTCTTTTCCTTTTAGTTAATGTATGAAAATACTTGGTGTTGTTATCCATTTCTTTGAGAAAGTTATCTCTGGATTTTTGCTTGTTGAAGTCATATTGTATTTGATGCCATTTTTGTAATTCCTTATCGACTTCAATAGCTTTAAGAGTATTTTCTTGAGAGTATGGTTGAACTTGAATAACTGACAGTTGTTGTTGAAGATTTTCCATATTTTGATTTATGTCACCAAAATGATTCTTGTTCTACTTTGATAAAGCTATTCTAGTGAACTGGAGTCTTTTAATCAATTTGAAAGAAAAAAACGTTGAAATGACCTTTCCCAAGCTTTAGCTATCTCTGCAGTACAACTTCTATCATGCAACCAAGTTTGGAAAAACTTAAAAGGCTTCCAAAGTTTAGGTTGATTATAATCAGTTACCAACATTACTGGGCAGTGGTCACTTCCTATTTGATTAAGATGAAGAAGTTTAGCATTGGAGAAATTATTATTCTAATCAGCATTACCAAGTTCCATATAAGTTCTGGATCTTTTTTTACCACTTCCAGTATTATTACTTGACCAAGTATGCTCTCTGCCAATAAAACCAATATCTTCCAAACCCACAGACTGAATTATAGAGTGAACCAATCCATCACTAGAATAAGAAATGGAAGAATTATCATTAATAAGATGTATATTAAGGTCACCCAGAAGTATCCATGGTTGATGAATATTAAGACCAATTTCCTTGATGAATTCTCATTGAACCTTCTTCTTATGAAAATTACAGTACCCATACATACAAGAAAGTAACCATTCAGGAAAATGACTTGGGTCATCCTGGATAACTGCATGAATCATGTTATTCTCACAACTAATAATATCACAAGAAAACCCATTTTTCCACATTTACACAAGTCCACTAGATAGACCTACATGATCTAAATATTGAATTAGGTATCTAAATGGGACAAGTAACAATTCCATTTTATCCCTATTCAATTTAGTTTTACAAAGAAAAATAATATCAGGATTTTGGGTTCTAATCATATCTCTAGTATTTGAGGATTTGAAGCCCTGAACATTCCACAAAATGACTTTCATGTTGACACATTGATTAAAATCCAAAATGCAGATGGAAAAAATACTAGTATGTGCCTTAGTATGCAGGTGTATGTTGCTAACACTCAGATAAAACCAAAGGAGTATAAGAAAAAAGGTAAATACAAGAAAGAGTAAAGACTAAAAATCTAAAAATATTTATAATGAAGAAAAAATAATTGAAGCAAATTATTGAATATCGAATGTTTACCTGACTCCCCTCTAATGTATCTACAATTTGATTATCCCTTGTTGTGATTCTATGAG
The DNA here is from genome assembly GCA_023531435.1 of Papaver californicum. Taxonomy (NCBI): domain Eukaryota; kingdom Viridiplantae; phylum Streptophyta; class Magnoliopsida; order Ranunculales; family Papaveraceae; genus Papaver; species Papaver californicum. Next base: position 1,036,957 of record JAJJMC010000373.1, on the reverse strand, counting down.
TAGTTTGCACATTTGTAATATGTCCATTATGAGCCTTGGAAGAAGAAACCCGTAGCTGAGTGCTAGGGTTAATGTTGCTGTTCCAGAGTCTTTTTACGAGTCTAGTTACATCCAAATCCTCATCACTATGACTTCCAACCCCAAAATATAGCTTAACCAGTTCTACATTTTTTGGAAGTATGAAAGTATTAATTTCAACCTCATTTTTTGATATTTTGTTGAGCTTGGAATATGGTTACTAGTTTTAGTGGCTTGTACTCCTCCCTTTGAATTAGCCTTGCCAAAGAAATAAGGTTTTTCATGAGCATTAGCTTGGAATTCAGATGCATTTTTACAGACAAGTTTCGAGTGCTTGATGATAAAAAATTCATGACAAATATTATGGGGTTGTTTTTCATAAAAGTAACGAATCCATCTTGTGAGTCCATCATTAGTTATAGTTTTGATCCCTCTTCTTAATGGATTGACAAGTTCAATATTTACGCAATCTTTGACCGGAATCCCATCAACTGGGATAACATCTTTTGGTTCAATACCAGTTACACCTATAACTTTCCATATTTTCTTAACAGTATCTGGATTCATATGTTACGGGAGAAGTCCTTTGAGTTTAATCTAGAAACATTGAAAACTCCAATCTATAGATTTATAAATATTCTCAGGTATGTGATCATGTATAACTAGTAAATTACCATCAACACTGCACAACCTTTCTTCCCAAACCTTGTTAAGAATGATCCAATTACTAAACTTGAAAATCATGATATAAGGATCGAACTCAATAACCCTCATGTCTTCAGGTGGAATAAAATTCCAAGTGAATTTAATGCATTTTTCAACTTTCTTCTGAGTTATTTTTCCTTCAATGATCACTTTACCTATTAGGCAAGCTTCCCATTCAGTATCTTCTTCATCTCCTGACTTATCAGACGAACAAATCACCACTTCAGAAGTATCACCTAACTCCAGGTTACATTTTTGAACTTGGTAATAAGCTCAGAAACATGACTTGAATTTTCTTCCTCTATGACTATAAAGATAAACACGGGTTTAAGATTTGTGCTGGTGGTGATGAAACGACTACCTCTAGGGTTTATTAGGTTTTTGCTTGAATGACAAGTATTAGTTGCCAAAATATTATCACCAGAAATTCGGATAATATTTTGCAACATAATATTTAGAATTTTGACGTAACAGGTTTTAGGATAGTTGTAAATTGATAGGATGAGCAAAAAAAGGAAACTTTTTGAAATTTGAAAAAATTCCGCTGGCGGGCCTTTTTTGGTTGAATCGGTTCAGAGCTAACACAGAGGAACTTCTTCCAAGCTAATTTGTCCATACTACAGATGAGATTTGCTTCACAACTGATACTGAGGCAAACACCATTAGGGATAAAACAAACTATAACCACATAGTGAGATTAGATAAATAGTTGGACATTCAGAACAATAAAAAGTTTTTACAAGAATTTAAGATTTTGAAACAATACAAATTAGAATAAGAGAAGTTTATCAATGCATTAAATTGAGAATATAAAACAAAAAGATGTATTCAAATGAGCTGCAAGATAATTATGGAAAGAGTTGCTAGCAAAGTTAGAACTAAACCGGATGAAACAAGGCAGAATTTGTTAAATATTAGGCATAAACATGAACAAAACTAGAGGTTAAACATGAGGAATCTAAGAAAAACTAAATAAAAATATGTTTAAATACAATTAGGATGAAAACTAGGATTGAAATTACTAAAACTAGGATGAAAATTATAAACGAGTTAACTCATATTATACCGATTCACAGAGTTTCTCTCTCATAGTGAAAGTATGAAATGGATTGACAACATTGTTGATAACAATGAGATAAAATATTTTCTTAAAAATTATACAAATTTAAAATAGTTCTACTTTTATAAAACAAATGGAGTGCCTTAGCTAGGGCTGCTCATGGCCGGTTTCGGTTCGGTTTTGTGCCAAACCAAAACCGAAACCGGTAAGGTCGGTTTTTAATTATTTTTCGATAACCGTTCCGTTTACCGTCGGTTCAGTTTTACTCGGTTTTGTTTCAGTTTCGATTTTTTCCAACGGGTTTCGGTTAACCGTTTGAAAAACTAAAATTCAAAAAAAAAAAAATCATTTTTTTTCTTCCATATATAGTCAACTAAATAAACAGATACATAAACCCACTAAATAAACAAACACTCTTGAAACAGAGCTACAACAATTTGTCTTTTGGACAAACTAAGCTACAACATTCTTGAATCAGACTAAGCTACAACATTCTTGAATCTAAATCTTACTGTAACTAGAGTTGATTGAGAATCTTGGTCTTCTATCTCTGTAGCATCCTAGCATGTACTACTTGAAAGTTGAAACCTCTCAATCGCTTGAACTATACTTGAGCTTTGAGGAAAGCCTGCACAGTTCAATTAAAAATCAGTTCAATGCATTAATCAGTTCAATTAAAAACCAATAACAAACGGAGGCAACATAACTGGCATAATGATTACCTAAAAACGGCTTATCTAGTATCTAGAAATGAAAATCATATGAGTCTCAACCAAACTTGCGTACCACAAAAGATACAACAACATCAAATGGAGCCACAATATAATCATATGTATCACTTCCCACTCTTGCATCAGTGAACAATTGGTAATCACCAGTTACTTCAATACCCGTTGAATTCGAAGGCCCCTCAGATGTGCTACAATAAATTCCCAAGCTTGATATCTCCAACATCTTGCTCACTTGACCACCTCGACTTCTGAAACCAGAAGTCCTGCCAAAAAAAGAAAAAAATTTAATTGATAAAAACACTAGATTCCAATAGTATGACAGGAAATGGGGGAAAAAAATTCTCAAATCACCCAACCAAGTGTAAGGAAGAACAATAAAAAATAATGATATGAGTTCTAATGGATTCACTGATTTCAAAGAACAAGAAAACATGCTAATGATGTGAAACTACACATGCGGAAGAGGTTAACTAAACAACCTTAAATCTCTTACTTATATAAGTATAAAACAGAACTGCAGCGATACATAGACCTACGATCACAGACACCAAAGAAATAAAGTTACATAAATATCTGAAAGAAAAAGGTAGTAAGGTACCAGATAGAACTGTGCTTCACTTTCGTCAGACTTGAAAACCGTATACCAAAATATAAGGTGCCTGCAAACCATTTAATAAAAGTAAACAATCAACTTATTTTGAGAGTGTTGAAGAACTAACAACAGAGCATCCATTCAAGGAAGCTCAAGACAAATTTCTCGATTTAAAGTAAAACCAACTTGTAATGCTTTTGCATGCTCTATTACATCCCAGATTAGTATTGTTCGTGCTTACCCAATTAACCAAATATAAGAGGTTACAGATCTTAGGGTAAACATGGGAACTATGTTTCAGGTAACACAACAACCAGACTTAACAAAATATGGGGCCATCCTACAGTATTAACTGAATCAAAATCAGAAAGAGCAAGGTTCACAAAATAATGACCACTATTAAGTACCTGTAAATGAAAATCAATAACAATTCTCAATTTCCATTTAAGAGTGAATTTTAACTGAATCAAAATCAATTTAATTCAAACAAGAAAAACCTTGTTAAGGAAACAGGAAGGGCGAGTATCGGAATTCTCTACTGCATAACACTCTGAATCTGCAAGAGCAGCCTCAATAGCATTCAACACCCCATAAAAACCATATCATAAATAATACATTCCCGAAATCATTATGTTTTAATTAAATTTAAATTAATTACATGTACAAAAGACTTACCCTAAATATGGTATCTGGAAGACTAGAAATACCTAGAAGCAATGAAGAACTAACAATGGCAACAGTTGGTGGAAACCTATAAACAAAACTCAGATCATTAATTAAAAATTAATTACAGCTAATTTGATTAATTCAATCATTTTACAGCTAATCAGATAAAGATTGATAATAAGAGAAATGAAAATACCTTTGGAAGTCATCAAAAATGACAGTATCAGGATTGATAATATGAGAAATGAAAATACCTTAAGATTGATATAACCTTAAGCTAATAATTACTTTTACATCAGAGAGATGAAAAAGAAAAACGAGTAGGTGGTGGTTGTGATGGTGAACGAGAAGGTGGTGGCTGTGATGGTGAACGAGAGGGAGAAGAACCGAAGAAGAGAACTTAGAGCCCTAACCGGAGGCGGAGAGGCTGCTGCTCAAAAAAACCAGAAGAGAATTAGGTTTAGAAAGTTAGGGTTGACTTATATATCAAGAGTATTGAAGGGTCTAGATTAGATCTATGAAAATCTAGATCAACCGTTCTAAATAATCGGTTTTCCATGGCATAACGGTTCGGTTTTTGGCCAAACCAAAACCGAAACCGTGACCGGTTTCCACACTTTTTCTCCATAACCGTTCCATTAGTAAACGGTTCGTTTCGGTTTTAGCAGATTTCCGTGGAAAATCGTTACCGTGTACAACCCTAGCCTTAGCTTTCATTGATCTAATGTCGTTGAGGTACAATAAATGAGATTGCACTTTAGATCTTTTTCGATTTTCAACTACCCTAAATTCCAGAGATTAATATATCAGCTGTTTTGTCTTATCTTCTTCTTAAAACTCAACCTCATCTAATATTCCAAAGCCATTTTTCCTTCTAGTTTTCTTGTTTAGGACACGGTCAAAAATCAGCCATTGCAAAGGAAGGCAGTGTACACTCAGTGTGAAGACGATTGAATTCTAAAATTGGTCACCTTGTTTCTTTTTCCTTCTCATTTTCTGGTATCCTTATTTTCTTCTCACAACAAATTCTTCCCTTGACTTGTTAGTGTCTGTAGTGTAAACACCTACCCCACTTTTTGACCCACTCATTGAAACAACACCAAGAGGACGACTTAAGAGGAGAAATGAAACAAGTAAAGCAATTCATAAAAACATCCTCATCAGACCGGACTCTTCAAGTTTGTATCTTATTATCTCCTCCTCCTCCACCACCACCACCATCATCATTTCTTCGTTCTTTCTCATTTTCCAACCCCAGCAACACACAATTAATATAGAAAAATTCAAGTGAGAATTTTCTTAAACCCATTTAATGTTTTGATCTCTTCTTTCTCTTGTCAACAAAATCATAAATTTCCTCTCTTTTCTTTGTTTATAGAAGATGTCTTCTTCACTTGTTGATTTTCTATTCTTTGTCATGTTTTTCTTTCTATGTTTCTATACAAAATCATGCTATTCAGACCCAAGAGCTACACCAGTAGCTCTCATATGCACAAACAGAACAGCTACAAATCCTAACAGGCAAGTGTTCATTTCAAACTTTTTGTCAGCTATGGATTCAGTTACACCTCAAATAGCATCTCAAAGGTATGCAAGAACTATTAATGGTACAGGAAACAATACAGTATATGCATTTGGTGAATGTATGAAAGACTTATCACAAAATGATTGTGATATGTGTTTTGCTCAATGCAAAACACAAATACTTAGATGTCTTCCTTTTCAATTAGCAACTAGAGGTGGTAGAAATTATTATGATGGTTGTTATTTGAGATACGATGATTATAGTTTCTTTGGTGAAGCTATGAGTCTTGGAGATAAAACTGTTTGTGCCACAAATGATTATGGTGGTGGGGATTTGAGTGTTTATAAGGAGAATACTGCTGAATTGGTAAGGAATTTAAGTGTTGAAGCTCAAAAGAATAATGGCTATTCTGTAGGGGTTGTGAAGAGAGGGAATGTTACTGTCTATGGATTAGTGCAGTGTTGGACATCGGTGAATGAAACTTCTTGTAGCAAGTGTTTGGAAAATGCTACAGCGGCTATAAGTTCATGTCTTCCTAAGGAGGAAGGGAGGGTTTTGAACGCTGGATGTTATTTGCGGTATTCGCCACAGAAGTTTTATAACAATTCCACAGCGACTCCATCTGCAGGTGGAAGTGGAGGTAAATTCTAATAATCACTTTTTTGTAACTTCTTATTGTGTGTAGTGATGATTATATTTGGATTTCTAAAGCACTGTAATTTGGTATTGAAGCAATAATGATTGATAGTTGAGATCACTAGTTTGAGTCCTCATGTCAAGAAAAAGTAATGATAATTGATTTGTGTGTGTGTGTGTGCTCCTTTTGTGTTTCTCCTCAACAATGGACTTTTATTCGGCATAATGTTGGTTGCTGATGATGTCATTTTACCTTCTCTTTTAATACATGATGTAGATATTGTAGGAATTGTCAAACATCATCTCCTTGGTCATTGGAGATGAAATAGCCAAGGAAGATATGCAGTGTGTTTGGGGGATTTCCATTAACATGGTTGCGCCTGTCTTTCACTATCTGGGTATTCAAGGTTACATTAGGTCCTTGGATCTTTTAAATTGAAAGATACTTGGTAATGTGGTTGATGTGAAAAGGTTGGCGTTTTTTGGTTTTACCTGTACCATGAGTTGTGTTTAGTACAACTTGTTATTTGAATTCCTCTTTCCATCAACGATCTATATGAACGTGTATTTCTTGAAAACAAATATGTTTGGAATTCGATTATCCATTGACATTGTATATTGGTTTGTTAGTTGAGGGTTACAGCGTTAACAAGTTCTGATTCTTAGATTCATATAGCATAATTCTTTGAATCTGAACCTGATGAAAAGTAATTCTCAATTGGTCATTAGGAAGACGTCGTTTAGCTGTTATCCTGGCGGTCGTTTCTTCTGTTTTGGCGTTTCTGATGATTGTTGCAGCTGGTGTTTTCTTTGGCAAGAGGAAACTTGCAAAGAGAAGGAGAGGTAGAAGTACTTTCAAATCCACAATACACTCAAATTTTCTGTCTTTCATAAATTTTCACAATCCTTGTCATTTATGTCGACATCTACTTTCAGAGAGAAAGCAACTTGGCGTCCTAGCAGCCACTATATATAGATCTGAACTCAACTTCAAATACGAGACACTTGAACGAGCCACAAATTACTTTAACAACTCTAATAAACTTGGTCAGGGAGGATCCGGTTCAGTGTTCAAAGTAAGTTTCTACTTACCCATTCTGTCATTCATAGGGACTGTTCTATTTCTTGGTTGTCAGTGGAGAACTAGATCAGTTTATGGTCTTAACTGGGTGATCTTCTTTCTGTTGTGAACAGGGAACATTGCCAGATGGGAAGGTTGTTGCTGTAAAGAGGTTATTCTTTAACACGAGGCAATGGGTGGATCAGTTCTTTAATGAAGTTAATTTGATCAGCGAGGTCCATCACAAAAACCTTGTTAAGCTGTTGGGCTGCAGCATAACTGGCCCTGAAAGCCTTCTTGTTTATGAATACGTGCCGAACAAAAGTCTCCAGGAACACCTTTTTGGTAAAAGATATCTTCCATGTTAAAGCCTTTTGTGAATGCATTTTCTCATCAAATAAATTTTTTCTCTGTATGATCATTTGATTAAAATCTCTTTCTTTGATACAGGTAGACATAACAGTCGGCCGCTAAGCTGGGAGGAAAGGTACAATGTTATTGTGGGAACAGCACAGGGTCTAGCTTATCTACATGAAGAGTCAACTTTGAGAATTATACACAGAGACATTAAGTTGAGCAATGTATTGCTAGATGACAATTTTGTGGCAAAAATTGCTGATTTTGGGCTTGCTAGACTCTTCCCAGAAGATAAGACTCACGTCAGCACTGTCATAGCAGGAACATTGTGAGTTCAAGGTTCATTTAATTTATGTGCCCTCTAGCTTATTGTCTATGCCCGTTTTAGCTAGACCTGTATGGAAGAAACTTTATGCCTGCACTACTTAAGAAATTTCAGATCATTATGAGAGTGAAGTTTCAATGTTGAGTTCACTCTCACCTCTTCACCAAAATTGACCTGTCGCACTTCATTTGGATTCAGCGTTCCAAATAGCTTACATGTTTTCTATGTAATTTCACACTTGGCAGAGGTTACATGGCTCCTGAGTATGTTGTCTGCGGAAAGTTAACTGAGAAAGCAGATGTTTATAGTTTTGGTGTGCTTGTAATCGAAGTTGTCTGCGGGAGGAGAAGCAATTCGTTCTCTGAAGATTCATATTCTATTTTACAGATGGTAATGACTTGCTTTCTTGTTATAGACATTACATTTTTATCATTTGAAACACTAACAGTCAGCTTTTAAACTTGTCTGACAACTTTCTTGTGTTCAGGTTTGGAACAATTACGGTACAGGCAAATTATGCGAAGAAGTGGATTCAGCTCTGGATGGTAGGTTTCAAGCTGATCAGGTTTCCAGGATACTCCAAATAGGGCTTCTCTGTACACAAGCCTCTGCAGAATTGCGTCCAGTAATGTCAATGGTGGTGAACATGCTCACTGAAAACTATGACATACCTCAGCCAACACAGCCACCATTTCTCAGTTCTAGTAGCTTACCAAAGTTATTCACTCCAAATGCTACTTACAATTCCCAGGCCAATTCCTATACTGGATCTTCTGGGAATGACGTGACACACAGCTTAGTTGAAGCCAGATGACCCATTTCCTAGTTCCTACTCTAAACATCTTCAACTTTTTTGTTACCTAATCCCGTAAGACTTATACTGCATACTCACCAACTCACCAGGTTGGTTTTTGGTTGACTTGGGATTCGGGTCATTATCCATGCGATATTTATTTATTTTTCCGATTGCTGAGCTTTCTTAATCTTGGTGGGTCTCATTATGTAAATAAAATTGAAGCTTCAAGGAGAAATCCTTTTAAAGCTTAGCATTTGCTGATGGAGAAATTGCACATACTACAAGTTATGCGAGGACGGGAGTGACACTATAACTAGGCTGGTTGTACATTTATTGGATGTAGTTGAGTTTGATGCACTATATTCTTATAACAAAGACCATTTGGTCCTTATTGAAATGATACATTAACTATACATCTCACAAAGTTATGAGATGGTTTGCTTAAAATACTACTATTAGATAATGTAAGTCATAGTCAAGTCAAGTCTATTGACTTAACCAGAATCCAAAGTCTTATTATATTAGTTCAGCTATCTCTTTTAAAAGCTGTAATAACTCCTTTTGTAAGATCTAATCTAAATCAATAATATTCTTTTGAAATATTTTTCATGGTATCATTTGTGGAGACAAACCTATAAAATTTTTGAGCAAATAATCTTTTCAAATACCTTTTAGTTTACAAATTCATCAATAATAATCAATACTTCTCATATAATTTTCTGACTCAAAGCAAATTTTTCAACAAAGATTTTCATTCATTTAGATACGTTTTTCGATCTTGATTTGATATACAATTCTTGACACACAAATTCTCAGATTGGTTAAATGTCCTTACTGATACACAAGAAGAAAAAAAGAATGGAACACATAAACAACACAGTCAATGATTCTACTTCCGCTGCTCAAGTTGGTGGTTCACTCAATTTTTCTTTACCTTTTCTAATGTAGCTAATTTTGTCTCAATAAAGCTAGATTTATCAAATTTCTTGCTCTGGCGAGATCAATTTCAGTCAATTTTACTTTCTACTGACTTGTTTGGGTATGTCAATGGTGATGAAGAAGAACCTTCAAAACAAGTTATAATCAATGGTGTTTCAAGATTGAATCCTAAGTGGATTTACTGGAGAAAAGTGGATTGCTTTGTTACAAGTTGCATGAAGGAAACTTTCACTACTAGTATTTCTGGAGATATATTAGGTCTTTCAACAGCTAGAGTGATTTGGAGTTTTCTTGAAGTAAGCTTCAAGAATCAGTTCATGGCAAGGAAAAGTTTCTTAAGAAATCAACTTCACAATACAAGGAAAGGTAATCTTACAATTCTTGATTATCTTCAAACTATTAAGAAAGTTGCTGATTCTTTAGCTACAATAGGTGAAAGGGTTAATGAATCTGACTTAATGATACATATATTGAATAGGTTAGGAAGAGAGTATGAAAACTTTGTCATATCTGCACAAAATATAGAGGTTCCTTTCACATTTGCAGAAATCAAACCTAGGCTAATGAATCATGAACAATGGTTACTAGAACAACAACAAAATTCCACTGTAGTGTTTGATACTCAACAATCTTTCTATAGTAACAATGTTAATTCTCAACAAAGGTTTGCTTGTAATAATAGAGGCAGAGCAAGAGGAGGTTTTGGTGGAAATAATAAAGGTAATAATGTGAGGAATTCACAAAGTAATAATGTGTATGCAAATGGTGGTAATGGCAGAAGAGACTTTTCTCAGGTTGATTGTCAAATTTGCAGAAAGAAGGGACATTATGCTACCAGGTGTCACTTTAGATATTATCCACCTATGGATTCAAGTTCTGGTGTTTCTGCCAATGTTTCTCAACAAGCTTCCTTTGATGATTTTAGTAATAATGCTAATACTTCTGGAACTCAGGAGTTTGCTAGTTTTAATAGTACCAAAACTTCTGGAGTTTGAAGAATTTGTTGGGTTTACTTCTAATACTTTTAACCACTACATTGAATATCTGATTCTGGAGCAACAACACATATGATTGGGTATAGATCTTTACTTCCATAACCTACTTCTTATAAACGAAAGGAGCATGTTCAAGTAGGCAATTGTCCAAACATATAGAAATTCAATATCATACTGTCAGAGAGCTGGTGGAAAAAGGATTTTTGAAGCTGCAACATGTAGCTTCTGAACATCAATTAGCAAACTTGTTCACTAAAGGCTCATGCTTTCCAAAATTCTCAAATCTTTTGCATCAGCTACTGGGTACTTCTCCAGTAAAAACTTTAGCCTCTGAAGATTCAATATCAACTGCAACTTCAACTATTGCAGCTGAATCTGGAGATTGTTCTTTTACAGTTTCATAGCATCTGTTTCTTTTCAGTTTTGTCATTCAATTTGTGACTTTCAGTAACACATTGAAAGGGGTGTATTAGATAATGTAAGTCATAGTCAAGTCAAGCCTATTGACTTGACCGCAGTTCAGAGTCTTATTACATTAGTTCAACTGTCTCTTATAAAAGCTATAATAACTCCCTTTATAAGATCTAATCTAAATCAATAATATTCTTTTGAAGTATTTCTCAACTACCACAACTCTAGTTTCCAACGAATTAAACCTATCTCAGATCAGAAATATCAGTTTAAACATTTCTATATAATATCAGCAACTAAACCTGAGGTTAATACTTAATACATTGAACAATGAAGAACATAAAAGGGGACACACGACATCATCAATCAGTTAAGTTGGTTAACTACTAGAAGCATAACAGTATCTACAATAAAGGGTGACATAAAATCCAATGTGGTACAGAAAAACAAATGTTCTGTAGACCACATCTTTTTTCTTTTGAACAACCCTTGTGTTTTATAAGTTGCTGTAGCAGTTCTCTGTCATCTTTTCTATTTTCTATACCCAGATTCTAATATTATGTAATGTAACAATATCGATTTGAGCATATAATTACATATCTCAAGGATTTGTAACCCATCTCTCAAACCTCGTAAATGAATTAGTAAAAAGAGGAAGGAGAAAAATGAATAGAAAGATTGTTGCAATTCTCTCTACATTATTGGTTGCCCAACTAAATCTTTCTCCATCGTGAAGTAGATGTTTCCGTTGATGCAGGATCATGAAGGGTAAATGCACTAGATGAGCTGGAAGATTTGAAGGATGTTGAATTAGTAAGAGTAGAAGATTTACTAGACATACCAAAGGAAATAGGAGAGGCATCTGGATCCATCACACTAGCGTTTAAAAATGGAGGTTGTTTCGGCAGAGGAACAGGGAAGTTTTTATCAGTAAGCATTTTAACCACATCGGACATGGATGGTCTTAACGCAACAGAAGCTTGTGTACATAATAGGCCAACTTGAAGGACATCGGATGCTTCTTTTTCAGGAAACTTGCCTTCAAGGGAAGGGTCTACCGAATTGGTCAACGTGTTGCCCTTGTAATGTTTGTAAACCTAACATTTGAAAACCAACAACAGGTACAAATTAAGATTGATACGAATTCTCTTCAGAAGAACTTAATGAGGAAGAGAGACAGAGGCTTACTTTTTGTAAAATGGAACCCGACTCCTGCATGAAAACATTGTTCTTCTTTCCACATATAATCTCAAGAACCAGAACGCCGAAACTATATACGTCTGCTTTCTCTGTTAGTTGTCCCCGAACAAGATACTCAGGAGCCATGTAACCTCTGTGAATGAATTGTTATTATAATCCAACCATAAGAAAAAATGAGCAGGTTACGTAAAGATAACACGCGAGACTAGTGAATTCAACATGACAGACAAAAATAAATGAATAAACTCCCTTACAGTGTTCCTGCAATTCCTGTACTGAGATGTGTCTTGTCCGCTGCAAAACATCGAGCAAGTCCGAAGTCTGCTATTTTTGCTGTTAAATTCTCATCGAGGAGAATGTTGCTGCATTTTATATCCCTGTGTATTATTCTAGTTTGAGTACCCCCGTGAAGATATGCTAACCCCTCGGCAGTACCGACGACAATATCAAACCGCTGCTGCCAGGTTAAAGTTTGGGTTGCGTTCTTATCTGAATACAAGGAGCAATTTCTTTAAAGGTGAAAGTATGAGCGGAATATAGTGCAGAGGCATGTAGATGTTTTGCACAAATATTCATACACTTTCATTTAACATGAAAAGATGGCATCAAATGCGAGACTGAACATTGATGCTACACCTTCCTTTAATTTAATTTTCTAAGAAATTTGTCATGGTACCAAATTTTCCACCATTGATGTCAAAAACTGGACCAAGAAGGAATGTAAAACTGGAGGTAATGAAATGTATATTCAATTAATGACTTACCAAAAATGACTTGATCAAGACTTTTATTTGCTACATATTCATAGACCAGAAGACTTTCAGGTCCTTCAATACTACATCCCAATAGCTGTACAAGGTTCTTGTGTCGAATTCCGCTTATCAAGTTGACCTCATTGAAAAACTCATCAACCCATTGTCTAGTATTAAAAAACAATCTCTTCACAGCAACAGTCCTCCCATCCGGCAGAGTCCCCTGATTCACAAATATGCTTTAAATTCTTAGAAGAAGAAGAAGAACCAAAACGACAACAGTAATGCTGAAGTAGAAGAAGAAGAACAAAAACGACAACAGTAATGCTGAAGTACCCTGAACACTGAACCAGCTCCACCTTGGCCTAATTTCCTCGATGGATCAAAATGCTCTGTTGCCTTTTCAAGTGTTTCATATTTGAAATTCAGATTAGACTTGCTAACAGCAGATGAAAGCCGCCCGAGATTGTTACGTTCTATAACATGACAAAGGAACATCGGTCTTATCAGAACAACAAAAAAAGAACCTTTATCAATGGAAGCAACTAGAAAACCAATTTTATTAAAGGAATGAAGTAAGAATGTTACTGCATTTGGAATTCTACCTGTTCTCAAAACCTCTAGTCTTTTGTAGCCCAGACAAGCGCCAAATAGACATAGTAAAGAAAAGGCTAAAGCTGCAAACGCAATCGCAATGGCCACTCCTAGTCTTGCGAACCCTGGAAAGATAAAAATAAGCTAAAACACAACCTTGTGGAAAGACATGACATTAATATTTCTGGCAGACAAAATTCTGATATTATCAAGAACAACAACATAAAATTGTAAAAATTACCTGCACCTTTCATAAGTTCATCGACGGTGCTATAAAACTTAGTTGTTGAGTACCTCAAATAACACCCAGCATTCAAACTTCTCCCTTCAATGCTCAGCGTACAATTTCTTATTTCCTGTGCCGCTTCATCTAAACATTCTTTACACTTATGACTCGACAATGGTTTCCAACACTGTGCCATTGAATACATGGTTGCAAGACCACATTTAATATCAGAAACACCAAACCCATTGTTCTCAATTGCAATTCTGGTTACATTATGAATAAGTTCATTAACACTTTGCGTAACCTCTAGTTTTGAATAGTCTTGTTTTGCTATACTCGAAAATGGTTTCCCACAAACAACCTTATCATGCTTCTTATCCACGGCTTCTCCAAAGAAACTATAATTATCATAACGTAAGAAACAACCATCTAAATAAACTCGTCCTGATACTGAAGGTATGCAACGAGGTAGTCTTGTTCGACTTTCAGCGAAACAAAGAAGACATTCAGTATTTGAAAGATCTTTCATACAATTAGCTAATGCATATATGGGTGGATCGTTTCCTTGATGATATGAACCCCACTTCTGTTCAGTTACTTGATCCATTAATTTATCCATTACTAAAGTAAAAGTTGTTATCAATGTATTGGTTAATGCTGGTGGATACTTTGTTGCACTACAATTCAAACTAGCTTCTTGAATTCTTGGGTCTGAGTATGATATAGAGATGAAAAATGTGAATGATATGAATATGATGATGAGAAGAACACGGTGGTGGGTATTTGATGATGAGGCTAAATTAGACATATTGAATTTAATACCTGTATTGGGATTTTTTTCCTCCAAAACCAATTTCTTCTTCTTCTTGTTGTTGATTGATCTTGTTTTCCTAACCCAAATTCTTCTTTTGCTTCTTTGTTGATTTCAATATTGAAGAAAGTAAGAATGGGGTAATTGAAGGATATTGTCTGTTGAATTTCCTATTATTCTTCTCTAACCCATTGTCTTCTTTTTCTTATTTTCTTTTCAACCTTTTTGTGCCTGTTTGTTTGAATGGGATATTATGAGTTGTTAATGGGATGATGGTGTTTTCTTTCTCTTCCTCTCATGGAAAGAGAGAAAGATAAAGAAATTAAGAAAATTTAGTAATTCAAAATAATAAGAATCTTATTAACATGATTTTCTAAGAAATGAAATGTGATGCATAAATCTATTTAACATGATTTTCACCACCACCACCACCACCACCATCAACCATCAAATGAAACCTCTTCTTTACCACGATAACCACCACCTTCATCATTTTTACCTTCTCATCTTCATCTTCATCTTCTCCAATGTAAGTTTTTTCTAACTTCAATTTTTAATTGAATCTGATAAAAAGATTGTATTTTTGGTATAAACAACATAATAATTGTGGGTTTTTGATTTACGAATAAATCTTCCAAAATTTGAAGTTGAATCTGATATAAGGTTTAGATCAAAGTTTGTTTTTGTGTAAATCAAAGAGATAAATTTTTGATTGAAAATGCAAATAAATTTTTAACTTTAGACCAATTGTTAGCTGAGGATGCAAAGAAGTATGAAATTTGATTTTTCATTTGGAATCTGAACTAGATTTGTTCACTTTGTTGGTTTATGTTTTACACATTTTTATTACGTTGGTACATGACATTACTTTCTTTAATGTCTACAGAGATTGTCAGGCGTGCTGTTGCGCTTGGTCGGTACCTTCAGAATCCTTTGGCAATGGTTGCAACACTATGTGGACCAGGGAAGGAGATAGTGTCTTAGAAGCTCGACTCGTTAGATCATTTTCTTACCCCTGATGAGAAATATGATATGGTTGAACAAGTGATGGTAGATGTCTTCAATCAAGTTGACATTGACATAAATTTGGCTGCAAGTCATGAGTGGCTGTTTTCTCCTTTGCAGTTTATCTCTGGTCTTGGACCTAGAAAAGCAGCTTCGTTGCAGAGGGAATTAGTAAAACTAGGAGTTATTACCATCCGTAAGGAAATTGCACCTCTTCTCAAAAGGAAAGTGTTTATTAATGCGGCTGGTTTTGTACGCGTCCATCGAAGTGGGTTAGCAACTAATAGCCACCATATCACTGATTTGCTGGATGATACAAGAATTCACCCCGGGTCGTATGAACTTGCAAAGAGGATGGCGAAATATGTTTTCGATGTAGATGAGTCAAATGATGCAGACGAAGATGCACAAAAGATGTCGATTGAACATGTTAGGGAGAAGCAAAATTTTCTGAAAGCACTAGATATCAATGAACATGCTGATTCACGCAATGCCATTGACAAATTAGAGACGGAGCCCTTTTGCAGTCTTCCCTTGTTTCTCTCCTTCAATAAGAAATGGAAAATCGTTAGCCGTTGTTCATTTGTGAGCTCTTTGCTGCTTCTGGTGGCAACACTTGATTCTCCGACATGTGTTGTTGTTTCTTCAAGAGTTGTTTGCAACAGAGAATCTGTGATTGTTTCTGGAAAACAAGGGTTTGAATCCATCTCCTCCATCTCTTCATTGTTCATACTGAACTCCATTTCCTCCAGCTCTTCGTTGTTCATAATGAACTCCATCTCCTCCAACTCGTCGTTGTTCGTAATGAACTCAATCTCCTCCAGCTCTTCGTTGTTTATAATTAACTCTCCAACTCTTCGTTGTTCGTAATGAACTCAATCTCCTCCATCTCTTCGTTGTTCATAATGAACTCCATCTCCTCGATTATCACCATCACCTTAATTAATTCAAAAAGTATTGCTAATTAGTTCAGTTAGAGTTCATTAGTTTATGATGACAATACTTTAAGCAACATATAAGTTATCTGTCAATGTCAAAGATCAGAGTTGTAAGATCATTTTGTATATCTCATATGCAGATGGACAACAGTCCCAACAATGGAAGTGTCTCAACTACTGTAGTTGAGAAGCAAAGACCTACAAAGGTATGTAGCATTCCTCAAAACTGAAGGCATGGTACCTTATGGGCCTACGACAAAGGTTTACCATCAGTACATATCTTCTTCTTTTTTCTGACTGAAACCAGCTAGTACATGCATACATAGAGGAGACCAGAGAGATAGAATGTGTAAGCTAAATAAGGTGTGTGAAAAATGTCAAAAAGTCATTTGTATGTATCAGACTTTCAGTTAATATACTGCAATCTTTGAAAATCAACAAAAGCTTGTTAGAACTCTATGAAATAAAAACTTCATCACCCTAAAGATAATAGAAACCGATTAGCATGTATGAAATGTGTGTTATCTACAAGACTAGAGAGAATATCAACCCTGCTGTTACTTTTAATTTGTTCATTTCTGTGATGGGTTTCTTATAGAATGAAAATTTAAAAATCCATCGTAACCCTGTTGTTTCTTTGTCATAGGTCCGTTTCTGTGATAGGTTTCTTCTAATTTGTTCTGTGTGCTTGTGTAGGTGGTCATATCAACCCGGTTGTTACTTTTGGATTACTATTGGCAAGGAAACTGTCTCTAACTAGAGCTGTTTTCTACATGATAATGCAATGTATTGGTGCTATCTGTGTTGATGGTGTTGTTAAAGGTTTCCAACCAGCTACTTACCAAATAAACAATGGTGGTGCTAACTTTGTAGCTCCTGGGTACACCAAGGGAGATGGTCTTGGTGCTGAAATTGTTGGTACTTTTGTTCTTGTCTACCCAGTTTTCTCTGCTAATGATGCTAAGAGAAATGCTAGAGATTCTCATGTCCTGTAAGTAAATTGGAATTGCGGTTCCCAAAAATAGGAGCTAGAAAATAAGGAGGTGGTTTTAATAGAATCTGAAAAGGATTCTGGCGCGCCAACTATGTTAAGGTCAAGTTAATTTTGTATCACGCAATGAAGGAATTCAATTTGTAGGTATGCTCTCGGGAACCGGGTGGGTATTATATTGAATTCCATGGATCAGAACCAATAGAAAAAGGAAAACCTGTGCGGTATCTCTTGAAATCCCGAATAGGACCCTACCACCAATTGTACCAATCTAGCTCTCCCCACGAATCAGTACTAGTCGAGAATTAATGAAAATTCTTGTATTTCTTCGATGATAAAAAAGACCTCCGGCGGAAATTAGATATTTCATTTTACCGAGTTCAACGTTAGCCAGATTAGTCAACATTTATATGTTTCGATGCAACAACAAGACTCAAATTTCAACTTTTTTTTCATGTTAAGTCAGTAAAATCTTAATAAAATTGAACCCAATCTATATCTTGAACTTTTTCTTCATGTTAGACACTCATATCTTGAGGTACCTATAATAGTTTGAGATATTACCGGTAGAATTTCTTTATTCTCTCACTCATTCTATCAATTGATAAAGCTAATATTGTGTTTCAATGGTCTTCATGATGTGGGCAGCAAAATCCAGCTACAACTGAATTGCCAGAAGATTTCATCACTTCATTACAGTTTTCAGATATGCAGTTAAAATTAAGTGATTGCTCCTACATGTGTGGTGTTTTACATCTGCTACTATGATCACAACCTCAGGTGATTATAAAATGAGGTAATGATTACAGATTTACCTTAGAAGTTCTATGTTAATTCTGAATCTCAAATTGATTTTCCTGATTTAAGAATCTCAGAGCTTTACAGTACTCCTGATTTGAGAACTTGATTTGAATATTTTTCAGATTTGAAATTCATCTTATTTTAGGTGGAGATCTGATGAATCACCTGGAGTTTAGGAATGAAGGGAGATCTCAAATCGATTTTGGAAGTCTGTTTTTGTAATTGATTGTGATCTCAAATTGATTTGAATGTGAATATACTTTTGATTTTTCTTATAGAAGGAATTTTGAAAATCTGACGAATGAATGTTAGAGAAAATCGACCCAATGGATATGTTTGTGTGATGGGAAGGAAATTTAAATTTGTCGATTTAAAAAAGTTTGGGATTGGAGGGAAGGTATAGTTGGTATTGAGATTTTTGTTGAGGTAAATATGGAAAAATGATATAAAAGTATTTTTTTTCCTTTTTATTTTAAGAATGTACGATCTTAAACTATGTCACCTATTAGTGGGGCGGAGAGAGTATTATTCTTACGTAGATGATGGTAAAACCTTAAAATGCTAACACATGGACCGCATAAATTTAAAGAAAAGTTATATTCCGTATAGATTTGTTAATCCAATTGGATTATCTAATTAGTTATTTTTTTGTTATTTTTTCGTGGTGTTAATTATTACTTTTAAATAAGAGATGGGAAAAAAAGAAGACAGATCAACATTCTTTTTATATATGTATTGCATTTTAGAATATTATTAGTCTTTTTTTTCCTGAAGCACAGAATATTATTAATCGTTCTATTTTTTTGGTTTTTTTGAGGGGAGACATTTGAGATGCCTTTCTTAGGAGAAAAGAGTGTCCTTATGCACATCTCTTATATGTTCGTAGTTCTTATCCGAATTTTAATTAGCCTTTCTTAAATGTAGCCCCTACAATTATTAACTGTAACCCATAAAGGCTTTGGGCAATCATATGGACCATATTTTTATGTTTGACTAGTTTTGCTTATTAAATATAACCCATGAGTTGATAGGTTGGTTTGGGATAGAAAGGTGGATGTTTAACGTATCTTTATGTCTAAAGATCTTGATAATAATAACTGTGATGATGTTAATGTTTTGATTGAAATCCTTCTTCTCCGGATGAAGATGGTGGGGTACAAGTAAAAAACCCTCTGACATTCAAGTTAGCATAAGTTTTTCACTGGATATTTTATGATTGGAATGCATACCTTTTAGGGTTTGTACCTTGTGTATTTATGGAGATGTGCTTTTGTGATAAACATCAATCTTAGGATAAGCTTCACGGTGGAGATTTAATCATCAAATAATCCAGAAACTTCTAGAATTTTCTTTTAGAGTTTTGGAAGTAAATCGGCGGATATGAGCGGATGAAAATGGGCCAGTATATACAGGTTTCCGGGCATGTGCCATCAGACTTTCCTACTAATAATAATGCCACGGATAGCCAATATTAGTGCCAAAATATTAGGTACAAATAGTGGGTTACTGAGTTGAGTCGGACCATCTTCGTCTATGTCGATCAGTCTGACGAGTGATGATAACATAAAATTCAATTGATTTGTTCCAATTTTTCATGATTATGATGATTACGGTGGTAAGTATACATGGGAAGGTCCACATAATTTTCTTTCAATTGTTCAAGATCGTACCGGCAGCTATTGATGAAGGTGATTCAAATAATATTGATGAAAAAAGAGAAGATTTTAAAAGGTAATATTGATGTTATTGATGCCGATAAAAGGTTTAATTGTTGGCTAAGTTGATGTTGCTAATACTGCTAATGATACTGCCGGTGATTAAGTATTTTCTTATACTTTTCCTATGTACAGAAAAGATGTCGACCCTAATATATGATGGAAAGATGAGTCATGATCATTACTTATATCACATTCTTGTGGAGTTAAATTGTCTGAATATTGTTGGCATAATAAATTGAGTTCTTATCCAAGCACTCTTGGGATTACTTTTATTTGTCTAAGTTCATTGTGTTGTTGTCAAAGAGTCACATAGAGATTTGTAAAGTCCATCCTATCTTTATGATTTGTCAAAATGTCTCTTTGTATTTTGTGATCTCCTATCTATAAAAGGGAGTATCATGTAGTTCATTTTCATCAAGCAAAACAGAAAACAAAACAAAGCAATACAGGAGAAGAGCAAAGCTCTCAAAGCTCAAGTTATCAAAATATTTTTTTTTCTTTCCAAATAGATCCTAGGCCTTCAAATTGGTATCAGAGCCTCGTTTAAAATGTCCAACAATCCAGTTTCTCTTATGCCTCGTTTCAATGGAGAAAAATTCGATTATTGGAGCAACTTAATGAAGCTATGTCTTGAATCTCAAGATCTTTGGAGTATCGTTCAAGATGGTGTTGAAACACCAAGAGATGAAGAAGATGATGTTGAAACACCAAGAGATGAAACTCAATTGACCGATGCACAAAAGAAGACTTTGAAAAAAGAGAGACAAAAAGATAGCAAAGCTCTCTTCCAAATCTATCAAGCAATCGAAGTTCCGATCTATGAAAGACTAACCAAGGCAAGTAGTTCGAAGGAAGCGTGGAAGATTCTTCAAACTACTTACTCCGGAAAAGATCAAGTGAAGAAGGTTCGTTTGCAATCCTTACGAGCCGAGTTCGAAAAATTGGAGATGACGGAAAGCGAGAAGATTGTCGAATATTTTACAAGAATCACTTCTCTTGTAAATCAAATGGCAATAAATGGCGAAATCATGGAAGCTCAAAGAGTTGTCGAGAAAATCATGCGAAGTCTACCCGAGAAGTTCGATCATGTTGTTGTGGCTATTGAAGAGTCACAAGACTACTCTTCGATGACATTGGAGAATTTACAAGGAAGATTGGAAGCACACGAAGCAAGAATACTCAAAAGGAGTCCTAAAATTTCTTCTTCCGATCAAGCATTAAAATCCTCAACTTCGGGAGGCCGTGGTCGTGGACGAGGTAGAGGTCATGGACAAACGAGAGGCGGAAAAACTTGGTCCAACAATCATGGTCAAGCCAATTCAAATGAGGAGGCGAAGGAAGAGGAGAAATCCGTCCAAAATAATTTTCAAAGAGGGCGTGGTCGAGGTCATACTACTTACAAAGGTAAAAAACCTTACATTGAGTGTCACTATTGTCACAAACCGGGACACAAATCCAATGACTGTTGGGAGAAGTACCCTGAAAAGAAACAAGAAGTCGGCTATGTGCATAAAGCCGAAAATTCAGAAACTTTACTAATTGCTTCCAATGGAGATTTTGGAAACACTTGGTACTTGGATAGTGGTGCTAGCAAACACATGACGGGAAACAAAAATTTATTTTCAAATCTTGTTGAAGCTAACCATGGGCAGGTTACAATTGGAGATGCGAAGTCTTACAAAATCGAAGGTGTTGGAGAAATTTCCTTCAAGACAAAAGCCGGAAAAGCCGAGAAAATGTCCGATGTGTTCTACGTGCCGGGATTGAAAAGCAACTTGCTAAGTGTTGGTCACTTGTTGAAGAAAGGATTTGATATCCGTTTCGTGGACAACACTTGCATTATGAAGAAAAATAATCAACCCGTTGCAAATATCGGTTTGAGTTCTAATAATTTATTTCCACTCAAACTTGATATTTTGAATGTTTCTTGTTTCTTAACTGCAAAAGAGGATGTTTCAAAGTTGTGGCATGACAGATTTGGGCACCTCAATTTTCAAAGCCTAAAGGAGTTGGCAAACAAAGCAATTGTCCAAGGACTGCCGAATATCAATGCAATTGGCGAAGTTTGTGAAGAATGTCAATTGGGAAAGCAACACCGAGAGTCGTTTCCTTCCAAATCGAATTGGAAGACAAAGTCACCTCTGGAGCTCGTTCATACCGACCTTTGCGGACCTTTCCGAGTTCCATCTCTCGGAGGTAATCGATATTTCTTATTGTTTATCGATGATTTCACAAGAAAAGTTTGGGTGTATTTTGTGAAAGAAAAATCCGAAGCTTTCTCTTGCTTCAAAGATTTCAAGTCTCGTGTCGAGAAATTTTCTGATTCTCAAATCAAGAATTTGAGAAGTGATCGAGGTGGAGAATACTTATCTTCTTTATTTGAAGATTTTTGTCGAGTCCATGGGATTAGACACGAATTGACGGCGCGGTATACACCTCAACAAAATGGAATTGCCGAACGGAAAAATCGGACGATCATGGACATGGTTCGGTGCATGCTAAAGAAGAAAAATATGCCATCTGATTTTTGGGCCGAAGCAGTCTCTTGTGCCGTTTATTTGATCAACCGGTCACTGACAAAGAGCTTGGAGGGTATTACACCAAATGAGGCGTGGTATGGTAATAAACCAAATGTGGTACATCTTAAAACATTTGGTTGTCTTTCATACTCACATATTCCGGATGCTGCAAGAACCAAGCTTGATGATAAATCTGAAAAATGTGTTTTCATTGGCTATAGTGAGAGGACAAAAGCTTACAAGCTTTACAATCCTCGAACAAAGAAAATTGTGATAAGCAGAGATGTTGTTTTTGATGAAAAATCCTCTTATGATTTTTCGAAAATGTCAGATTCACTAACATGGCAGGTTCTACTTGATGATGAAGAAGATGAATCAAAATCAGAGGAGGCCAATGATGGTGAAAATGACGAATCCCCAGAAAATTCACCATCACCACCACCAACAAAGACAAGGAGCTTGACAGAACTTTATGATGTGACGGAAGAGATAGACGAGCCAAATCAAATCTTCTTTGCATTCTTTGCAGGAGAAGACCAAATTTCTTATGAGGAAGCCTCAAAAGAAGAAAAATGGAATCAAGCTATGAAAGAGGAGATCAATGCCATTGAGAAGAATGGTACGTGGGAGCTTACACTTTTGCCTTCACACAAATCTTCTATTGGTGTGAAATGGGTGTACAAAACAAAGACCAACCTTGATGGTTCCGTAAACAAATACAAGGCGAGGCTTGTTGCTAAAGGATACAAGCAAAAAGAAGGTGAAGACTTCAATGAAGTATTTGCTCCGGTTTCAAGACTTGAAACAATCCGCCTAATCATTTCTCTTGCTTCTCAAAGAGGATGGAAATTGTACCAAATGGACGTCAAGTCGGCTTTCTTGAATGGTTTTCTTCAAGAAGAAATTTATCTTGAACAACCACCCGGATTCGTGAAGAAAGGCGAGGAAGAAAAGGTGTACAAACTCAAGAAAGCTCTCTACGGCTTGAAGCAATCACCCCGTGCATGGTATGATCGAATCAATAAATATTTTCTGAATTATGGTTTCGAGCGTTGTCCTTTTGAGCACACTCTTTATATCAAAAGAAATTCGAATGGAGGTTTTATGGTGGTGAGTCTTTATGTTGATGATCTTATCTTCACGGGTGATGATCTTAAGATGTTAGAACATTTCAAAGCTTCTATGAAGAAGGAGTTTGAAATGACTGATTTGGGAGAGTTGCACCATTTCCTTGGCATAAATGTGCAACAAACGAAAGGAGGAATTTTTATTTCTCAAGAAAAATATGCAGCCGAGATTCTTAAAAAATTCAGAATGGAGAACTCAAATCCTGTTACAACCCCTTGCATTACAGGATTAAAGTTGAGCAAAGAAGGAGAAGGAAAGTTGGTGAATAAAACTATGTTTCGAAGCTTGATTGGAAACTTGATGTATCTCACCGCCACTCGTCCGGACATCATGTTTGCTGTTAGTTTGATCAGCAGGTTTTTGGAAAAGCCATATTCAAATCATTTGGAGGCGGCAAAAAGAATCCTTCGATATATAAAAGGAACCATTGACTATGGTGTCTTTTATGAGAAAAATATTCCTGTCAAGCTTGTTGGTTTTACAGATAGTGATCATGGAGGAAGTGTTGATGATTCAAGAAGTACTTCCGGATATGTTTTTAATCTCGGAAGTGGAGCAATTTGTTGGAGTTCAAAGAAGCAACCAATCGTATCTCTTTCTACTGCTGAAGCAGAGTATATTGCAGGTTCCTTCGCCGGATGTCAAACGATTTGGTTGAGAGGAATTCTTGAAAGTATGAATTTCAAGCAAAGTGGTCCTACAACACTCTTTTGTGATAATAACTCGGCTATTTCAATCTCAAAAGATCCAGTTCTTCATGGGCGAACAAAGCACATTCGTCTTCGTTTCCATTTCTTAAGGGAGCTTGTTCATGAAAAAGAACTCAATCTTGAGTATTGCAAAAGTGAAGAGCAACTTGCGGATATTTTCACAAAGCCACTTGGAGGTCCCGTATTTTCAAAGAATGTTGAAGCATTGGGAGTCAAGAGAAAACTCAATTTACGGGAGGCAATGTTGGCATAATAAATTGAGTTCTTATCCAAGCACTCTTGGGATTACTTTTATTTGTCTAAGTTCATTGTGTTGTTGTCAAAGAGTCACATAGAGATTTGTAAAGTCCATCCTATCTTTATGATTTGTCAAAATGTCTCTTTGTATTTTGTGATCTCCTATCTATAAAAGGGAGTATCATGTAGTTCATTTTCATCAAGCAAAACAGAAAACAAAACAAAGCAATACAGGAGAAGAGCAAAGCTCTCAAAGCTCAAGTTATCAAAATATTTTTTTTTCTTTCCAAATAGATCCTAGGCCTTCAAATATGATGGAAAGATGATTCATGATCATTTTTGTTTCTGTTTCCTATTTGTGGTATATTAACTGGCTTGATTGTAAGGAGTTCAACTAGTAGTCACAATAAATTGTAATTACCACTAGACAACCACAAGAGATACCGATTAATCGTTTGAAAATCAGTGTTAGTACGACTGTGATATTTTGAAACAGAAATAAAGGTAGAAGGAGGGTGAGTTTCAAGGAGTGAATTGATGACCCGGTAATTCGAGCTGGGTAGGTTTTTGAATATAAAAATAAATAAAATTAACTCAGTTAAATTTTATGGGTTATAAAATGGGTTTTATTTAATAAGTTGAGAATTTCCTTTGGGTTATAAATAAAAAGGGTTATATTTAATAAAGTTATGGACTATAAATAAGAGAAACCTTCCGATTTAAGAATTAGTTGCATAGTCATATATAGGGGTGGGTCGAATTAACCGAAAGCCGAACTGAACCGAAAAAAAACTCTGAATCGTAACCGATATTGACCGAACCTCTGCAGAACTGAAGTTGAACCTGTGATCCCGAACCGAACCGAACATGAACAGGTTTCGGGTTTGGTTTTACTTCTCCCATTCCCGAACCAACTGAACCGATACTATTACATATATACTTCTAGTTACGTATGTACACTCGTGAGGCCTTGATTGACACGATTCAAAGTCTGATTTTTGGTGGTTGGAACATGGCAAACACAACCCATTACAAAACCTTTTCAACTATGTATGTTTATATAGGTACCGTCGAAATCGGAATTGCAATTTCTTGCTTTGCTGCCTACTCTTCGACCCAAAGTAAAAGTCATTGCAGAATGTGGAAACTGGTACTAAGAGCATTCCCACAAATTATGATTTCTCTTACTGTTTTTTTCTTCTTCTTTTAATCTCCCAAAATATGTCTGCTGTTATAATATGGTGCTAACGGTGTACATGGATGAAACAGAAGAAAATTTGTGTGGAAACCGCTGAAAGAAATAACTGGATTGACTGATGAAAATATGGCAAATGCAACGGGTATCTCCAGTCCTAAATTTCAAATGATTTATCACAAGAAGAACAACAGATTTAAATTTAGTAGATAATGATTTCAAGCACAGAAAATCAAAGAGAATATAGATATATATGTAATCCATATACTGCACGTAATGAAACCATTTAAATACAAATACACAGGCTTTGTAGTCTACTAAACTCTACTGATGTTGTTATTTAATCTACTGTGTGTTTAATTTTTGTGTTTAACATTAAAATGGTAGTTTCTTGTTGGTTCAAAACCGATACCGAACCGAATTCACCCTGAACCGATAAGGTTCCATCTTTTTAATAGTGTTTCCCGAACCGTACCGAACCGAAATATTGAAAGTAAAAAGGGAGTCGAATAGATTATATACCGAACCGAAGTACCCCGAACCCACCCCTAATCATATATGTCTTCGCGGTAGCATTGAAAGACATCGTTTCTCAATTTAAAAGCTGTGTTAAGGCTTGATGCAACAGTGACGGTAGTCACGAAGTGCACACATCAACTGTGGCGATAGCAATAGCGATAAGCACTAGCAAACCTCAAAGAATTACCCTTTAAAATCTCTCTATGGGAGGAATTTCTTGTTCCAGTCTGTGCAGGCTCATAGCTTACGGGAGGCATCCTTATACAACCAACTAGTGAGTACTCTAGCCGCAAAAGCTAAATAATGGTTGAATTTCGTGGCTGGATTCAGGGCGGAGCCGGGATTGTAGGGAAGGGGTACAGAAATATTTTTTTACGCACATTAGGGGATGTAAGATGGGCGTTAGAGGATAATTTATATTAAAAATAGGTCAAAACAACTATAATTGTGTTTGGGAGTCAGCTGGGCAGAGTGTGCAATTGCATACCCTTACTCTACATTGGCTCCGTTCCTGGCTGGATTGGTTATCTATTAAAGGCAATTGTGCATACACAAACCAACGGAATACACAACATTTGCAAAACTCGCTGATGGGGAGAGGTCCACTTCCAATGGACGACAGACTCACTTTAGAAAAGAAGTAGTTATGTGTCCTTTAGCTGGTGAAAAGTAATTCAATGTACATCAACAAAGGATACAAAGAGTACAACGGTGATGACAAAGGATATACCAGTGACCCGAAGCATACCTGATCAACTAGGTACCAGTGATGAGAAGCAGTTTCGACGTAACAAGGAATTGCACATTTAATCCCCGATCAAGGCGCAATAAATCAACTCTCCCAGTACCGCGAGCACAGCTATGAGCTTATTGGAACAGTAAGAAGTGAAATCATCAATGCAAATGCAGTTCAAAGTTCATATATATGAGAACACGAAGTATATTCGGCAAGTGCAGTTCAAAGTTCAGTTCAAAGTTCGAAGCTCTTCTTGTTTCTGTTTTGTTAGGTACGCGATTCATGAGAGACATACTCATTACATCCAAGAAACAAACATTCTATCACCAACAACCGCAGCTGACGTCCAGTGATGAAGTTGTTTTATGAATTGCGCAACTCCATAATTCCCAAATTAGGCATCCTCCAAAGCTACAACGATGACTAAAAGACGAACAACAGTGACGAGAAGAGCCCATACATACCACCAACGGTGCATGGAGATAGTCAATGAGCAACATTTTAATAAGCTAATAACAAGACAATGTAGCTTGGACGCAGTACAAGACATGCCTCAAGATTCAACAGTAGTGTTGGCCAGTTGATGTCCAGCTCAAGCCAACAACACCAAATTTGTATATAGAAATATACATCCACATACTCCAGCGGCGTGAACACAAGTTATTATTCCAGTTCATAACGCAAGGGGAAGCTAGTCGTATGAAGCCAATAGGAAGACGCAGTAGAATACAACAAAAATGGCGCCTACATTTTTTTTTTTGTGTGTGTGCAAGTACATGACTAAATCATGAAGGAGACAATTGAAAGCAGTGACAGATCGTTCATCAGATATGACACGAAATATAATGACAAGGACAATAAAGATAAGATCAAATTACTCACATACATATGGCACACAACCTACTACGAGCTTGCTAGGGGAGATATCTTCAGCTCAACAAAAGCATCATTGAATGTACCCGTGAAGACTACATGGGAAATA
Source organism: Papaver californicum (assembly GCA_023531435.1). Lineage (NCBI taxonomy): Eukaryota > Viridiplantae > Streptophyta > Magnoliopsida > Ranunculales > Papaveraceae > Papaver > Papaver californicum. Next base: position 1,009,079 of record JAJJMC010000373.1, on the reverse strand, counting down.
ACTTTTACTTTCAAAAGCTTCGACAACCGGCTTCCGAAACAAAAAAAGAGCAAACATACGTTACATACAACTACAGAGTTCGCAAATAGCATTGACACTAGAACTTCTTCGGAGTCTCGCTCATGTAATTCAAATGTGTCATATACATATATGCATATACCAAGAGACTGGGGCAAGCACCGCCAATCTCAAGAAAACATAATGGGCAAAGCACATTACATGTAATCTCTCCGGACATACCCGTAAGCATTTATGAGTATACGACCAGAGGACTGTCCATCAGAAAGAGATGTCGAATAAGCCATTGAGACTAAAGCCCCTATGCGGGACGGGTGCCTGTACATATATTGTGCACCACTTTACCGAGATATTTCGGATCCGCATCCTCTGGTTACCCTCTGGCCAAAGCTTAACTGGCTGGGCGACAGATCCTCAAGGTTACGACAAAGTAGAAACCAACCTTGTGACATAACATTCAAACACTCATCTTACCCCTGCGACAATGAATTTATACATTCGTGCAATACGGAGGTAAGAGCATACATATAAATTTAATGACACCCAAGGCAATGGATCTGCTGCTATCCGAAATCTCAATATTTGATGGAACTCTTCACCAAAGAAACATATATAGGAACCAACCGCTGGGGAAGAAGACGGTCAGAAACAAAAAAGCTCACCTTGGACTTGAGGCGCAGCAACACCAAATTCACACACTTCTAAAGGCATAGAAGGGGAGGAGAAAGATTTTTTTTCAAGGATCGTTCATCAACAATACTTAAAAATAGGGGCAAACTATAAGTACTAAATTTTACCATCAACAGATGGCGTGTGACTAAAACCCAAAGCAATTTAGTTTACTACAACAACATACATTTTAACATTTCCAAGGATCCTTAGTTAGGAAGATTAGGATATTTTAGTAATAAGCTAGTGTCTTCTTCCCTTATAAATGAAAGAGATATAGGTCATTGAGAGGAGGTTGTAACACCTAAAAAGGACTCGTTCACTTTCCATTCTACTGAGCTTTATTTCTTTCTTCGATGAAACTTTAACCATATAACTCTATGAATAATAACACTTAGATTTTCATTTCCCATGTATATAGGCACTCCAATACCGAATTATATTGTGTTTTCTTTTATCAGTATAGGTACTTTAATATCGAACCATATTATTTTCTTTTGTCAATATCTCTTTTATTTTTTTTGATATTGTTTTTTTTTTTTTTACATTTGATTCATTTGTTATGCTACTAGAAAAATGGTAGTTACAATCTATTTTCACGTTTTTTTATCAACCGACCCTTCCCCCATCACATCCATACAAATTAGGGATAGGATTTGGGTTGGGTCAATCCACCTAACTCATGCCCAACCCGAACGTTAGGCGGATATAGGTTATGTATTTGAAAACTCTGGGCAAGTTTGGGAACAAATTCTACAAGCCCAAGGTAATTTGGGTACATTATCTCTCGAGCAACCCACCAAACCCGAAAAACTATAACATAATTAATTTGTATTATTATCTATTTAGAGTAATTTTAGTTATTATTTTCAAGTCTAATAAAGAAAAGGTAAACTATATCTATCTTGGAAACAACTAAATATGAAAAAGTAACAGTTATATTATTTTAAATGATCTTAAATTGTTTGAAAATTTAATATAAAGTAAAACAATTTAATCTGACCCTTATTTGTGTTTATTTTTTATCATATTGAATTAAAAAAAGTTATGCATTTCTTTAAAAAGAAACTTTTTGTTGAAAAACTAACACTGAAAAACTTGTTGTTGAAAAACTGACATTGGAACTAGTCATAAGGGTTTAATCTTGTTCACAAATATAAAGGAACTTAGTACATGCATTCAGACTTGGGTTAACTCAAAGAAATCGAGATACAACGTTGTCCAGACTTGGGAAATATTTCCAAGGGTTCCATGGGAAATCTGGGCAAAGAATTTTTAATTACTTATGTAACTATTTTTAATTATTTATGATGATTGTAAATAAAAATAAACTAAATTAATAACATAAAGAAATATAAGTCGTAAACAATAGAATATTGGTTAGAGGTTTTATTTTTGTCATCAACATGTTATCAAATAAATCAAAATCAATATTCATTCTCTCTCAATATCAATTATCCTAAAAAAGCTTATCTGACAAAATTTTTATTATCATCAAACGCGCAAGAGCTACTCTTTGAATCCTTTTTACTAAATAATTTGGCACGAGATCCACTCAAGTTTAATCCAATGAAAGCAACGATCTTTGTGAGTTGAGGTTATTCTAAGCAATCCGGTGCAGAGCCACACTGATTTAACCTAGGTTACACTTTTACACATAATTGCATGGCAACACCTGTCGTTAACAATTGTGTTATGCTACTTGTAACAAAGACATTTATAAAATTCCAGATCTCAAAACCTAGTTAACTATAAATATGAATGCATGATCATCTAGCTCGTGACTTAAACAAACAAGCAATCAATCATACATGGAGTTATAAAAGGTAGAACATAGACGATATTAAAGAGATTATGAACATATGAGAATGAATACTTCAATTAATAAATATTTTTTTAGACATCAGACTACATCTATAACCAATAATAAATGTTTAGCTTATCATGGATTTCTCAAAATCCATGAAAAATATTGAAGAAACAAGTAAGCAATCCCTAGAGATCGTGATGATCAATCGTAACTCCAACCCCTATCTCCTTGTCCTCCCTCTTGTTGTAGAGTTTTTGTACCCTTTATAATAGTTTAGGAGGTTTTCTTATATAGTGTTCATGAATAGGTATTAGAGTCCCAATGGGATCAAGTTTCATCAATTTAGAAGTCCAAAACACGTCAAAAGTTGCTTTCGCGTTTGCCACAGTCGTCATGGTCCTTTGCCACGACCTGAACGACTCTAAACACAAAAAATGACTCAATTTCTCTGTCTGAAAATTTTCAAGAGTCTTCATGGTTATTTTATAAGACTTTGACGACTTTAGGGACCAAAATCGACCATATTGGTATTTTTTTCCGTCTTTCGTATCCGTTGTTTTTCCATAACTCACCTCGGAATGACCTCAATATTTTTTTTGCTTCATATCTTCGTTATCTTCAAAATGTATTCAAGAAATCATGACTTTTGAGGTTCATACTCTTTCCTTTGAGTTGTTCTTGTGTTTTTGTCGCATTTCTTTCACTCATTTTCATCGCATTTCTTCCACTTTCCTTGGCTTAAAAAAATTAGATACTTGGAGTACTTCACTTCTTAGCTATTTTTTAGCTATTTTTACTCTTTTTGGGATGATTCTACTAATACAACAAATAAAATAAAAAACAAGAGTCATACAAAGTAATATGCAATAAATCTAACTAAATCATGTATGAAATTAACACTAAAAACATGTAATTTAAGCATTTGTCAGAAACCGAGATACAACGTTGTCTAGACTTGAGTATCACTTTCATGGTTTTCGCGAGTTCGATGGAGAATCTGGGCAAAGGATTTCTAGATGGGATCTTGCTTAGCCAATCCTTCTAACCCGACCAACCAACCCAAGTGCCACCTTTAATACAAATCCCATCTTCCCCCTTATTTTTGGGTACTCAATGTTGCTCGATATTGATGCCTCTTTTAAAAAAGGGGACAAGTAAGCACTGCAATGGGCTTTGCAGTTCTTTTTTTCCCGGTCGACAACCATGCTACATAGATTTGGTGACCGATATAAGTTGGTATCCATAACTTCATTCAGAGGCTTTTACCCTATGGCTCGTGCTATCTTGGCTACATAATTTTTTTTTATCAACAATCAATAATTACACATAGATTGTAAATAGCTGACTGACATAGGTTGTACCCTTACATATAGAATCGACAATCAATACCTACAACACTCTCCTTAAAGGTACTCCCCACATACACCACCACTTTTTTCTTTTCGAAACCTAATAAACAATTCCTTGTGTGAACTTTAATCAATGATAAATCAAACAAAGAATATCCTTGGATAATCTCTATTCAAGACTGTTGAATCACAAGGATAATTAATGTACAACTAGCTTGTACTTCAATTATAAATATAAAATCTATATAACTCAGAAAAGAAATAAAAGCAAGACACTAGAAATTTTGTTCTTGGCGAAGATTGCGAAGATGAAGAATCCCGGAACCTCGTTCAGTTTGAACATACTTTGTATTAATCACTATAAGCACTAGCCTACTAATAATGACTTTGGTCTGGATCGTAGTTGAGATAAAATAAACTTTCCAAGCTATTTTTCTTCACGTGTGTCCATACGTCTCTTGATTCCTGCAGGAACCTACACACTTGATTCCCTTAGTCGATATCCTCTATAGGCGTAGTAGTTGCTCTACAGTACTTCATGAAGACAGCGCCACCCTGCCTCAAACATGACCCCTATTTGATTTTCTTTTTGATGATAAATTAAGGTGACATTTATCTTCCTTTAGATTCAAACGAATCTAATCAAAAGTTTATGTTATCTACTTTTTTAATTGCGTAGAGAATCCTAATCAATATAACTTACCAAAATATTAATATAAAAACAAGTCTTGATGAATTTAATTTGTGGTATCTTTAAATCTGGATTTCAAATGATAAACGTTATACGCAATCGAGATAGAAGTTCTGTCAAATATGAATTTGATTAGTAATTATTGAACGACCTTATCACATAATACAAGGACCTTTAAAATAGACAAGAGCTATATAGCAAATCGAATCGAGATACAGGTTTCAAATCTATAAAAAAATAGTTTTACATGTTCTTCACGAATCCCCAAGTAAAGTCTTTAAACCTCAGTTCTCGAAGAACCTTCAGTGTTGGAGGAAAAACTTTGCAAACAAGATACACAACGTGCAAAAGACTGATATTCTGTGTTGTTGGATGTCTTGAATATATAATCGATCAAGGTTATATCGCTTTGGATGTAAGAAATGATTTTCTGCAACCTAGGTAATTCTCTAACTTCTAAGTCCAAGTTTTTTCCTTATATTCAAAGAAAATGCTCCTTTAGTTAGAACTTGAATTGCATTGCGGTACTTTCCATCATTTGAAGTATTTGACAAATTTAGCATCAAATAATTACATTAAGATAATTACTTCTAAAGATAACTTCAAACTACCAAAAATAGACAATGTGTACACTTTGTGGCAACTACCTAAATCAAGATCCATAACTTGGCTGGCAAGTTAAATCAATTTTTTGGAAAGAACTAAAAACGTTCGTGATAAATGTATAAATTACATATTCTTAGTGTCAAATCCAATCCTATATTTGCTATAGTTGTTGAATATTACTCGTCATTATGTTTGTTTTCTATTTTGAAGCTTTGTTTGGACTAAACACCCAAAAGAAATAGAAATGACTATAAAAATATTAAGGAAGTGATATTCTACAAGTAAAGAAGGATAAAAACCAAGTGGAACTCTTCCCAAACCAGAAATCATACGTCTATCTTGAGATAACGAAAAGGAAAAAAAATGAGATCATTCCGACGTCGGATGAAGAAGTTATGAGCAAAATAAAAAGGTTTAGGTGGAAAAATTCAGAAACTTTAAGTATTCTTGTTAAAATTTTTGAACACAAAAGTTTACGGCTAAACTGGGTCGTCGCAAAATCCCAGTTGAAGTCTGTCGTTTACACAGACGACTGGGCTGGAAAAATACATAACTATATAAAACAAGTATAATATAAGATTACAAGGTAATATACAAGAATTATAACAAATATAGACATGAATTTGATACTAAAAATATATAATTTATGTACTTATCGTTGTTTCTTTCTTATTTACTGTAATGTTTAAGACCTTTTAAAATGCTTTCTTCAAACTTAAAGTTCCTCTCCAGATATAAATTCTAAATCTTATAGCGGTACTATTGTTTATTTCATTTTTTTGAAGGAATAATTGTCTCCTTGATTTCATTAATATAATACAAATTTATATTAGAATTTCTTCTTGCAGCGTCGTTGTCTATGGTAATGGTTGAATTTAATTGAATAACCATTTTATCCTCGTACATTTTTATAGATTTGCTGTTACAACAATAATTTTTTTAGTAAACGCAATAGTTATTTTTATAGTTAAAAACCGTAAAGTAATTCTCTTACTTGGCAATTTTGCCAGAGAGTTATATATTTTTGCTAACATTTCTGGAGATTTAATTCACAAAAATGGGGCACCAAATAGATGCCAAATAAATTTCTAAGACTAGATTATTTTTGCCGTTGTTATTTTTTCTATTTAATATTTTTTTTTTGTTTTCATAAAGTCAAAATTTTAAGAAGATCAAAAAATTCCTAGACTAGTAAAGGAAATAAAAAATAAAATAAAATAAAAGATACTCCAAAATTTGGATACCTTGTAAAGAAAATAAAGAAGAAATATTTTTAAATATTGAATAATTATTTTTATTGAGTAAAATATTTTATAAATAAGGAATTTAACCTTTAAAGAATTTAAAAGGAATGAAGGTTAAAATAAAAATAATAAAAAGTCAATCATATTAGTTTTCTATTTAAGCAGATTTTCTTTATGATTTTAAATTAAATTCTGTTAAAAATGAATTTACAATTAAAAAAAATTAAGGATATACTATTTAAAAACTTATTAAAAAATATAATTATAAATTAAATTGGATGCTATTTTTCTACCGACGAAAATAATATTGAGGACGACGAAAACAAAAAAAATGAAGGGATTAAATTTTGGGCCGGAGATATCATTTCTCTATTTCTTGGTTGTTACGATGAAAGTAGCCTACAATGGAATGAAAAAAAATCAAAGGCAAACAGAAAGAAGAGGATAAAAATGAGCATGTACTGGACATAAATCTTTTTTCACTTTCTTGAATTTCTTTATAAGCCGACGATTTTGATTTTTTTTTATTTTGCAGTTACAACTTGAAAGCCAGGGCTTAGGGAAAAAAAAAAGAAAAAAAACTTATCTAAAAAGAAAATGTTTTCAATGGGCAATCAACAATTGGTGTTGTTGATGGGGGTCGTTCCCTAATCGCAATTTGTGAAATGTCAAATGCACGAATTAGAGACTGTTTTATACACAAAAATAAATAAATAAATTGATTTAACTAGTGGCGATGTTTGGTACTACTAATATGATGAGATTTACAAAAATCAGGAACATTTTGGTGATGGTGACTATGACCGTGACTTGACCCATATAAAAAGTTGACATTTTTAGCGCTTCCAAAAGTTTCATCAAAGAAAGGAGGTTTAGAAGGTTCCGGAAGTGGTTGATCAGTTTGCCTCAGCATTTGTATTACTTCTTTCATTGTCGGCCTTAATGCTGCTGCTTCTTGTGTGCACAATAGACCCACTTGTACTACTCTTTTCACTTCTTCTTCCACTTGATTTTCTACTAGTTCGATACTTTCGTCTATTATGTTTGACAGTTTATTCGTCTTGTAATGCTTCCATGTCTGTATAAACAGAGGATAGCTAATAATGATGATTTAGCAAGATATAATCTAGTTACCTAGTTTTCTGATTAACAGTAATGAGAAATGACATACCCAAGTTACTAATGTTTCGAGCGATTCATCTGCAGTGAAATGGTTACTCTGGATACCAGTGACTATCTCGAGGACTATAACTCCATAACTATAAACATCGACTTTCTCTGTTAATTTTCCATGAGTCAGGTACTCCGGAGACATATACCCACTTATCAAAAAAAACAAACATACAGAAACAAGTATTGAGTCAATAGTGTAAGCAATTGTTCTCATGTCGAATGTAGTTGCATAAGCTCTGATACCTTGCTAACAGTTAGGTTCTTACAATGTGCCCGCAATGACTATACCCTTAGGATTTCCTGTATCATCTGCACAAAATCTGGCTAGACCAAAGTCCGCGATTTTGGGTCTAAATCGGAGGTCTAATAAGATGTTGCTCGCCTTGATATCTCTATGAACAATAACAATTTGACAATCTTCATGTAGATATGCTAGGCCATCTGCAGTTCCTTTTATGATTCCGATCCTTTTCTTCCAATCTAATTCTTTCTTCTTTTCATTATCTGTGTTACTAACACGAAAAACGTCAGGTAACATTAATCAGCTTATTTATTTGCCCAAACCTTGCATTATAACTAATATAAGGACGGGGTTTACAGTCACAAAACTCAATTATTCTCCCACTTCGCTCACACTTGCTCATATGCTCCTGTGAGGTCAACATACAGACCATCTCACACACATGAGATGTTTAAGCAAAGTGAGCGAGTGAGAGTTTGAAATAGATTAACTATAATCTTGAGTCAAGTACTAATTTCATGAGTGTTGCTTGAACAATACTTTGTAATTACCAAATAGGAACAGGTTGAGGCTTTTGTTCGGAACGAATTCGTATACAAGAATGCTATCGAGAGTTGTAATGCTGCAGCCAAGGAACCGAACCAAATTCTTGTGGTGACAATGACTGATCACATTCATCTCATTAAATATCTCCTCACTTCTATTAGTAGGGCTAACGTAAAGACGTTTTACGGCGATTTCTCTACCATCAGCTAAAGTTCCCTACTTGGCACACACACAACTATATAAATACCAAAGAAATAAGAAAATAAGTTGGATTTGTTTTTTGAATCACACTTTATGTACCTTAAATACTTCACCAAATCCTCCTTGACCAAGTTTGTTTGCTTCACTAAAGTAGTGAGTTGCTTTCTCTAAGGTTGAGTACTTGAATTTCAAACTCCTCCTGAACAGTGATTGATCTCCATCAGTTCCTGCTATCATTGTAGCTTGTTGTCTGTTTTTTCGATCATATATGAATTTCCCCGTGAAGATTCCAATACAAATAGCGAATACACAAACCATAGTAGCACCAAGAACATACTCAATATACGTTATAGTCGTATCTATGCAAAGAAACATAGAAAAAGTAAAAGGACGAACAAAGTCAGAATTCTAACTTGAAGTAATAAAATTCATTAGTGAAAACTGTAAAATCATAGCATGCAATAATATGCATGATGATTTGTTAACCATACATTTTACACTAACTTTAGAGGAACTGATAATGAAGGCTGTACAAGATAGCAATAAAATATATTCCGACTTCTGGAGCAAACTCCAATACTAGCGAATATATAATCCAGCGTAATTAAGCTGCCATCAACCAGACACAAGCAACAAACTCCATGAAACATCTTCATTTTTACTAGTTCCTGAGAGTAAGGAATGACAGAGTTCACATGGTGTGCAAGGACAGCATATTCCATGGAAGTAGTAGACTTTCTTTATGATATGCATGATTTAGCTTATGCGCTTCATTTTTGTCAAGTTAAAACTGAAATTAGTTAAGTGTATATTGTTACTTCAAAATTGGCCGAGTCTCTTGGAAACAAAGTGACATAAGAAGGATTGCAGGAATTTGATAGCAGATTATAGTTAAGATAACTTACTACGAACAGTGCTGCTTGATGATTTCCCTTCACTAAAAAATGGAAAGTCAGAGTAGTGAATAGTACAACCGGCTCTGAGAGCCCAACCTTCAGTGGCAGGAAGACAAGAAACGATAGTCGAGGCAGACTCATCAAGGCAAGAGGCGCACGAAAACTTGTCCAAGGTCTTCCAGCAGTTAGCTTGAACATAAAGGAGTGGACCCCAAAACAGTGGCCATGTGTATCCATCTTCTGTGAAAGTTTTCCCATTTGCCTTCTTCAAATTCTTAACCGTGTCATACACCATTCTTTTGATTGATTCTTTGCGAGATTCGTCATCTGTTAGTGTTGGTCCACAAATCTTTTATTTTATTTTGTCCAACGCCAAATGAAGGAGAGACAAAAACCAAGCGCATTAATCTATTTGTTATTATTAATAATAACCTAGTAAACATATTAGGTAAATGATAGTCGATAGTCGTTTTGCTACTCCACTTATACTGACCATAAATACATTGTGACTAAAGAATAATAGCCTGTATGACTGCTAAAACTAAATATCTGGCCTAAGAACATAAGGTTGTTGCCGGTTTAAGACAACTAAGCAATCAATATTGAGTGTTAAAAGCATAGGTTTTTTATATGTATATAGTTTACGGCAAGACGTAGGGCTTTGTGATGCAAGTGTTAGAAATAGTCCCACATCACCTTGATTTTCAGTATTTATAAAGTTTAAGAGCCTTTGACAACCCTATTCTTACAAACCGGTTTTCGAGGATAGTTAGGCCCATGTGTTTCTAAGATGGTATCAGAGCTAGGTTTGGTTAGTGTGTGGATTCACTGTTTCAGTGTTTCCATGTGTATGGGCCACAATCCGCATGCAGCAGTGTAGGCGTGCCACAATCGGTGTGCCATGTTCAGTTATCCGTGTTTAGAGTTGCATGGAGTTAACTGGGGATATGCATATAGTATGAGACATGTTTTTAATTAGAATGTGATGATAATAAGAATTTAGGCAGTAGGTATTTATATGTACCGTTACATCCATGGGAGACAGAAATTCATGGAAGAAATTGTAATTAGCAGCTCTAAGGAAGCAACCACCTAAATGAACAAGGCCACCTGCCCGTGGGAAGCAGGTTGGGAGGTGATAACGAGATTGAATGTAGCAACTATTGCATTGATCCATTGAGAGGTCTTCATAACATGCGGCCATTAAATATAATTTGTACGGTGCTTTCCCAGTCGTTGTTTGCCCTGCTTTCGAAGCATAAAAGTTCTCCTTTATAAGAATGTTATTAGCTTCGTTGTAATTCGCCACAAAATCCGTCACGTTTTCAAACTCTTTTTTTTCGCAAACCTTTCTTAACAAATCGAAATGATTACCACCATCCTTTGTCGATGATTCTTCCTGTCCTTGTGCCACTGCTACTAGTTGTATCGCCGATAATAAATATAGAAAGAACATGAAAGAATGATGATGTTCTGCCATGCAAGAGAGGAAGACTGAACAATAGGAGAAAATGATCGCTTATTTTTGTTTGTCAATTTTGTTTTAGGCTTTTTAAGTTAATGTTTGATATGTGGTTTAGTTTTGTTTGAGAGAGAAAAATGGTGAAACTAATAATCCCTAAATATATATATATATAGCATTAACTGAATTGGCTAATTTGGGTGATCAAATAGCTAAGTTAGGCATTGAATTATCAACAAGGATTTTGGAAGATTACTTTTGTCTTTTAACCAAGTTGATTTTGAATGGACGATGCAGTTCTGAGGCCTCGTAAGTTTTTAGGGTTTATGATGTAGAAACTATTAATTAGTCCTAGTATAAAATATAGCGTGTCAGTTTGGTCATGTTAATTTGGTCCAATTATTTTAAGATTTTTTCTTAATATATTTTTAGTTATGTCCAAAAAAATTGTTATTTGGTCCTAAGGTGAACGTTAGAAAGATATTATCTTGATATTTTTCTTATAAAACCCAAATGGAAATGAATTTGAAGTTCATTTTTTGGTTACATGTTCTTCTTATAAGCTATACAATCCTACCAAAAATGAGTGCATTCGGAGATCTCACCATCCACAAAGTTTAATTTCAACCGTTAATCTTCAACGAATGATTTTCAAAATGGTAGATGGTGGTCTTGTACGTCTCGGAATACGCTCATTTTTATAGGAATGTAGATTCTTATAAAAAGAACATGTCACCAAAAAATTAGCTCCAAATTCTATTGGAATATCTTCGTTACCGATTTCAACAATAATACAACTTGTGTATTATTTCTACCAATTCGTTACACCTTCGTAATATTGGTCTTCGTCTATGTATTAAAACTTCCGTAATACTTGGTTCTCGGAACCAAAAACAAGAAAAGAAAAAGAATAAAATAAAAATAGCAATCTATAATTCTTAAACAAACTTACTTAGGTGTATTGAGGCGAGTAGTCTCTTTACTTAAGACATTTAATTCCCTGCCCAAGATGCTGATACATGTAATGACATTGTCTCCAGCATTCAACAATACCTTTCATGTTCTTCAACAACACTTCAATGAACATCAAACTAACGAACACTTATTAATGTAGCACAATCTCTCTTTTATAGACTCTCAAAATATCAAATGGAATAAACCAAATTTATGTGTATCAATCTCAACAAGAAGATAAGTTTAAATAGATTTTGAAATATCACTATTGGTGACGGTTGGTAACATATATTCAAAGGTTATGGTTGTTCTCAACAGTCACCTTGCAACAGTTTCTGACAAACTATCACAAAATCGAATGGAAGTAACTGTTCCCACCAGTCACTTCGCAATAGTTTCTAATAAACTGTCACTAATTCAAATGGACGCAACTGTTCCTTAATAGTCACTTGCAACGGTTAGAAACCGTTGTCAATTTCAAACGGTTAAATCTTGACCGTTAGATTCCATCTCTTGGATATGGGTTAATTAGTATCGTTAGGTCGTAACTGACCATATTATATGTAATCTCGACCGTTCATTTGATTTCCCCTATGTTTCAACTTAATACAATTGTCCTTCATATTGGACATGGGCTTGGGTGGCCATCCCAGGCCCAATTTCCAACAAATTCATTTTCGTTTGGGATTTATAAGAAAAACGACACTAAAATATCAAGATAATATCATTCTAACCATGTCAACGAATCCTTCCCCATTCTTTAAAATAGCCAAACATGGCATGAAAGACTCTCATTATTTTTTTTCCTCACCATCCTAAATTGATATTGAAAACTCTAAGTGATTCAATCAAAGAAATACAGTCGCCAACAAATATGACATCGAAGTAGCTTTTAACTTTAAGACCCATGCAATTACATCTTTGAGAGCAATGCACTCAGCCTCCTCAGGTCCCGTAGTTAGGCCATACGATGCTCTTGCATGTTGGTATTCTCCATTGTTATCCATGAAGATTGAGGTTGTTCCGTACCTTCATTTGTGTTTCCAAACATGGTTTACAGTCATGTCTTTGTATTTCTGAAAGTGTTACCAGGCCAGGTCTTTTTATTTCTGAATATGTTACCAGGCCAAATTAGTTCAAGACTCGTGGGGTATATGTTACAAAATAAATTTTGTTAAAGTACAAAATCTGGTCATTTAGTTATAAAATACATAAGAGTAAAACAGGAATGATCCTTGTATAACTGGTTTTATATCACAGAAGCAAATCACTGATGGCATGTTGGTTGCAAACGAGATTGTAGACTCTTGTCTCAAGTCAAAAATGCATGGCATAATATGCAAAGTTGATCTCGAAAAGACTTTCGATAGGGTGAGTTGGTCATTTTTGGAAGCCATTCTTCGTAAGATGGGTTTTCAACCAAAGTGGACGAGTTGGTTTAGATTTTGTTATGGATCTCCCATTTTTTCAATACTTCTCAACAATTCACCTTTTGGAAACTTCTCTACTTCTCGGGGACTGCGGAAAAGGGATCCACTATCCCCTCTTTTATTTATTCTAACAATGGAGGGTCTATCCAAGACAATCAGTACTGCTGAACAAAATGGATTGTTGAATGGATTCTCAAATCAACATGGAGATTCAACCATATCGCATTTACACTACGTCGATGAATCAGTATTCTTATTCAACCCATCGTGGGAGGATCTTTGCAACCTCATGTGACTACTAAAATGTATAGAGGATGTTTCAGGGTTACGAGTAAATCAGTCTAAGACAAAGCTCATCAAAGTTGGGGATATTTCTGAGATCAATCAATGTGACGCGAATCTAGGGTGTCTCAATGAAGCTCTTTCTTTATCTTATCTAGGAATGCATTTTGGAGCAAAAGCTAGATCAACATTTCAATGGGATCCCGTTGTGGAGAAGTTTCAACAAAAATTGAGTGTTTGGAAAAAAAAAAGTTAATTCAATAGGGTTGGTCGAATAGTGCTAGTTAAAGCAGTCCTCTCTGGTCTAGTAGTATACTATTTCTCTATTTATCAAGGCCTAACTTCAGTTATTTAGGTGCTTGAAAGGCTAATACGTAATTTCATTTGGGATGCTGGTGGAAAGAAACATCACCTAGTCAAATAAGAGTAGATGTATTTACCCATTAAAGAAGGTAGTTTGGCATAAAAAATCTCAGTCTTATGAATCAAGCTTTACTTGTGAAGCGAGGATGGAGATTTAGGACAAAATCTGAGATGTTATGGCATTCGATCATCACTTCTAAATATGGATCATACTAGTCAATATGGGGGCCAAAATTTTTTTCTACTGCTTATGGATGTTTTGTTTGGAAGCACATAGCTATGCAATCCCAGCTGGTAATATCTCATTCTACCCTTTCGCATTGGCAATGGAGAAACTATCTATTTTTGGTTAAATGCATGGCTAGGGGAGTCGACCTTCCAATTCATGTTCCTGTTCTATTTCGCATCTTGAATCTCAAACAAGGTTCCCTCAAAGATCACATCTCTCGCGATGGTCTAAGATGGTCCTTCAATCTCAAGAGAAACCTCAAGGAGGCTAAAGTGCAATAGATCTCTGTACTGGATATATTTCCAATTGTTCTACATCTCTATCTAATGCTCCAGACTCGAGATTTTGGCCATTCTCAAGTTCCGTCTCATTCACAGTAAAGTCAACATACAAACTCTTACACACCCCACCTACAATCCCAGTTGTGCCGACATCAAACTTCGCATACAAGCATATGTGGAACCCCCACTAACCCCCCAAAGTAAGTTTCTTTTATTAGTGTGCTACTCTTAACAAAATTTCCACAAAAGATTCTTTGCAGCATCGGAACTTCAAACTAGATCGCAGATACCCTTTGGGCCTAAACAACTATGAATCAACCATACACCTGCTCCCCAGCAGCCCATTTGCCACCCACATTTGGAACTCGCTTACACCATTCTACTATGATTGGATCCCCCTAACATCCATCTTGCAGGTGGCCAAAAGCTGGTCCTCATGAAACATCCATGGTTCTGCAAAGAATATATGAGATTTATTACCAGCAACTATATTTTGGAGGATTCGGCAAGAGCGTAATCGAAGAATTTTCCAAGGGATTAATAGTCCCAAGCACAGGTTGTCATTAAAGTTAAGGCTAGCATCTTAGCTTGGAGTTCTTCCCTTCGAAGGAACTTCAATTTTACCCTAGACTGGTGCATATTTTCATGGGAAAGTACTTTTCGTTAACTACTTTTCTTTGAAAGAATTTTGACACATTCTGGATTTCTTTGCAGCTCTAGTGTAGCTTGCATCCTTTTTGACTCGCTTGCACATTTGTATACTTATTCTTCTTTTTGCAATAAATATTTTTTTCTCGATAAAAAAAAAGATTTTAAAGATGTGTATATATGATATATCTAAGCATAGAGGGGTATCATTGTCATTTAAGTTATACTAAATTGTATGTCCTCCTGACTTTGAGTTGAAATCTTGACTTTAACTTTATTGCCTCTGTATTTTTGAAGATATGAGTTGAAAGCTTGAAGATTTATTAGGTATATATATAATCCTCCCTAAGATTTATTAGGTCTACATATATATTCTAGATGATAATTAGGCCCATATACTTCTAAGAAGAGATTTTTTTAATTAGGAGATATCTTGATCATAAATTAGAACATCTTTTATTTTGCAGTTGTAGATAAATGGTTCCTTCAGGTTTATCTTCTTGTATGTATGTATGTATTATTAAATTAAAGAGACTTGCTAACTTGGTTGCCTAGTTCGAGAATATTGATTTACATAGATTGATGGTGTTTAAAGTCAGTCTATTGTTGAAAACACCGCCTATTAGAATGATTTTGGTATGCAAAAAATATTTTGTACATCTTATGTTATCTCTTTGTTTTGTATTCTAAATTGTGTTTATGATCCTTGGTTAGAGTTTAGTCTTTATACATATTCTTTGCTTTGGTTTTAAAAATGATATATATTTAAAATTATACCTTCTTTTATGTCGACAATACATTTGGACAGTTTGTATATTAGTTTCACAAAGGGTAAAACAGATGAAAAAGGATACTCGTTAAGCTTTTTATTTTGTGTTTGGGCCTTTGATGGCATGAATTATTTTGACCCTTTTTTTTTGCATTTTTCTTGTTTTGTTGAACTTTGTATTGTTTTGTAGATGCTCTTAGATTTAGTAGAACTTTTTGTATTATCTTGAGTTTGTTCCTTTGGATTCATATATCGGTGGCGCATGGGGTGATTCTCCTACTTTTGACTCATGTTTGATTTTGATTTCGGATTTTTTGGATTGAGTAATAAAAATAACATGATCTGACAACCTTTTTATATTCGTCCGGAAAATTTGTGCAGGGCATTTATCTGATTTCCACGAGGAACAATGCATATTGATTTTCTTTTTGATTATCAAGTTTCCTCCTCCACTCTTTCCTTTCATTGCAGCAAACAAGACTGTTTTCTATTAACCGTTATTTATAGGGTGTAAAGGTATAATCTTTGAGTTCGAATTGACTGTAAAGGAATAATTTTTGAAGATTGTAAGTGGAGTTGTGTGAGTAGCATCTCATTTCTGGATAAGATTATAATTTCGCAATAAAGTCGCAAGTGATATTTACTTAAGCTTGTAGAATAAAGTGATTATAGATTATACTCTCAAGAAGAGTATGTATAACCCTTGCCGTGTGTGCTAGATTTTGGATTCCCTGGGTAAGCTTCAATATCTCACTGCCCGCATGAATCATTGATGAATGTAATTTTCCATGCACTTTCTTAAGTTTCTTGTTTTCTTCCAGGATTACTCTCTTTAGAGCAACTGCAGTGGACGATCAGACCAAAGAGTAAACACCAGAAATGGTCTTTGGTCCGATTTTGTGAGACGCAACGGACGACTAAATGTAGTATTTGGTCCAAAAATTGAACAGTATCCGATCATGTTTAGTCAAGAAAATGGTCCAAAACAGATATAGTCTGACGCTCATGTAAGACAGCGTTTTCCCAAAACGCCATTGTACGAGGACGTTTATAAACACAAACGTCATTTCTGAAAGACGTTTATCAAAACGTTTCTAAAGAACAACGTTTTTGAAACGTTGTATTAAAAGAGCGTTTCTGAATTGAAACGTTGTATTAAAAGAGCATTTTTGAAACGTTGTTTTGAAACGTTTTATTAAAACGACGTTTCTGAAACGTTGTATTAAACGTTTATTAAGAACAGCGTTTTTGAAACGTTGTATTAAAACAGCGTTTTCAAAATTAACGGTCCTCTACACCAACGTTTAGGCTTTCAAACGTTGTTATATGTGGGCGTTTTTTTTCGAAATGCTGTTTTAGAAGAGCGTTTGAGTTTTGACGCTACTTTACTAGGACGTTTTTCTATGTTTTATATCAAAACGCTTCAGTACAGTAACGTTATTACATAACGCTTCATTACAGGAGCGTATGTTTAAAACGCTAATCTAAATGAACGTCAAAAATATAACGTTTGTCTAGTTAAACGTCTGTGTAATATACGTCACTTTAATATAGCGTTTGATAATTAACGCTTATTTACAACAGCGTAATATCATATTTAGTCATGTTTTCATTGCGTTTTTTTTTTTTAAACGACCAAACAGATTTGGTCTTTGATCGATGGTCTGGTCCAACCGCTGCAGTTGCTCTTAGAGACCATCGGTTTCACCCTTTATTGGACAAGACTAGGCGTTTTTACCCTCATGTTCATAACATGAGTGGTCTTTTTGTGGCCCATGTATTATTTCAACTTATCTCGTCATGTACATATAATATGGTGCACAATCATTCATGCATATTATTTGAAGTTGTTTTAAACGGAATAAAAACAATACAAGATTATTGGAAGAACCTATCTCTTCTATCTTATTTTAATAAAAATATATATTGAAGCTATGTTGATTTGAAGTAACAAGTCAGGTTAGGTTTGACTCGAAGTTAATTACCATTGCTTCCTCTAAATGCCTAATAAAGCTTTGGGGGATGTTATGAAAAGTACCATGTCTAACAACAATTGTTTATCTTCATCCGGGTGAACATTTTAGGAGTAAGGTGTTGTTCCCAGGACTTTTTTTCCGGATATCTTAAATGGACAGTGTATCATATTTATTCTATGGAGACTTGTTGAATGAACTTTATGTAGCTTAGTTCTCTATAACAAAAACTACCTTTGACAACGGACATATAACAACGTTTCGCCAAATGTTACACATAAATGAGGTTTTCACAATATTTTTTCTTTAAAAAAACATTGTTGAATGCTATAGCCTCCTAACAACTGTTATAAGAGATAACTTTGCAACAACATTTTTTTTAAAACGTTGTTATATTACCAAAAACCTATATTATTATAATGTTTAAAACGTATTGTCAAGTTAATTTATTTATCCGAAAATGAAAGATTAATTTATTTAGCCACTTTGATTTTTTTAAGTGTTCAAATTGTTATGTTTATTTGAAATTTTGATTATAAGGAGGAAAACGATACTTATAGTCAATTGGAAAAGTAAATGAAGGCACGGTTCATAGCATGAAGAAGGCATACAAATAGAAGTCATTTGAGAAAATTCATCCGTTCTAAAGTTTTATCGATCTCCTAGATATTCTTAAATTACAAGTAGATTTCAAGAAAAAATTGTCTTTCTCCATAATTTGTTTGAGAAATATATATACCGGGACTCAGAATCAATAAATGTAGATCAAAACCACCGTGATTAGTCGGAGTCTATATCGGAACTCATAATCTACCGATATAAAATGAAATATGCTTCACAAACTATCTGATTAGTCAAATTCTTCATCAGAACTCGGAGTCTACCACTCTGGCTAGTCGGAATGTATATTGAAACTCAAAATTTACCAACGTGAACCAAAATCACCGTGACTAGTCGGAATATTCACTGAAACTCAGAATCTACTAATTGAACCAAAATTTGCTCCACAACTTTCATGACTAGTAAAAATCTATAGCGAAACTCATAATCTACTAATGTGAACCAGATTTTGGTTTGTAACCGCTAAAAACCCAACTAGTGGATCTAGCAAGGTTTGCAGTACGCATGAGTAAATTTATTTGTATAAATAAAATTAATATGATCGAGTAGATAAGCATAAATAACCTGGCGAATTTGAGGGAGACCAAAAACTAATTAGGGGCGACTTTTTTTAAATAAATCCTATGGATGTGGCTAAGGGGTGACCTAGGGGTATGTAAAAATACTAAAATACTTTTTAACTAATCAAATAATTACCAAAAAACCTTTCACTAATAAAAACTAAACCTAAACCTATTTCACTCCACTTTCTCTCAAACTACCGATTTTGGGGCACAATCGAATTCATCTTCAACCGATTAATCGTAAACCAATTAATCATCGTTACTACAATCTAAAGATGGTTCGACAAAAGCAAGAAAATCGTCAACCTCCTAATACAAAGTGGCAGGATTTTGCCACAAGAATAAGAGATCGATATATTGTTGAAGAACAATACGAAGAACACGAAGAGGTTGAGCTAGAAACGGAGACCGATTCCGACATTCATCCTCTCGAGCACTTGCTGGCTCCTATAAGGTAAGGGGTTTGCCATATTTTGTGTTTATATTGATTGAATCGCATGAATTAGTCACTAGAATATCAAGGGTTTTAGGTTAGATTGCACAATCGGTAGTTTCGTGCTTGTATTAAACTACCGATGTGCTAGTGTTCTTCACTACTCATGAAAATCATGCACAATAGGTAGTTATGTTTAGGTTATAAATGATAGACACATTTTTGTGTCTAAATTTTGCTCAATTCTCTATTTGTTAATGCTTGATTTTATACTATTTACGAGTTTTTATGTTTTTGTAGGTATTTTTGAGAAATAAATATTTGTGGAAAAATCGTCTCAAAAGGTGATAAAGGCACCCAACAAAAGTGTTAAAGGCACACACAAGTTGGATTGGTGGCACCACTTCTTTAAATTCAAAAAGTTGAAATTGGCGGGAAATGTTCTTCACGTACAGAAAATTCCTGAATTGGTGGCAACCGAGTTTTAAGGCATTGTTGGATGATTTCAAGCTACCCAAGTAAAGAAGAAACCAAAACAAGATCAAACACGTCACTACAGAGTGATTCATGCCGGAAAAATCGCTGCAAAATCAAATCCAAGCCGGAAAAGGATAATACTCCCTGTTTGAGATTTACACGTGATTGGAGTTGGTTTTAGATAAGGATTTGCATCCTAATCGATTAAGGATGATGTATTAGGGTTACATAAACCTATAAATACCAAAGAGAATCGAAGAAAAGCGAAGCCAGAAACCACCGAAAGTTGACAGGAAAAAAGTTTCTGCTGCGAAGAAGAAGAACCTGAAGAACATAAGGCGCTCCAGAAGTGTCGCTGATAGTTTCGCTGAAACAGTCGCATACGCAGCTGCTGAAGCAGTCTTATTCCTGAAGCACTTCAAGTCCGTCTTCTTTCCTGTTCTCTTTTCCTTCTTCTGTAACACAGAGAACACTTCTCTGTAACGCTTATAAGCGTATCAAATCACCTGTGTTACCTCTATTTCACCATTATAAGCACTTTTTGAGCAATGAAAATCTATTTTGAGTGCGTTTCCATTACAACGAGCTAATCACCATTATTGGGGCGAAGGAGGAGCTATTTCTCCAATAATTAAGTGGTAACTTCTATTTTATCTATTAATTGCTTTGAATTAAATTGAAAAATGGTTTTTATCAAGTAGTTGTGTTTTCTTTTGATGAGTCATGCTGGGTTTATTGCTTTTGATGTCTCATGCTTACAATTTATAACTATTATTTTGAAAACCTAACTTTTTGGCAATGTTTTGATTAAACTGAATACATGAGTTACAAGGTTTTTACCACTTGAAAAATTGGCGAATGGTGGAATCCTTAGTCCTAGTTCTTCGCATCAATTTTAAATCAACTTTACTTTAATCTGTTTTATTTTTAGTTATTAAAAATTAAGTTTAAAAATCAAATCTTCACAAGTCTGAGTATCGAACCTTTTTACCACTATATTAAAATTACATCAATAAACTACCGATTGTATTACTGGATGCAAATGTAGTGATAATCGGTAGTTTTGTATAGGGTTCAACTACCGATTGTGCAAGTTAGTGATCCTCAAAAACATTCTTCACAATCGGTAGTTATATTTAGACATAAACTACCGATTGTATTACTGGATGCAAATGTAGTGATAATCGGTAGTTTTATTTAGGGTTAAACTTCCGATTGTGCTATTTAGTGATCCTCAAAAACTATTGTGTACAATCGGTAGTTAGATTTAGACATAAACTATCGATTGTTTTACTGGATTCAATTTTAGTGATAGTCGGTAGTTAAATTTTTTATGTAACTACCGATAGTACGTTTGTCCATAGACTTTTGTGTTCCATTTTTTTTTTGTTAACAATCGATAGATAATGTAGAGCCCACAATCGGTAGTTACGTTATTTTTTTGACTACCGAATGTTAACAATATGTTTAGTTCAATGTACTTTGTCTACCGATTATGTACTAATTGTTCTTTATCTTGTATCAAAGAAGGGAAAGGCGTTCTAATCAAGGCCATGATACAATTCTATCGGGCCTCGTCGTGAAGGTGGTAAGAAGGTAACTGCTAGTGCAAGAAGGCAAAAGAGCGCTAGCGGAATTGTTATCGGTAAAGGAATTCAACCAAGTGTTCCAAGAAGTACAAACCTAGAAGAAGGAGGACACAAGTGGTAGACAAGAAGAAGGAAGTGGCACAAAGAAGCAAGCTAAGAAGAAAGGAGGACACAAGGTCCCCGACTCTTTGAAGATGAAGGGTCTATAACAAGGCCAAATCCCTGGCCTCCCAAGAGATGGAGGAGATCTATTGTTTGGGTACAAAGACTCTTGGGTGAAAGATATTTACTCAACATAGGTAATAATTATAAAACACCATTCTTAACATATTGTCTTTTTATTCTTTTTATTCGTAGAAGTATTAACTTTTATTCTAATTGTTTTTTAATTCGTCGTGTATATTAGGACCATTCTAATGCGGTCGTCTACTCAAACCTACGGCAGCACCAACAAAGATGAATGATTGGCCGTTGGAAGGTGAGTGTCAACGGTTCAAGGAAATTATACTGCAATCAGGGCTATCTACGGCCGCCGAAAAATCCATGTTACCTCACGACCGGGTGTCGATATCGGCATTCATGGAGAGGTATTATCCTGAGACCGATACTTTCCACATGTCATGGTGACAGATGGCCATCACACCCAATGATGTGCTGCAGATTCTAGCTCTCACCGACCATGGTACGACGGTGAAGTTTGACTATGTGAAGCAGTTAAGCTGGGACCAGCTTTATGTTTACACTCAGAGGTGCTTTGGTTGGGACCGAGCGACCTCCGATGAAGAGTTTAGCCGGTGCGCTAAATACAAAACCAGGCAATTCAACATGGTGGCAATGATGAATATGTTCAAAGGAACCAAGGCTAAGGAAGTGCTGAACCCAAAGTTTAGCGATGACGAGGTCAATGCTGCAGCCACAACATATATGCTCTGTGTTTTGGGATGTGTGATTTTCCCCTATGCTAGTGGCAACCGGGTGGACGCCAACCTTTTACAACATTTGCATCCCCTTCACAAAGTTCAAGACTATTCGTGGGGCACCGTATGTCTTGCGTTCTTGATTAAAGAGATGAGAAAGGC
This sequence comes from Papaver californicum, assembly GCA_023531435.1. NCBI lineage: Eukaryota > Viridiplantae > Streptophyta > Magnoliopsida > Ranunculales > Papaveraceae > Papaver > Papaver californicum. Next base: position 986,482 of record JAJJMC010000373.1, on the reverse strand, counting down.
ATCCCGGGAGCAGACTAGCCAAATAGCCGGGAATGTGAGCTCACTCCAGGTATTTTTGTAACTCCATTGATGGTTTGATTTTTATTTATTTTTTCCTCTTTTAAGAATCAATTTTCTCATACTTGGTTTGATATGTACACTATACATTGATCTATGATCACTTCCCGTCCCTCGAGTTGGCCAGAAAGAACCCGGTATGGGAGAAAGGCACAACCCGAGGCAAAAAATACATCTTTTCGGGCAACCATTCAAGGATCAAGGAGCATGAGTTGATTACTTTGAGGAGGAAAATAGACTCCATGGTATCCAAAGATGTATGCTTTGATCCTTACAGGGAAGACCTAGCTAATGGTCATATAGCGGGAAGGTCTGAGTTAGCGTTCTACTATGGACCCTTGTGGCATCCAACTGGATATGTAATGTACAATGCCACAAGGGTGATGCGTCAACTAGGTTTTGTCCAAGAACAACCATGGAGTCGTTTCAGGGGAAGGTTCGAGTTGGACGTGGAGAATTGTGTTTGTGGTAAGGACTCGATCACAATTGTTTACTCTGGTAACCCATCGGTTGAACATTGGTACAACATGATGCAATCTATGATCAACCAGGAGAGACCTATCACCCGAGCTGATGAAGCAAATCCTGGCTATATGGTATGGTGCCGGGAGCATTCTCATCTTCACGTGATCCGTGAAGATAAAGGAAATAACACCAGTGTGCCCGAATATAGGTGCATCATCAAAGAAAAACCCTCAGGCTATGAAAGGCTGGTACGTAATGTTATTTCCTTTTGATTTTAGTATTACATATCAATATTTTAGATAGTAATCAATTGATTGTTATTGCCTAAAAACAGAAAAAAAAGGGTTGCATTTTTGTCGAACAACATAGCTGGGTCCATCAATGCGGGAGTACCTCCAATGAGTGCACATAAATACCTCATTGACAACATCGATAATGAAGATTATGCTATCAAGTTTGGAGAGAAACCTGTAAATCGGTCGAAAAGAGTAACATCAAAGCACAGTAAAAGATCTCGCAGATCAACGAGTGCTGCTCCTGAAGTAAATGTCCCAGAAGCCAATGCCGCTGATGCTCGGGCTCCTCATACCAAAACCAAAAGAGTTAGAAATTAGATTGTGGTTGTTAACTTGATGGATATTACTATAGTGTTTAACATTACTGGTTTTAATGTATAACATTTGAAAGGATTTTATGTTCTTTTTTTGAGTTATCAATTAATTTGCAATCGATTTATTTTTAACAAGTTATTTTCTTCAAATTTTACATTATAATCGGTAGTTAACGGGTTTGAACAAACTACCGATTTTGTATATTCAGCAACAATCGGTAGTTAATAAACTACCGATTGTGTAAGCGTAATACAATCAGTAGTTAAATATCTACCGATTGCATTCATCCCAGGAACTGTCTGTTCCCGGCTACTTTTTATATGATAATCAGTAGTTTAAGAATTTTTTAAACTACCAATTGTGGTTGTATAAAATGTTGAAATGTTTTAAAAAATTTCGATTTCCATTGGGGCTACCTATTATACTCGGTAGTTTAAGAATTTCTTAAACTACCGATTGTGGTTGTAGAAAATGTTCAAATTTTTTTAAAAATTTCGAATTCCAATTTGGGGCTACTTATCATAATAGGTAGTTTAAGAATTTCTTAAAATACCGATTGTGTTTGTAGAAAATGTTCAAATTTTTTTAAAAAAATCGATTTCCAATTTGGGGCTACTTATTATAATCGGTAGTTTAAGAATTTCTTAAACTACCGATTGTGGTTGTACAAAATATTGAAATTTTTTAAGAAAATTTAAATTCCAATTTGGGGCTACTTATCATAATCGGTAGTTTAAGAATTTCTTAAACTACCGATTGTGCTTGCACAAAATGTTCAAATTTTTTAAAAAAATTCGAATTCCATTTTTGTTACCATTTTGTTATTTTTCTGATTTGTTAGCGTTGATCAACGACTATAATTAGTATTCTGATACACCTATAAATAAATGAATATATATCTCTCATTCCCCTTTCAAATCCACAACTTTTACATTTCATAGAAAATTTATAATCTCTCGTTTTCATAATTATGGCTTACAAAAATTTTAGGCTTAATTCAGAGAATTTTACCGTAGAGGAAGATTTATCCCTATGTTGAAACATAGTATTACATTTTCCAGCAAGGGATCATGAATGTTGGATGAATGGTTCAATGAGCATGGAATGGTTAGAAGATATTCATGCTAACTTTTGTTATGAAACCGGTAACCCCAATAACCGGAACAGAGCAGGCCTTTTTTGTCGATATATGGAAATAACAAGGGAAGTACTAGAATTTTCTACTTTAACCGCTAAGGTGAATGAAAGAAGAATTAGGAATGAAACTGATGATGAAGTTGTTGCCAGATCTCTGGAGGAATGGAGAAGATGGAAAGGTTCAGATTTCAAGTACCAACCTCATTTCGAGATCATAAGGGTGATGGAAGAATACAACCCTTTTGTGTTGATTATTCTTCAAAGATGTGAAGAACGTCGTCCCGGGCGTCATACGACCCGTTGAAGGTTTGATAATAGGTTTGCTTAAGGGTTTAAGTGTAATCTAATGATTTATTATATTTCATTTCCTTTAATGTTACGGGATGTAGGCCTTTTCGATTCAATGAAATGATTTATTATCTTTTAAAAAAAAATTCAAATTCCAATTTGGGGCTACTTATTAGAATCGGTAGTTTAAGAATTTCTTAAACTACCGATTAACATAATAGGTAGATACTAGTGTACCCAAAACTTCCAATTGTTAAAATTAGGTCGAACTTAGTGTACATAATTTCTGTATACTTTTGTTACACCAGGCCTCAACGGCTTTTTTTTTTTTTTGAAAAGAAGAGCCGTTAAGACTCTAATCTATATAAGGAGGGTGACATCTTCTCATTTATGCACCTCCAATATATTTTAACTCTCCAACTTCGAAGAAATAACCGTATAGATTAATGGCTCAACCTATTCTCAGCTAAAACATCCACCTTTTCCATCTCTTTTCCTCAACCGATTCTTCTACTCCCTTTACTCTCATTCTCCATTGAAAATGTCTCCAAAATCTTTACCTAAACAATCAAAGAAGGGAAAGGAAAAGATGGTGATAGAGGAGTTCAAAACCATTGAAATCAATTCGTCAACCGATTCCGAGGCAGATATCTATGTTTTGGATCCTCGACTCTTTTTAAGGGAGAAAGACTTGTCAGGCATAAACCCATACTACAATGAAGCTGCAGAGTATATAGGTCCACTTCAGGATGATCCTAAGGGGAATGAGAAGAAGAAGAAGAAAAAGCGGGTTGAAACTAGGACCAAGTCGAGAGTAACAAGGAGTGGAAGAATTTCATGAGATCAATTAGATTGATCACTTTCAATTTCTGTAATGTGTTTTGTTTCGTTTTTTCCGGATGTTTTTAGTTTTTTTGAACAAGTTTAATGAACAATATGTAGTAAGTTTATTTGAACAAGTTTTTCTCCGGATGTTGAAATAGTATTACGAAGTTATATGTTAAGTAAAATCGGCATAATCGGTAGATAATAATGTTTCTAAGCTACCGATTATATACAATCGGTAGTTATTAAATTCACGTGCTACCGATTATCCATAATCGGTAGTTATTTATGTTCACTAACTACCGATTGTGGCAAGAAAACTTCTGGACAACAAAACCATGTTAATCAGTAGATAAAATTGATCTTTAAACTACCAATTACAAAGTTTAAAATTTTAAAGTTTAATTTATTATATGTTTTCAATCGGTAGATATAAATTTTCAATTCCTACCGATTGAGTAAGATGAAGAGTTGGAAATTTTGGAAGTTTGGAGAAATTCAATTTGGGGCGACCTATAATCGGAAGTTTAAGTACTCCATTAAACTACCAATTGTACAATCGGTAGGAATAAAACTCACGAGCCTACCGATTGTACAAAACTATAACTCGAAAAATCAATCTAAAACACTCTTGATTTCTATTCCAAAACTAACTCAAATAATTTTCTAACACTAACTATAACCAAATTTTTAATTAACTAATTAATCAAAATTAATACTAATTAAACAAGGGTAGATTAGCCATTATATAAATTATATGGATAAGGGATGTATTGAGATTACTTCAAAATAACCTTATTTTGTTTTATTAGTTGCCCCTAATTAGTTTTGGGTCGCCCTCAAATTTGCAAGGATAAATAACTAACAAAGTAAAGTGCTGATAATGTAAATGACACAAACGATTTAACGTGGTTCAGCCGAAGCCTACATCTATGGAGGTAATAAATTTGGGATTTTAGTATTAAATCTTTGGATTACAATGTGTTTAAAATATAAATGCATGTAAATGTGAGTTCAACTATAGTACAACATTCCTCACTCTCCTCCTACTCTCATCTCCTCCATACTCCAACCCCTTCTCCAAAGCTCAAACTATCTATTTATAGAATTTTACAGGGTCCGCCATTTGTTATTAAGATTTCGAGACCGGGGACCGGGAACTGTGTTTTATGGCTCCACGATCTCAGCTAATGTCGTACGCTCTGTTGAAAACTTTCCACGCGTAGGATATGGTTAGGTGGAGGCATTAAATGCGCATCTAATGCTGAATAGATGTTTTCACGTGTGCAATGGATCTTTGCAGCTGTCATGTCCCATCGATTCTCGTGGTTTCATATTGACCATTCGTACCCCTCTATTTCTGGATCTGATAAAGTAGGATTTTGATTGTTTCATTGATTCACGTGTACCAAGCATGTGTTACTCCTGTCCTAGGATCTTGCCACATTACAGTGTAAATTATACAGTTACAGTTTAACTCTTGATTTGTCTAATTTACTAAAGGTTATTTTGGTAAATCAACCTTCCACGATCGCGCCACTCGTGCATGATCTCCACCTTGCATTCAATTCTCCTAAATTCCCACGCCAGTAAATTCCCACTATTTAAGGCAATTTTCAACCTGAATTCAGTTCTTATTCCTCATTTTTTAGGCTCTTATTCTCCTTTGCTTTCTTAGTTCTCATAACTCCTCTAATTTATTCATTCCTTTATCTCTGTAAGTGCCGATTCGTCTTCAATTTCCGACTTCACACTTTTGAAGACTCGTCGGCTGACTTCACACTTGGTATAGTGCATTTTCTTGATCTCTTGTCTTTTGAGATTTGTTGAGTTGATCATGTTGGAAAACAATATATATAAAATATGAATTTTAAGGTTTTAAGAAAATAAATAGATTTTTGTTTTCTTTTATGAATGAAAAACTCATTATTCCCACATTGGAGAGTTTCCAATCTGAAGCTATTTTAAGAGACTATATAAAATTAATAGTCCCACATCGGGGAGATCACTCTTCTTAAGTACTAATAGGTTATTATATAAACAAGCTCTTTTCTCAACCTATAGAATCAATCCAAGGAAAAGGGTTTCTCTATATTTTTAGAGAGACCAAAAGAAAAATATTTTTTCTATTGTTTTTCTTAAGCTTTCGCGATTTTCCTTGAGGGTTTTTTCGGAGTTTCCAAGCTCAAGTTGAGCATCTACTACAAGTGCTAGTAGTAGGTGTAGTAGGGTGTTTTATCCTGGAGGCATCCGCCCTGTGGAGGCTATAGCATCACTCTTGAGTGTAGCCGGGCGCTAATGTCTTAAGGACAGCGTGTTGAACACGCGACTCACTCTGTTTTTTCCAAAGTTTTCCACGTTGTTGTTGCGGAGATCTGGGGAGCTCATCCATATCGTCAAATCGATCACTTCGATTAAAAAGGATCTAAGTAACAAAACTTTTGTTTATTTTATTTTTTTCTTATTCTTAATTATTGCATCCAACAATATTAAGACATTATCTTTAGTAGTAATCAAAAATGAATGCTCGATTTGTGAATCTATGACGTTGATATTATATTGGAAAACAAAGGATATTAATTGTGAAGTGAAAAATAAAATTGAGTTTTTTGGTCAGCTGTAGAGTTTCGAGTATATCTCTTAACTTAGAAGGAATTTCGACATCCTTTTAACCAAATATAGTAGACATCCTGATAGTTACCCACCCCAAATTTCAAAATTTTTGGAGTTGTAAAAGTATTTTTTTAGGTATTTTACAAAATTGAGAAACGTTCCTGAAAAATTCTGACGGGCAGAAAAATATTGTTGAATAAATTAGTTTTTCTGGGGTAACCATGTGGGTTGTGAAATTGTGATTCGAACGAATTTTGTAGATCTAGATGTTATCTTCAAAAATCTTTTTTTATTTTCCGATTCGGAATTGTGGTTTGTGAGATACGGTGTTTGTAAAAACGTTGCGTATGTTTGTCTAGAATATCAATAATTGTATCTAAGCTCTAGATTAGTATGAGATCTTGCAACCATTTATAGTGGTACTTTTCACCTTGGATATAACATGAAAAACCGGTATTAGTGAGTGCTTTTATCCATGATAGACTTGAGATTTCAATTTAGTTGAAATATTTATCATAAACAACTTAGAGCAAGTAACGAATTGATTTTTGTGACTTAAAGTGATAATCTCTTATATGTGTCAGATTAGTATCACATTGCTAATGAATAAGATGTTAAATCAGTTGTGCATGAGTTATCCATTGTGTTATAAATCACTTTGATTATATGTGCTTTGTGTAGTATCAATTGGCGTGAATCACATGATTGGTTAATAATTGTGTATTAGCAATTTCTATGGTGATTTCTAAATCATTTCGAATATGTTACCTTTCGTTGAAAATATGAGAATCATAAAACACTAGTATTCCATAGTCGTATGGATAGTGAAGTATAAAGTATCTTTTAGTAACTAGTGCAACAAGAAGGTTAAGTGATCAAATGTGCTTGAATTGATACGTATGTACAAAAAAATTGTTTAGGGTTTTTATTACCAAGTTTTGTTACTTACTTATGATAGTGATAGTCTAATGTGAAGAGAGACTTAAGTAACTTGATAACTAGGCGTTCGCAATAAATATTTTGATAAGATGATCACTTATAATATCTTGATAATTTTATATTACCTATGACGAATGAAAGTATCAACCAATTTTTTGAATCCTAGTTGGTCAGAAGTTTTATCATCTTAAGTTGAATGATAATTTAGTGTTAATCTCTGATAACTTATATTTTTTTAGTTGTGTGCTTATCTCCTCGGAGTAGAGAATTTTATATTCAAATTTGAATGGAACAATTGACATTCTTACTGTGTTAAGTAATTTTACTTTTCAGTGGAGATGATAAAAAAAATTGGTTGGTAAATGCCAGAAGTGCTGGAACGTGTGCTCCAGAAAAGGCATGTTTTGTCTTCTACCAGGAATGGAAAAGATTAAAAACATTTTCATGAACAATTCAACTATCAAAATAGTTGAAGAAATAGGTAAATGATGTGCAAGGCCTGTCAGGTATGGACATTAATCAGATTATGCTATCATTCTAAATATTTTCATTGCGAATTAAAACTAGTGCTAAATGCTATCTACCTAAGTTACTATGAAATGTTATACTTGGAAATATGGTCTTGTGATGCTTTGGGTGTTAGCTTAATAGAACAAGACAACAGTAGATGAAAGAGAAAATTGTCAATGCATTGAGAATGAATACATGACCATGTTAAATCATAATGTTGGTATAGAGTACCATTATATGGTGTGTCTTAGTTATATGCAACCTAAAGGACACATAATTGTAGTTTCTTATGTTGAGAAATCCTGATAATTGTGGGGGGCCTTATGTCTCAACTGTGGGGTATAAGATGGAAACAAGTGTTTGTTTGATTTCTCAAGTAGATTCATAGAACAACCTAGACTTATATGTGCTCTACCCTGTAGACCTCAATTGTGGGGGTCTAAGGTGAGAATGAAGATTCAACTTCTTTAGAAAATCATTGTATATGATCATCAAAGTTGTAGTATGATAATTTGAAAGTTTTGAAGCTAACAATATTTAACTAAAGTAAATTTTATTGTTGAGGATGTTGAGTTCTCGACAATAGTTTTCTGAGGTCGGGTTCTCACACGAGATTGAATAAGTCAGACAGAGACTTGATTTTGTGAATTGTTGTTATAGAATAAAGTAGTGATCTCTTGGCACATACTCACATGACTCTAAAATTACTACATCATGCATTGTTTGCCATTATTTTCAGTATGCTAGATTAGATGGATGTTGAGACATCATACATAAATGATTAGTCAAAGGTGGACAAACCTTAAGGGTTTGGTTAGCACTAGGGGTACAAACTGATTACACCTACATATACTTGACCTGAACCAAGATGTAAGTCAAAGACCTATAAATATTATTATGTGATGATGATGAATACTATTGATGTACTCTAATGAATTTGATAGTGTATTTACACTAAATCAATTGAAGGTGCATATGTTTAGCATGCCTTTGTTACGTGTTTTACAACCACTAACAATTTTTTGTTGTTTAAAGTTTGACAGGAAACTAATATGTTGTTGAAGTGGTCTAAAGGATCAGAAAGAACCAAAATCAAATTTTGATGATATAATTTCTGTCAAATATGTGTTGTAAAATAGGTGTGCGTATTTCCCATTTTATCCTGGATAATTACAGGGTTGCTCTGATCACAGGACCAGAAAATTGGGATGCTTGAGGTACATATTTAATTTCAAATATGTGATATATATTGCACCAACCTTTGGAGGAAGATGTAATGACCGTACTAATAAGTAGTACATGTATCTTGTGTATGCCTTTATATGCTTTACAACCACTAGAAAACATGTGATGTTTACGATTTGATTGAAAGACTAAGTTGTTGAAGACAAGCATGATCCAAAAGTTCATTGGAACCAGAAGAAATTCTGACGGGAATGGTCTTTGTCAAACTCGATGCGTTTAATGAGTGTTGTAAATGTGCATTGAATTAGGTGTACAAATATACTTGTGATCCCAGAAGAATTAATGGGATGATCTGACCAGAAGTTTGAAGTACCTGATGTACACTTTAAATTGTGTATGTGCATGATACATATTACACTGACCTTAAGAGATGTTGTGATTTCAGGATTTGGAGAATCTTAGCCTATGTCTGTACCCTCTTAAGATGTATAATTAGTTGGAAATCCTCCAAAAGACATGAAGAACTCGACTGAGATGAAATCAGAGTTCGTTTGCTTAAATTAAAACATAACAGGAAGATGAATTTCTTAAACCCTTTTGTTGGGTATTCCTCTGTGACTGGAGCCTGTGGCCACCACTGCTGAAGCTCAATTGACTATGTGAGTCTAAAGTAAATGAGCAATGGAAAAGTCTAGACAAACTCAGAGAAGGCTAATTCGGTAAGACAATTACCCTCAAATGAAGTGATTTTTGTAGACTTAGTGAAGTCAAGAGAAAACTCAGTGGATCCTTTGACGGAAGGATAATCTAGAGAGATAGTTTGTTATTGCATCGAGGGGGATGGGACTTAAGCTCAAGAAATAAAATTTCCATGAAGGACACTCAACCTTAGTCACTGGAGATCCCAAGATCAAGGTTCAATGAGACAACTAATTTGTGGTAATTAAAGGTATGCACTATCAAGAGAATTACATTCTCTGTCCCTCCTTATGGTGCATTGTTGTGATAGTGTGACTTCATGTGAAGGATGAATTTTAAGAAGTCTTAATGAATTCTATAGTATCAATTTAAGATTGAAGTGGGGTGTATCTGTAACACTCTTGATAGAATTCACCTATCTGAATGAGGAAGTGGGCCGTTTCCTATGAGAATATGAGCTGATTCTCTAGAGCATTCTGAGAAACGAGATATTTGCTCAGGGCCAAAATGAGCACAATGGCACGAGTTTGGAAGCAACCTTGGAGATATCATGCGTGGTGGTTATCGCGAATTACACCAAACGCTAGCAGTTCAAGACATCGCGTTCACTGTCTCTAGCAAGTAGTTTCGGTAATATCTCACTAAGAAAAGGTTCAAGACCTCATGGACACCTCTGCCTAAAATAATATTTCTTACTTTTTATGTGATTTTTCGTTTTTTATCGAGATTTAATTCATTTTGAGAAAATGAGTTTTATATGTTGTTTTTTATGGACTTGGTATTACTGATAATTAGGACCTAAGGGATCACTGGCTCATTTTCACTTTGGTGAACGGAACCTTTAGTCCAAATATGGGAAACTAAAGATGAAAGCTCTTTATATTATTATGATTTATGCAATCAATAGTATGACCCTGGGGTCAACACACTTTTGTGTGAGGGAGAGGACGTTGGAATGGCTAATATGATTTCAATACACACGGTTTGGGTGATTGTTCAGTCAGTTCGATCGGGTCATGGAATTGGGGTAATGATTTACCAAGATCTATTTATGTTTTTCATGTTTTACTTAGGTTTTTCATTCATGTGGGAGATTGTTGGAAAACAATATATATAAAATATGAATTTTAAGGTTTTAAGAAAATAAATAGATTCTTGTTTTCTTTTATGAATGAAAAATTCATTAGTCCCACATTGGAGAGTTTCCAATCTTAAGCTGTTTTAAGATACTATATAAAATTATTAGTCCCACATCGGGGAGATCACTCTTCTTAAGTAGTACTAGGTTATTATATAAACAAGCTCTTTTCTCAACCTATAAAATCAATCCAAGGAAAAGGGTTTCTCTATATTGTTAGAGAGACCAAAAGAAAAATATTTTTCCTATTGTTTTTCTTAAGCTTTCGCGATTTTCCTTGAGGGTTGTTTCGGAGTTGCCAAACTCAAGTTGAGCATCTAATACAAGTGCTAGTAGTAGGTGTAGTACGGTGTTTTATCCTGGAGGCACCCGCCATGTGGAGGCTATAGCATCACTCTTGAGTGTATCCGGGTGCTAATGTCTTAAGGACAGCGTGTTGAACACGTGACTCACTCTGTTTTTTCCAACGTTTTCCATTTGTTATTGCGGAGATCTGGGGAGCTCATCCATTTCGTCAAATCGATCACTTCGATTAAAAAGGAATTAAGTAACAAAACTTTTATCTATTTGATATTTTTCCTTATTTTTAATTATTGCATCCAACATGCTATTCATCCGGCCTGATGCTTGAGTTTTACCCTTTCTCATTATCCTTATGGCATTTTCTGCGATTCTTTGACCACTACCATTCTCGTGTTCTTCCCTCACGTATGGGTCCACGGTTTCATTTTGACCGCTGATATTCTTTTGCATAATAATGACTAGCACTACTAGAAGCGGCGGATAATAGTGACTAGCACTACTAGAAGCGGCGGGCAACATGGTAAGAATCCTTATGATCATTCTGTGCAGACATCGGAAAGGAAGATAGACAGCCCAAGGGATCCAGATACACTGTGTCAAGATTTCCTAGCAGGAAAGGTAAGGTCGGAGATCGTGAAAAGGGAATCTGAGATAAGATCGTAGACCGTGAATAACAAGCCAAAGGTCGCTCGAAGCGGGTCCATGATACATCTTCCCTCGTATCTCCTTGTTCAGAGCATGGCTCTGAGTGTCATGTGGTAACCGTTGTGGCTTGTGGTATGGAACGGGACCGGAACGGGGTTCTTCTTTGTGATCTTCTTGATTATTCCCGATGCGCCATCTTTCATGCATAATAAAGGTTGGAAACTAAATCCCAAACAAGGCTTGCACCATCTTTCACCGGAGGCCATCGAAGAAGACTTCGATCTTCAGCGCTTTGAAATCGCCTTCCACTGTGATCATGATAATCTCACATTGGAGATGATTGAGAAGTTTCCATATAACAACATGCATCTTCTTACTTCTGTTGATCAGCTGAAGGCAGGGTTGACGGTCCCCTTGTACAATTGTGAGCATCCATTCCTCTCTGAAGCCCTCGCAAACCGCAATAAGTCTGACAAGTCTCATCACCGAGCCGTTATGCAGTATAATGGGAACACGTGGCGAGTTATGAGAGAGTGTAGTCTACGTGCTCGTGGGATGACCGGCATGAAATCCTATGTGCCTTCAAATTCTTTTCGTTAGTACACTTGAGAGAATTTTAACAAGTCCTATACTGATAACACGTCAACGAAGAATCATGTTCCTCGAGCTTAGGCATTCGTCACCTAACTTTGACTGAGAAGCAAAAGGATGCAAGGGAGTTTCATCTGTTGGATGAGATTGATGTTAACGGAATCAAGTTGGTTCCTGGTAACGACAACGTGCAGCTTCCCGAGTCTATTCGCTTACGATCAGACCATGATTATCTCTGGACTCATACGCCGCTTATCGTAATGGGTCCCTATGCCTACAGTTGGAGTTATGGGGAACCTTTGAAGCCGAGAGAAGGTCCTCCTGAGCAATTCGGGAATTACATCCCTTGGAAATTGAACCTCTTTGGTTGTCCAGTGGTGAGTGCTTCTAATTCCACTTTTGTTTTTATCTTTTCCTTGTGTGATGGTTACTTGACCTCCTCCCCTTTGTTTCGTTCAGAAGAGTGTTGTTAATTGTGTAACGATTCTATCCTATGCCCCTAGGAGGAAAAGGCTAACGCCGCTGCTAAGTTGGTAAGCTCATTTATTCATTCTCCTATCCTTTTACGCTTTGTTACCTCGTCCTTATGTTTATCCTATATTCTTATCGTATGCTTCCAAAAAAGCAAAGGTTTCCCTTACAGGATCCACGAATTCAGCTGCGGCTTCCGATACCCGTCTTGACTCTTCCAGTGCTACTCACTCATCGGTTGGTGAGGAAGACGAGAAGGTGACCGTTTATCGTGATAATGAGGTTGAGGTTGAAAAATGTACTGATGATGAAGATTCCACTGCTGTTGAGGATGAGAATATCGATGATAAAGGTGTGAAAGGTAATGGTGACGAGTAGGGTGAGGCATCTTCCCAGGAAGAATCCACCAAGGCCGATCTTCCAAGGAAGAATCCATCAAGGCCGATCTTCCTAAAGATCCATAGGAGGGGAAATCCTCAGCTGTGGTTTCGCCTAAAACACATGGGGTTAAAGTTGTGACAGCTTCTGCTTCAGAGGAAGGTTCATTCTTGCCAAAACCGTGAATATGAGCTGTTCCGAGGCGCGTAAAGATGTAAACGAAGATAGGGCCGTTGTCGGTTAGGGTTCTATGTACACCGTTCCTTCTTCTCCAAATGACACTTGGGTGATCTACATTACTGTCGAGTCAGAGGATAAGGCGGACCAATAAACCAATATCAATAATAATATCCCTTTGACGATCCCCGATACACTGAAGGTCGGTTCCTCTGCTCAGCATCAAGATCGTGATGAAAACATCGAGAAGCCCGAGTCCAGTAAGGAGTCTTCGGTCAACAAGGTTCCCTTTCTTGATCATACTCTAGGGAATGAGGCTAGTCACGACAGTCTTGATACATCGAGAGTCTCTGCTGCAGACGTCGACGATTATGACCCTCGCCTTGGAATGCAAGCGTTCCTTGATTTTTCTGATGACGATGTTACTGTTTTCTCTTGGACCAAAGATAACAAAATTCTAGAGGTCCCAGCCTTTTATCCGGTCCGTGGTTACCCTTCGAGCCTTGGTGCTAAGATGGTCGAGGAGATGCGTATCAATCCCTATGAAGCGGTCAAGACCGCGATTTACAATGAGGAGCAGTTCAAAGCCAGTGAGAGATATGCCAGCATTCATGATGCGAGCTTTGATCAAATGAAGACATTTGTGGACGGTCATGCCTACTTATGCTACCAATTTGTCGTCTTCAACGTGAGTTCTGATGTTACTGCCTTTGTTTCTACCTCAGTCTATAACTACTGACTTCTCGCTTTTGTGTAGGTGGCTACGACTTTGGATTACGGTGGCAGGCTCATGCAGTACAATGAACTTAAGGTTGTCGCGCTCAAGACCCAAGTCGATAAAGCTTATATGGCCCGTGATGAAGCCGTCTCTCTATTGTACGTAGATCGGTTTTAAGCGACTATGGTTGATGCTTCTAGGTGGGTGGCGGAGATCGAGAGGCTAAAAGCTGAGTCAAGGGATCTGAACGAGAGGCTCTCCTCTGCGGAGAACCAGTGCAAAGAGCTTTAGAAATCCCGTGCTGACGATTTGCCCAAGTTAGATGTGATTACAAAAAATCTAGGGTCTTTGGATCACAACCATCATAATCAAGAACATAGCCAATTCAATTCTCTTATCATGAAATCAATATATGTTAACAATTAGAACATGATAGCAATAAGAACAAGAAATTTAATTATGAATCAACACGAGTATTTAACGTGGTTCGAAAATCAAATTATCTACATCCACGGGTGGTAAAAGATTTAAATCATTTTTATTCATGGTATGTATGTTACAGAAAGATGCTATGCTATATAGTTAAAGTCAAATTCATTGAAGAACAAATGAACCATAAAATCAACACAAGTTTCATACCTAAACTCTTTACTCTGATCCTACTCCTTATGTCAAATTTTCCTCCAATTTTTCAAATCCCTATTCATGTTTGAGAGTTTGGTGTTTATAGCAAATTTCATGGGTCCCTCCAATCAAACTTTCCACCTATTAGTTCTTATCCATTCTTTGGAACGAGATGAATCCCGCAAGACTTATTTGTATTTCCCACAAGACTTGATTTGCGCTCTTTGTATTTCCCTTAGTATCTCGCTTAGTATCCCGCACTTCCTCTGCGGATTTGTACTCAAGTTGTTATTTTTTGGATTTGGATAAACGTTGCAGTCTTATTAGAACTATGGCATGTATGAAATATGGCCATCGAAAGTGACTTGTCATGCTTTTATTTATTTTGTTCCGCTACTTGTACAGCTGAGACGTGTCTCTCATGCATTGATGTTTGTCAGTTACCTTTACTGTGTCAGGCTTTCACGCAACTTGTGTGTCAGTCATGCAACGAAGCTATCTGTTTTGATCAGTGTGCCATGCTTTCCCGCAGCTTACGTGTCGATCATGCAATGATGCTGTCTGTTTCAGTACTTCTTAAAGGATTTTGTTTCGGTGTTTCTCGTTTCATCATAATTTGATATTCTTCCCACAGTATTTGAACACGTATAGTTAGGGATTTTATACCCTCACAATTTTCCCCATTTTTCTTTTCAATTTTTACATATGGTAAAAATTTGAAAAAAGAAAAATAATTATTACCCTTTCGATTTTCACGCTAGCAATAAATTCTCTTCCCACGTTTAGCTTTACTTTTCCCGATTCTCACGCCAGTAATAAATTCTCTCCCTCGTTTCTGTCAGTTATCGGTTTTTGAGGAACTCATATCTCTGATAAAGTTTTTCTCCCTTTCACTTTTCGACAGTTTTGTCAGTTTCAGTCTTCTCTTATTTAATGTTAGTCACATCCTTTATCTCATTCTTTATATCCTATGTCTTCTTCTTCTTAAAGTTTTTGTATTTTCATTCTTCTGAACTTTTCAAAGATTCCTCACTGCCTTTTCATTCTCCTGAACTTTTGTGATTAAGGATTTTTGTATCGGGATCAAGTTTTCTTTTCATTCAATCATCAGATTTTCTTATGTCTTTTACTTAGTTACAGGTAATCCTCTTAACTTTTTTCTTAATGTATATGTTCGTTTATCAATTTCTTTAACTGATTCTGTTAGAGTAATCAGTGATGATGATGATATTGATGATGTTCTTGTTTATTTGTTTATTACTTGTTGGAGTTAATGGTGATAATGATGATGATGATGATGATTTTTTTTTTGTTTTGATGTCTGGTTGTTCTATCATGATCCTTTTCTTTCCTTGATCAGAAAATTATTTACTGGTATGTATTTTGATTCAATGAACATCTTGTTGTTCTTCTGCTTTGTAACATTTCTGTTTTGTTCTTGCTTTTGATCATGGTGTACCTATCTTCTCTTATTTCCATATGTAGATAAAGATTTATCATGACTAGAAAGAATGATAACAAAGTTGCTGGTGGTGCTTCCCATCAGGATGATCATCCTTTAGATAGGAATTCATCCCGTTATGCTGTGATGAGGAAGAAAGGGGTAGATGAATCTGGTAGTTCAGGAGTTCAACCTTCCAACTTAATAAGGTCCGCAGATTTATCTGTTTCGGCCAGCAAACCAGCTTCTAAAAGTAAGCGGTTAAACGAAAACTTGGGCTTTAAGTCGATGAACCTTGCGGAATTTAAAAATAAACACAATCTTCAGCAATTTAAAGTTTCCTTTTACGATCCTTCTGAGGGAGATGAAATTACATGGGAGATGATGGAGAAGTTTAAGTACAACAACAACAGGTTGTTAATAACCGCGAGAGCATTCGATGCGGGCTTGCAGCTTCCTCTGTACCAGGGCGGGAATTATTTTCAATTTGAGGTTCTCGCAAGTTGTAACAAGTCTCAGCACGGTTTAGCCCGATTCGTTACCCAATATAACGGGAATTGGTGGCGCGTGTTGGATGAATGTAGTATGCGTAGCAAGAGATAAACCAACTTCATATGTTACGTTCCCGACCCTGCGGAACGTAAACATTACACGATAGACTTCCATGATACATATGCGGACAACATAGCTGTGAAGAATTATAAGAAATGGAGTGTCGGTCCGGGCCGCAAAGGTGGTGAAGGATTCTGTTTGCCATGGTAGATTGATAATTCCAAGTTGAAATTCATTCCTGGGACGCGGGATCCTTTAAAGGAAAAAATCCGCGATGGTCATGATTTTAAGTGGTATTGCACTCCTCTGATCATCGAAGGTCCATGGGTCTTCGGGTTCATCCAAGAAAGCGTGGTTTACAACCTTCTAACGCGTTTTGATGCTTACTTCCCTTGGCTGTTGAACTTTGAATGCTTCACTTTTTTGCTTGTCAATGTGGTACGTAAACTCTCTATATTTTTATATCATGCTTTAAACATTGTTTAATTGTTTTTCTTTTTTTTACAGCCGCAAACCGTAAGGGGCGCAAAAGGTGATTCGAGGGTTAAGCGCAAAGCCGCAACTCCCTCAGAAAAGGTATTGATTTATCCAAATGAGTTATAATATTCTTATGAATTTAATGTAGTGAATTTTTACGGTATATTGACAAGGTCGGAAGAAAGCTAAGGTTACACCCTGTGCTTCCACTGACAGGGAGGAATGAGAAATTCGTAACTCTTTCCCTCATCAACCAATTTTGAGAGATGAGGGTAGATTTGTTCCAGAGAGAAATGAAGAAGAGCAGAGTATGCCACTTCAGATGATAAATTTTGAGTTTGCGGAACAAGTTGGTGCTGTGGTGGAAGCTACAGATGTTGCGGTCAATTTTCCGCACCAAGATACTGATCCTGAACCTTCCTTACTTTCTCAAATTTCTCCCCTGTTCGGAGATGATCTTCTCGAACTTTCTACAAGTGAAGATAATTAAACTGATAAAGAGGATCCCCCGATTCAAGGTGATCCGGGAAATGCTTCAGTAGAAGAGGGTGTGAAAACACATGCTACGGTAGAAGATGAATCTGTAAATACTATGGTAGAAATTGTTCCTATCGTAGTTAATGTCGCAAGCGTGGTTGTCGCTGATGCAGTGCAACCAAATGAAGAAATACCGCAGAAGAATAAAGGAAAAAGAATTGCGGGAGATTCAAATCTCATGGACAAGGAGGAAGAAGCCTTCCGTTGGTTTATGTCAAAGAAGTTATTGTCTGTTCCCTGTGATTCT
Organism: Papaver californicum; assembly: GCA_023531435.1. Classification (NCBI taxonomy): domain Eukaryota; kingdom Viridiplantae; phylum Streptophyta; class Magnoliopsida; order Ranunculales; family Papaveraceae; genus Papaver; species Papaver californicum. Next base: position 968,854 of record JAJJMC010000373.1, on the reverse strand, counting down.
CTTCCGGTGAAATCAGATAGTCCTACGGTCGATAACTTGCGGGATTACATGCGGTCTGCACCGTATGACTCAGTGAAAGATGCTTGGCTAAGAGGCCAAGGTCAACCCGTCGACCCCTCCTTCTACATAAATCAACCTTCTTCTCTTGCGGAGACAGTTGCGCTTGCGGATGGTGAAGTGTATTTTTTCCCGTAACAAGCTCTCTTGCAGGTATTCTTATTGTTTTAATAACCTTTGATTTCGCTTTATTTTTAGCTTTATTTATAACTTTAATCCTGTAAATTGCAGCTTGCTCGGGGTCAAAACGCCGCACATACAACTTATAAATTTTTTAAGGGACGATCCATGATGATGAAGACCCAATTTAGGACTGTAGAAGAAGAAGCTGCGGGTTTGAAGCAGAAAAATAACGCGCTTCGTCAGTAATTACTTGATCTTCAAAATCAAGTTTCAATAATTTCCCTCTCGTTATTTTTCTTATTTTATTTACATGTTTCTAAATTATTTTATGAGATCAGCGGGGGATTCAGACCTTATATCTAGGTTGCGAGATAGAGGCATGCGTCTGAAAGAACATGTGGTGAAAGTTAATAATGAAAATGTGGAGATCAAGGGAAAATTTAATAACCTGGTTGATAAGATGAATGAGTCAGAATCAAGGAACCGGATCTTATATGGAAATTTCCTCCGCAAGAAGAAAGAGTACATTGCTACTTTGCTATGGACCAAGGATTGTCTTCTTGAAGCGCGGGCACAATCAGAGAAGTTAGAAGAAGAAAATCGCAAACTCTGTGTGGAGTGTCAGAATATCCTTACGGGATTTTCACGTTCCGGGTCACAACAGTCCTTCCAGTTTTCTTCTTATATCGCGCAACTTATTAAAGATAGAGACAACTCGGCTTCAGATACTTTTGCCAAAGGGAATGCACTTGCGGATGCTCAAGCTAAAATCCATAGCCTATCTGACACCGTTCTTCTGCGTGAAAGTGATATCTTCCGCTTATATAAAGAAGTAGAAAGGTGTACATCTGAATTAAATTAGTTGCAGGATAATGACTTGTTGAAACAAACGGAGTTGGATCGACATCATCAGAATACTCAGCAACTTACGGATAATTATGTAAACTTTCAGAAGAATACGATTTCCTTGATGTTATTAAAGACGCAATGGCCCATGAACTAGAAGTGTTTGAATCCCTCGCAAGAGGTATCTTATTTTTTCTGCATACTTGAAATTGAATTCCATTTCCGTATTGATTAATCTATAATTTTTGTTACAGATTTTGAAAGAAAATTCAAGGATGCAGCCGCAAGAGATGCTAAGGCTGAAGGAGAGCTTGGTGCTGCCAATGCTAAAGTGGAAGAAGTCATAAACTAGCTGGAGTTGTTACTGCCAAATCCAATGAGGCATAAAATCAGTTGGAATTTCTATCTTCTCAAACCAAAAAGGCGGAGGAAAAATGGAAGAAGGAAACTCTAAAGGCTGAAAACTTAGCTCAGGACTTAGCTTCAGATAGAGAAAATAGTTTTTGGGAAGATCAGTGCAAAAATCCGCAGCCGAGGTAGATCAGTGCAAGTAGGAGCTTGAAGCCACAAAAGCTTACATTTCTTTGTTGAGGATCGAAGCTCGAGTTAGAATTGCGAAAGTGGTCAACAACACTCTTGATAGAGTTAAGGAAGATGGATTTACCAAAGTCTATAGCCGCAAGTACAATCCTCCTTTTAATGCAAAACCTCCCGCTCCTTAGTTTTTTCCTTCGCTTTCTTGTTGTTTAGATTGTCCTTCTTTCAAATTGGACTTGCACTTTCCTTTTGTATCGCATTATTGTTCCTATAAAACAAATTTTAAATATATATATTGATTTTTAGTGCATCGATTGAGTGTATATTGATTAACCGCAAGGAAATTTTGTACCTTGAGTTACTTTGAGGGTTGAAGCGCATGTAACTTCTCTCGGGCCAGGAGGAAATTAGGATGCGGTAGCATCTCCTGAAATGGAGAATACCTGATACAATAATTAATGTCATGTTAGGCATCTCTGTGGCGAAAGATCCAATAGTTATATACTCATAAATATTTATATGGACTCTCTAGAGAGATTGCATTTGTTCTGCTTTACTTAGTATGAAGCCAAATTATTGTATGATTGCATTGTTGGTTATGGGTAATATGGTTTGAGATATTGTGCGTTCCAAGGATGCCGTAAGATTTCTCCATTCATATTCCGCAAGTGGTATGAACCTTGTCGCGCAATATCTTGTATGATATATGGCCCTCCCCATGTGGGTGCAAATTTTATTGCTTTTTTGTCTCTTTGATATTCTGGTATTTGTCACAGTACATACTGCCCTTCAACAAAATTCCGCAACTTGACTTTCTTGTTATATTCTATTGCTAGTCTTCTTTGATAATTCTCCATTCTTTGGAGTGTAACCTCCCTTCTTTCTTCTAAGTCATCCAACTTCTCAAGCATTAAATCTGCATTTAAATTCTTTTCCCATGCTTCTGTCCTTGTTGTTGGTAAAATAATTTTCGTTGGAATAACTGCTTCCTCCCCATAAGTAAGAAGAAATGGTGATTCTCCAGTGGCTTCTCTTCTTGTCGTGCGATAGGCCCAGAAAGTGTTATGAAGCTATTCGCACTACCGTTTATGATGACCATCTAGAGTCTTCTTTAAATTCATGGCAATGGTTTTATTTGTAGCTTCCGCTTGTCCGTTACTTTGAGGATAAAGCGGAGTGGACTTTTTCTTTTGAATATTAAATGCCTCGAAAAGCATATCGATATTTTTCCCTTGTAATTGTTGTTCATTGTCTGAGACTATTGCTACCGGGATTCCGAATCTGCAAATTATATCTGTGAATAAAACTTGAAAACATCCGTATCCCTAATACGAGCAAGAGCTTTGGCTTCAACCCATTTAGTGAAATAATCAGTTGCCACAATTAAATGTTTTCTTTTTTGTGTGCCTTCCATTAAGGGCCCAACAATATCTACTCCCCATTTTGCAAATGGCCATGGGCTGAGTACAAAATTGAGTTATGTTGCGGGAGCTTTAATTCTCTTCGCAAAGCGTTGGCTTTCTTCGTACCTTTTATCCAGGTTCTCCGCATCTTTATGCATAAACGACCAGTAATATTCTTGCGTTTTTGCTTTCAGTGCAAGTGATCGGCTTCCACTATGATTTCCCGCATCTCCATAATGAATATCTGTGAGAATACGTTGTCCTTATTTTTGTGACAAACACCGAGGTAATAGCCCCCCAAAAGATTTGCGGTACAAAATTTTACCCCGCAACCGATAATTTGCAGATTTTGATTGCACTTTCCTTGCCCCTTTAGTGTCTGCGGGCAATATCCTATTTTGTAAGTACTGAAGTATCGGGAGCCTCCAATCCTCTTCAGATGATTCATTTTCTGGTTTTAGTGGAAGGCTTGCATTATCTTTAATAGCTGCATCTTCAATATCTTCACCAATTTCTTCTTCCATGTTTTCAACTGCCCATAACTTTATTGATGGCTCACAGATTCGCCCAATTTTGACTATTGAAGTATTTTGATCTTTTATCATTGAAGAAATGAATGCTAATGCAACATCATGACGATTTTTATCTCGGGACAAATGTCGAAAAATTATTTTTGGAATTTGGGATGCCAATTTTTGAACAAGATTCTTGTATTCTATCAAGTCTTGATCAAGTACTTTATACTTCAATTCAACCTACCGAATTATCAGCTGTGAATCACTTGTAACCCGCACATCATTTATTCCCAATTTGATGATAAGCCGTAAGGCATGAACCACAACCTCATATTCCACTATATTATTGGTGTGTTCACCGAATTCAAGACGAAATGCATGTACCATGCGATCTCTTGTTGGGGTTGTAATCACAATTCCGATTCCGGATCCTTCTTTATTCTGTTCCCCATCAACAAATACTTCCCATCTGCGGGAGTTTACAGAACTCAGAATATCTTGGGAATCATCATCTTCTATTCCGGGCAAACCTTGGATTTCAAAATCATCATCCAGCGGAAAATCCGCAAGGAAATCTTCCAGGACTTGTGATTTTTGTGCAGTTTATATTTCAAATATGATGTGGAATTGTTCCAATTGTGCATTCCATTTTGCTATTCTCCCTACTTTTCCCACATTCTTTAGTACAAATTCTAACGGAGCTTTACTTCGTACCCGCACATAAAATGTTAGAAAATATGTGCACAACTTCTGTGTGGCAAAAACCAGTGCTAATATCAAATGTTCAATTTTGGTGTAATTATTTTATGCAATATTAAGAGTTTTACTGATGTAGTACACCGGTTTCTCTACTTTCTCATTTGTTCGTACCAATAACGCACTTACTGCATCTTCTGTTGCAGCTATTTACAAGGACAGTATCTCTTTGGGATCTGGTTTTTGTAATGCGGGTAATGTAGCGAGATAGGCTTTGATGTTTTGGAAAGCTTGCTCACAATTTTCCTTCCATACAAATTTACTTTTCTTTTTCAAGGTGTCAAAAAAGGGCTTACAACTGTCCGATGATCTGGCAATGAATCTGCTAAGTGCGGCCAAACAACCATTTAATTTATGGACTTCTTTTACATTTCTTGGTGATGGCATGTTGACAATTGCTTGTATTTTTGCCGGATCAACTTCAATCCCTTTTTTAGTGGCCAAATACCCCAAAAACTTTCCAGACGTAACTCCAAAAATGCATTTGTCTGGATTGACTTTCATTTTATATTTTTGTAAGGCCTCAAATATTTCTATCAAGTATTTTAAATGATCCTTTGAAAGTTTAATTTTTATCAGCATATCATCTACATATACTTCCAGGGTGCGACCTATCCATGGTTTAATAATTGCGTCTACCAATCGCTGATAAGTTGTTCCCGTATTCCTTAGCCCAGATGGCATTTTGGTATAACAATACAAACCGTGTGGAGTGAAAAATGCAGTGTGTTCACGATATTCTTCAGCTAGAGCAATCTGATTATACCCTGAATGCCCATTCATGAGGATAAAGCCTCATGTCCTTCAACTTCGTCCACCAACTGATTAATGCTGGGAAGCAGATAACTATCTTTTGGGCATGCCTTGTTTAAGTTGGTGAAGTCTATAGAAATTCTTGCTCCCCCATTTTTTTGTTGTACAATCAACATGTTAGATATCCAAGTTGGGTATCGCACCTCTCGAATAAATCCCGCATTCATGAGATTCTTTAGTTCCTTTTCAAATGGCAAATGATATTTGGGTGCCACTTTGCGTATGCGCTGCCGAAAAGGTGTAGTACCCGGATGTATATGCAACTCATGGAAGACAATATTTGGATCAATGCCTGGCATATCCTCCATTTTCCATGCGAAAATATCCACATAATCTCTAAGTAGAATAACCAAATCATGTTTCCTTTCTGTTTCGAGCAGTGTTCCAATCTTAATCATTCTCGGGAATTCTTCTGTTCCTATGTTGATATTCTTGGTTTCTTCAATTGTTGTAAAAGTGGATTTGGGAGCCCCTAAAAATGTGGGATCTCCCTTTAATTGCTATTCCGGGATGCTGCCCCTTTTTTTAGTTTTTGGTATGTTTGCTTCTGATGAAGTATTTTCATTTGGTTCATTCACCGATTCTTTTCCCGCGGTCTCAATCAAATATTGACTTATGGCTTCTTCTTTGGCTTTTATCTTTCGTTCTTTTTTTCTATTTTGTTGTTGCTGAACTCGTTCCCCATTCATGTGAATTTTTTCGAGGGAACAAGATTTCCCAACATTCTGATCCCCTTTTATCTCCATCTCCCCTTGCGGTGTTGGGAATCGCAAGTATTGGTGATATGTTGAGGTCACTTATTTGAACTGGGGGACCCAATGTCTACAATGATGGAATTATATGGAGACGGTGCCTCCACTACACTGAATTTAGTCAAAAATTTTATTGGTCATGCCATAACATCAAGTAAAATTTCCCCTTTTGGTTTTGAGGCTATCCCATTAAACCCATAGATAGTGTAGTAAGAAGGTGTAAGTTGATCATCCTTTAATCCCATTTTTTGGAAAGTGTCATAAAATAACACATTAAAGGATCTTCCCCCATCCATGAGGATCTTTTTGACATTCCACCCCGATACTGGTAGAGTGAGCACCATCATTATGTGTTTCAATTTCCTGGTCAACCTCGTCCGCTGAAAAAGTTAACGGAGAAGCCATCCATTCTTCCCATGTTTCTGTGACTCTTCCTGCAACTTTTAGGACTTCATGACTGTGAACCCTTTTACGCAGATTCTTTCTAATAGCTGTGTTCATAGATGATTGACTTGACTCGGTAGGAAATCATATTAATAGTTCGGTTATTTTGAGGAATATTTACAGTTTTTCCCATGTTGAGTCTTGGTGGAGGATTGGGCAAATAAAGAAATTCTTTTATCTCTCCCATATCGATCAATTTTTGAACTTGCAACTTTAAAATGCATACATCTGCTTGTGGGATGGCCATGAAAACAATGATATTCACAATAATCCTTTGAATTCTGTGTGTGTGATGGCTGATTTCCTTTTGCCCATGTCCATTAAATATCTTGCCTGTTCTTTATCGCATTTATAATTTGTGAGTAAGGGGTGTTGATTTTAGTGAAAACTCGATCCTCAAATTGGCGGTTGAAACTTCTTTCATCATCTTCCTTACATCGTTTGTATTCAATATCAGGATTTTCTCCCGCAACCCTTTTTCCGGAACTTGTTGAGGGTTCCACAAAATTTTCCCTGTTGGCGACCCTCTGATGTTGGGAACTTATATTTGGATGTTGTTTTTGGATATCCTGCAACCTTGCATATTTTTCAATAATTTCTTTAAGATCCCCTTCGGTTTTTGGATTTTTCCATGAATATCTACAAAGAGTGGGATCATTCGGTTGGCTTTCCCCATTTGTAGAAGTTAATAGAAATTTTCGGAGTTACATTCCCTATTGCTTGATAGATCGCCTGCCATCGATCTGTGTAGTCTCGGATGGTCTCTTCTGTCCAAGACGCAAGGGCAAATAACTTGTCCATCCCAGCATCTTCTGGCTTACTATACATGTAGGTTTCCAAAAATTTACGGGTCAGTTGAGCATATGAATGTATTGACCCTTCCGGTAAATTATCATACCATGTTAATGCTGAGCTTTTCAAACTTGAAGGAAAATATCAACACATAATTGTATCATCCTGTTCCCAACGGGTCATATTATAATTGTAGTATTTTAAGTGAGCCGCTGATCCTTTTTACCATCATAACATTCAAAGATGGGAAGATTGCACTTATGCGGGATAGACGCATGCGCAAAGTGTGAGGCCAATGGTGTTCTACTGGCCTCTTTTAACACTTCTTCAAGCCGTTCTCCCTCCTTTTTATTTTTCAGAGTTTTGATTTCTGCTCTCATTTGTTCCAAGTCCTCTAAATATTTTTGCCATCTGTTATTTACGGCTCTGAATCATCAAAATCCAGTCTATCTGGCTCATACCGTTGATTTGTCTTGTTTTTTCTTGAGTGAAAATATGAGTCATGTGCGGGTTCCACTACCATCACCATTTAATCTTGATTAATTATTGCTTTACCTTTTATGGATCTGTTTGAGCTTACTTCTTGCCCATGTATTATGCTAATAGATGCTTCCGCATCCTGTTGGGCCTTTTTTCTGAGCATTTGGTCTTCTTGGGTTAAAAGAACAATTGTTTCAGCATAAGTTTTTTATGCCTTACGCATTTCAATCATTTCTTCAAAGAGTTGATTAATAGGGTCAACCCTGTTCTGTGATGCTTATTCATGTGGTTGGTTAATTGACTTATTAACTGGAATATTTTTCTAAGCATCCAAGGGTTGTGGTCCTTGGGATTTCTCTACTACTTCTCTTTCTGGAAGAGTCTCTATTGTGTGATTTCCCAAATTTCTTATATCACTATCTTTTTCTTGTACGGTTCTATTTGCAACTGTTTCCATTTACGTAATTTTTTTGAAATATTATGATATCTGCTTTGTTCAATCTTGTGTTGTCGTAGAAGTTTCTTTGTCAATATTCTAACAAGAGTTCAGATAATGAGACGTGTATTTCATAACATTTTAATATCCGCAATATGTATATATAAACAATTTGACAGATAGAAAATATCCATCTAAAATTTGGTATATCATGTAAAAGCTAGACAACTTCCCAGTTTAACTCAGATTTTATAAATTCATTAAATCATTTTTGTGATCATATCAGAAGCAAGTTCAGAACTTCAAACTAAGTAGTTTTAATTCATTCAAATAATTGAATCAGTGATACATAAATTCAATGGTTTGACGCTTAATTCTTTTGCACAATCACTATAAAACATAATATTTTGGTGAAAGTTTATGAAAAAAGTTTTCGATCCCATGATGAAGAGAACATATAAGGTAATCAAAAAATATTAATATAAAAGGTAGGTATTAGTCAAAGAAATATTGTATACGAATATATCAGTTAATTCCATATAGACATCAGTTGAGAAGTTTTGAAGAAAAACTATATGTAAAATTTTAAAATATCATTTAAAAAGAAATTAACTCCTAATTTAAAATAGGGGGTTTTATAGGTAATAAAATTAAAGGTTTATTTTTGTTAAATGAAGATTTGGACAGGTAGAATAAATACTTTTATCCAATCCCTGTTTCTAGCGCCAAACTTTGATTACCAAAAATCTAGGGTCTTTGGATCACAACAATCATAATCAAGAACACAGCCAATTCAAATCTCTTATCATGAAATCAATACATGTTAACAATTAGAACATGATAGCAATAAGAACAAGAAATTAAATCATGAATCAACACGAGTATTTTACGTGGTTCGACAATCAAATTGTCTACATCCACGGGTGGTAAAATATTTGAATCATTTTTATTCATGGTATGTATGTTACAGAAATATGCTATGCTCTATAATTAAAGTCAAATTCATTATGAACCATAAAATCAACACAATACCTAAACTCTTTACTTTGATCTTACATCTTATTTCCAATTTTCCTCCAATTTTTCCAGTCCCTATTCATGTTTGAGAGTTTGGTATTTATAGCAAATTTCATGCGTCCCTTCAATCTAACTTTCCACCTATTAGTTCTTATCCAGTCTTTGGAACGAGATGATCCCGCAAGACTTATTTGTATTTCCCACAAGACTTGATTTGCGCTCTTTGTATTTCCCTTAGTGTCTCGCTTAGTATCCCGCACTTCCTCTGCGGATTTGTACTCAAGTTGTTATTTTTTGGATTTGGATGAATGTTGCGGTCTTATTAGAATTATGGCATGTCTGACATGTGGCCATCGAAAGTGACTTGTCATGCTTTTATTTCTTTTGTTCCGCTACTTGTACAGCTGAGACGTGTCTCTCATGCATCGATGTTTGTCAGTTCCCTTTACTGTGTCAGGATTTCTGGCAACTTGTATGTCAGTAATGCAACGAAGCTATCTGTTTTTGAGCAGTGTGCCATGTTTTCAGTACTTCTTAAAGGATTTTTTTTCGTTGTTTCTCGTTTCATCATAATTTGATATTCCTCCCACAGTATTTGAACACATATAGTTAGGAATTTTATACCCTCACATTAGCTGGTAGGTTTTTCTTGATTTTATTTTTCTCCTTCTCATTTTTTTCTTGGGTTTGTTATTTAAAAAGTCCGTCTGGTGATTAACGGAAGGTTCTTCTGATCCCGTTTCCTCTCGGAATGAAGATATCTATGCCCCTCGAAGTGTTGTCATTGAGGTTGAGAGGTTAAAAGCGGATCTTGAGAGTAATATTTCCAATTTTAGAAGGTTATGAAGCGACCACTCTAGCCTTTGGTCCGATTACCTATTTCTCTAGGATGAGTTTAAATGTTATCGCATCCAGGCTTCAGCTGACATTGGGTGGAAGAGATCTTCCACTGTCGACTTGCACAAAGAGTTGAAACAGATGAAGTCTCACAACACATATCTTAAGGATAATTGCGACAATGCTCACGCTGATATTCGCACCATATCTTTCAAGAATCACGACTATCTTGGTGCGCTTATCAAAGTCCGAGATGACAAGCGAATAATGGATACTAGAAATTTCAAGCTTTCCAAAGAACTTGAGAGTTTGACCGACGAACATAACCTCCTCTCTCATCAAGTAACGTTGCTAACCGGATATCTAGATCAACGAGAGCTTGATTATCATAACCTATTTGTTGAGTGTCAACATTTTGAAAAAGAAAGAGATGACAGACTGAAAACTTTAGAAGAGACCCTGGATACTGATAGAGGTAGCCTTTAAAAGATTTGACTTATCCCGTCTTAACACCTGAATTTTTTTTGCCCTAATAATTTTATGTCTCTGTTGTGCATATCTTACCAAAGAGCTTGAGTCTTCACATGGTAATCTTGCTAGCGTTCGGTCTGCCCTCGAAGCGAAATAAAGTATTCTTTCTGAGATCGCTTCCCGTGTTTCAACTTTGGAGGATGAAGTTCGTCAGTTAAAGGAGTAGATCGATGGCTTAAGATGCTATATATGCTCAGTTATATATTGATCAAGAAAAGCAAACTTTAGCCAACCACTATGCTTTGAAGGCTCAGAAGACGATCGTGACCTCTGTCAATGCGGTATAATCAGGTCCTTCCGAGGACCGGGAAAAAGTTAAAGAAGTTGCCAATGCCCGAGGATCCTGTGGTTCGAAGTGAATTATTATTGTGGTTGTTTGCAACTTGTTTTATTTTGTTATTTTTTTAGATGGTCGTGATAGAAATAATCATGTTCATGGTTGAGTTTTATTGTAACGAGAGATCGAACGAGAACAATAATAGAGATCGAGACACAGAGATTTACGTGGTTCACTAACTGTTACGTTAGCTACTCCCCGTAGTATTCCGCCCAACGACTGAATCAAGGCATATCAACAAATCTCCACCTTGACTTGAATCCTCCCAGCAACAGAAACAGATGCACCATGATAGTGCCAGAACCTTTCTCTGCCTCAGATGCCCCTAGACAAGGGCTCAGACTACTGACTTTTGATATTGAGCAATTCCAAGCAATGTTGGAACTTGCTCTCAGGAACTGGCTTGGTGAACATGTCAGCAGGGTTATCAGCTGTCCCTACCTTCTTCACTTCAATTCTCTTCTCATTTCTCAGAAAGTGATACCTGACATCAATGTGCTTCGTCTTCTAATGATGGACTTGATCCTTGGTTAAGCATATTGCACTCAAGATGTCACAATACACTATAGCCGATCCTGATGTAGGCCTAGATCATTAACCATCCCCTTTAACCAAATTCCTTCCTTAGCAGCTTCTGTCAAGGCCATATACTCTGCCTATGTAGTAGACAAAGTAACTGTAGGTTATAGAGTTGCCTTCCAGCTTACAACAGAACCTCCAAGAGTGAACACATAACCAGTTATAGATCTTCTACTGTCCACATCTCCATCATAATCAGAATCTGAGAAACCAGCCACTAAACATCGAGTATCGTTCCCATAACAGAAACCGACATCTGAAGTACCTCTAAGATACCTGAAAATCCTCTTAACAGCTTGCCAATGTTCCTTCCCAGGCTGAACCATAAACCGACTGACCAAACTAACAGCAAATGCTACGTATGCTCGAGTGCAGACCATAACATACATCAGACTTCCAACTGCGCTAGCATATGGAACTCGAGATATGTACTCTTTCTCCTCATAAGTCTGAACCGTGTACATTCCCAACTTGCTGTTAGATGCCATTGGAGTATCTATAGGCTTGGATGAAGACATTCCAAACCTGCTCAAAATCTTCTTGATGTACCCTTCCTGTGATAGGAAAAGCTTTCTCTTCTTCCTATCCCTATAGATTTCTACTCCCAAAATTTTCCGAGCAACACCCATATCTTTCATCTCAAACTCCGCACTAGGAGACCTCTTCAGCTTCTGAATGTCTGACTTATTCTAAGCAGCAATCAGCATACCATCAACATACAGAACTAAATAAATGCGTGAACCATTCTGAAAATCATTGTAGTACACACAACAATCATACAGACTCCTGTGTTATCCAAGATGCACCATATAACTATCAAATCGCTTATACCGCTGTCTGGGGGACTGTTTTAGCCCATATAAGGACTTCTTTAGCTTGCAGACGTAATTCTCTTTACCTGGAACTTGGAATTCATTTGGATGGCTCATGTATATTTCTTCTTCCAACTCTCATGCAGGAAAACTGTCTTCACATTTAGTTGCTCAAGTTCCGATCCTGATGTGCAACTATGGCTAGTAGCACTCTGATGGAAGTGTGCCTGACCACTAGTGAAAAAATCTCGTTGTAGTCCACTCCCTCTCTCTGATTGAAACCTCTTGCAACCACTCGTGCTTTATACTTGACACCCTCTGCAGCTGACATTCCTTCCTTCTTTCTGAAAACCCACTTGCAAGTAATTACCTTTCTATCAGCAGGAAGTTTTACAAGCTCCCAAGTCCCATTTTTGATAAGCGACTCCATTTCTTCTACCATTGCGGCAAGACACTGTGCTGACTCGTTTCCAGATACTGCAGCCTTGTAGGTGGACGCCTCGTGATCCTCCACCTCCTCGGCCACCTGCAATGCATAACCCACCAAATCGTCAAACCTGTACCTCGCTAGAGGTTTTATTCCTACCCTTCTAGGTCGGTCTGTTGCAATGCTCCGATGTTCAACTTCCTCTGGTGGTGCATTCTCAGACTCATCTGCATCTTGCTCTTCGGTAACTGATGGTGGTAGTTGGTCGTCAACCAACTTAGGTGCCTGATTCTCCTCTGGACTGAATTTCACCTCCACCTCCTCAACAACAACCTCATTTTCTGGTGCATCAGTGATTTTCTCTTTGGATTTCAGCATAGAATTTTTATCAAAGACTACACTTCTGCTCAGTATAATCTTATTGTCATACCAGATCCTGTACCCTTTCACACCTGCACCATAGCCCATGAAAACTCCCTTCTTAGCTCTTGGCTCTAACTTGCCTTCATCTACGTGATAATAAGCAGTGCATCCAAAGACCCTCAAATTTGCGTAATCGGCAGTTTTTCCAGTCCACACCTCATAAGGTGTTTTGCAATGAATGCCTGTGTATGGGCTCCGATTGATGAGATAGCAAGATGTTGAAACCGCTTCTGCCCAGAACCGTCTAGCAAGACCTGCATTCGAAAGCATACACCTTGCTTTCACTAAAAGCGTCTGATTCATTCTTTCTGCTACACCATTCTGCAGTGGTGTATCCCTGACTGTGCGATGGCGAGCAATACCCTGATCTTTGCAGAAATCATCAAACTCAGATGAACAGAATTCTAGACCATTATCTGTTCGCAGCCTCTTGACCATCTTCCCAACCTGATTTTCTTACAGTTTCTTCCACTCCTTGAACTTACTGAACGCCTAACTTTTATGTTTCATCATGAATATCCAAGTCATCATGGAATAATCATCAATGATAGACAGAAAATACCTGTGACCTCCCAGAGACTCAACACGAGAGGGACCCCAACAATCTGAATGGATATAGTCCAGCGTGCCTTTGGTCCGATGAACTGCCTTAGGAAACTTGCTGCGCTGTAGCTTCCCAAAAACACAATGCTCACAGAAACCAAGGCTCTTGGTCTTATGACCCCCGAGAAGATCTTCCTTTGAGAGAATTTTCATTCCCCGTTCGCTCATATGAGCAAGTCTCATATGCCATACTCTGTTTAGATCAGATCCCTGAATTTCAGCTGAAGCAACAACTGCAGAACCTATGACAGTTGAACCCTGTAGTACATACAAAGTTCCATGCTTGACACCTTTCAGAATCACATCAGAACCTTTACAAACATGCAAACCTCCACCTTCACCTTTGAAATTGAAAGCCTTGTTGTCTAGCAGACTCAAGGATATCAGATTCTTTGTCAAGAGTGGCACATGACTGACTTCCTTTAATGTGCAGAGCCTCCCATCATGTGTCCTAAACCTGATTGAGCCGATTCCAACCACCTTGCAGACAGACCCGTTTGATATAGAGACAATGCCCCCATCTGCACGGCTGTACATAGTAAATAACTCTCTTTTGGGACATATATGGTAGGACGCCCCAGAGTCAAGGAACCACACATCAGACTGATGTGTGTAATCATTTGTTAGCAGAACAAAATCTCCCTCTGAAGTGTTTCCACATTGAGCTACTGCTGCAGATCCAGAGTTGTGTTCTTGTTGCTTCTTCTTCTTAGGAAATTCCTTCTTCCAATGACCTTTCTCCTTACAGTAGGCACAGACGTCTTTTGGTAATTTATAGCCGGAATTTTTCTTGCCCCCTTTTGCCATCAACCCGGAAGCCTGATTTTCTGTACCTGTTCCAGCAGCCTTATGCCGCATCTCCCTGGTATGAAGAGACGACCTAACCTCTTCCAATGTTATAGTATCTTTTCCGACAATAAAAGACTCTCTAAAATTCTCATACGACGGAGGAAGAGACACATCAACATTAAGGCAGCATCCTCATCTTCCACCACCTCATCAATATTATGCACTTCAAGCAGAATAATATTAACTTGATCTAGGTGATCTCTAAGAGGCGTACCTTCAGACATGCGCAGACTGAAAAGACGTTGCTTTAGCATCAACTTGTTGGTCAGCGATTTCTTCATGTAGAGGCTTTCCAACTTTAACCACAAAGCGACGACCTTTTCCTGATCTGCGACTTCAATGATTACGTTGTCCGCAAGACACAGCATAATCGTTGAGTGAGCCTTCTCGTCCATAGTCGCATACTCAGCGGTGGATGTATCTGCGCCCTTCTTATCCGAAGCTAACGTCAACCAAAGACCTTGTTGCTTCAACAAAGCCCGCATCTTGATTTGCCACAGACTAAAACTATTTCTCCCGGTAAACTTGTCGATCTTCATCATGGATCCGGACATCGTTCTCGGCGGAAATCGAACCTCGCTCTGATACCAATTTGTTGTAACGGGAGATCGAACGAGAACAATAATAGAGATCGAGACACATAGATTTACGTGGTTCACTAACTATTACGTTAGCTACATCCACAACAGAGAAAGAAGAGTTTTATTATAGAGCAGAATACTGAGATACATATTCTAGTTACAACGTATGTATATATACAGGGAAAAGAAATAAACCCTAATTCGACTAGAAAGCGAAAACAAATCCAGCGATAATACATTATGTATGTATATATACTCGGACTCCCCGTAGTATTCCGGCCAACGACTGATTCAAGGCATATCAACAGGTTTTAATATAGGACCGTTTGAATTTTTTGGTATCTTTTGGGGTTGGTATTGTACAAGGTGCTGATAATGTAGTTTTTTTCTGGTGTCTTTTGATGTGTATTTGCCCCCTTTTATGAATCGAAATGCGTTGTAAATTTTCTTTACAACCTGAATACTATTTATATTTTTGTTAAGCATACTTCGATCCTTTATAGATAGTTGAAAAGAAACACGTAATCAATGCGGTAATGAAGTTCTGAATCATTTTTAACACCCGAATTCAAACGATCTTCGTTCTAGTCTAAATGAAAATTGACTTACTACCTTGTTATTGAAAAGGGATCAAACGCCATGCTTTGTCCATCCCGGGCCAAGAAAATCGTAAGCAGGAGATCCGAGCAGCGATTTCCGCTACCCAATCATCGGTTGATTGTAGGGCATCTCTTAATCTGGGTGGACATTCATACATTTATTACCCTCTATCATAGAAATGCGTCTGAGGTGTCCGATATTATATTTGGATATACTTTACCCTGTAATCTTGTTTAATAATAGTTATGGATTTGTTGAAATTTTAGAACGAGACTTGCAGAGTTGCGAAATAAATCGAAACTTCATTGATTAAAGAGGGTCGTTACTCCTCTCTTCAGAGGCGAAAACATTTTGCGTGTGGCATGACTTTCTCTTCTGAAAGAAAAACTTGGCGCAATAGCCCGATTGTGTTGTTGTGAGATCTACAGGTAGTAGGGATTTAGGTGGGTGGTGTCCACAGGTGTTGCAAGACTTCTCCTTTTAGATTGCACAACTAGTATGAGCGTTTGCTAGCCACATCGTTAATTATGAACGGTCCGTCCCATAATGGTGATAAGTTGCCCCATTTCTTTTTTTTTGGTACAAGAGAATCTTCCTTAGGACGTATTGCCCTTCTACATAATTTCAAAGCTTGACCTTCTTTTTGTACCCGTGCTAACTTTTGTTGGTAGTTGTTGATCTTTTGCACGGATGTATCCCTCTTCCAGATCGTCTAGCTTTTGTAACATGAGATCGAAGGTGAGATTTTTTTTCCCAGACTTCAGTCCTTTTGGAATGAGTATGATCCCCGTTGGGATTACTGCTTCTGCTCCAAAGTACAATTGCTCACACCATATGTTTTTGTGCTCGTTCAACATCTTTTTAAGGTTCAAGGCCATCGTATTGTTGGTGGCTTCGGCTTTCCCATTGTTTTTTTGGATAAATTTAGGTTTATTTGTTCTTTTAATGTGGAAAGAATCAAACAACATGTCAGTATTCTTTCCGCTGAGCTGCTTCCCGTTATTTGAGATGATCCCCATTGGTTGCCACGATCAGAAATTTTCGCTCCTTGGTTCATTCGACGAACGGTCCTACGATGTTAATTCCCCACTTCACAAATGGCTAAGGGATGATGACAGAATTGAGTTATGTTGCTAGCGTATTTATCTTTATCGTGAATCTCTGGAATTCTTCACATCGTCTTGATAAATTGGTTGCGTCTTTGAGCATTATTGGCCAGTAGTATGTATTCATGCCTTATGGGCTAACGAACTTTGTGTACAATGGTTCTCAGTGTCTCCGTAGTAGATATATGTGAGTATCATTTTCCTCTCGGTTTTTGACAAGCATCGCAGAAGTGTTCCTAGAAACGATCTTCGATATAGTATGCCGCCTCGGAGCTCGTACGTTGCTGATTTTGATTGAATTTTTCTTGCGGCTTTCGCCTCTGGTGGAAACACACCATTGGATAGGAAGGCGTGAACCGGTTGGCGCCAATCATCTTATTCTTCATCGTCGAGTTGCTCTTGTTCGAGATGAGCGATTGGTCTAGGATCCTGTAATTCTTCTTCTGAAATGGACACTCCGACGTCTTCTTCTGAGATGCCTGAGGTTAATGAAGATTCTAACTTTACCGATGGATTATATACTCTACCGATGTGAATGATGGTTATTTTTTCGTCTCGAAGCATAGACGAGATGAATGCCAGGGCGTCTGTATGTCGATTTTCCTTTCTGGACGGGATGTTCCCGATCTGTGATGCTAGATCTTGGGCCTGGCACATATAAGCGTTGAGCATAATATTATTGGTGTTGTATTTTAGCTCAATATGTCGGACCACCAGCTGTGAATCGCTCGTGACTCGCACATTGGTTATTTCTAGCGTCATAATGAGCCGCAATGCATGGATGACCACTTCGTACTAGACTACGTTGTTTGTCCATTTTTCGAATTCAAAACAAAAAAAATGGACCACGCAATCTCCGGTTGGGGTGATGATGACGATTCCGATTCCACCCTTTCTCTGTTGTATGATCTATCTACAAATACCTCCCACCATCTTGCGCTTGTTGGGATCAATATATCTCCGGTAGCATCTTCCACATTTTTCTCCATTCCTGGGATATCGTCTATTGCTTCTTGATCTTTTATGGGAAAGTATGCCAAGAAATCAGCCAACACCTTGGATTTTGCAGAGGTCCTTGTTTCAAAGATAATATTGAACTGCTCAATGTACGAGTTTCATTTTACGACTCTTTCAACCCTGTTCGTGCTCTTTAGCAATGCCCCAATCAGTGTTTTACTAAGAACTCGTATGTAATGAGACATGAAGTATGTTCGCAACTTCTTGGTTGCAAACACCAAAGCGAAGATCATTTGCTCGATCTTTGTGTAGTTTTGCTCCACCGAATTCAGGTTTTTGCTGATATAGTAGATCGGTTGCTCGTTGCTGTCTTTATCCCTGACCAAGACCGCGTTCACCGAGTTTCTTGTTGCTACTAGGTAAAGAGCGAGGACCTTGTCAGGTTCGGGATTTTGTAGGATAGGTATGATATCCAGATGTTCTTTTATTTTTTGGAATGCCAACTCGTATTTTTTCGTCCACATGAACTTGTGCAATTTCTTTAATGTATCGAAGAACGGCTTGCAGTAGTCCGAGGATCGCGCTGTTGTTAGTACCTAAAAATTACTCATAGGCAAAACAAATATACTGTAGAAGTACTTTATTTAGGTTTGAGGATCAAAACCGTACAAAACGAGTCCAAACCAAGAAGATGGCAGTTCTCGTTTTGTTTCGGTTACAAAGAGAGAATATGGGTTAATCTTAGGGGAAGGAATCAAAGAAAATTGAGGAAATCACTGGTGATGAATTGTGTGTAAAGGGTGTTGAACTATGGAGAATAATAGAGCTTGTGAGAATGATCTGTTTGTTCTATTTTTCTGGATAGACTAAGTAGTCTATTTATAGTAGTTAGGAACACACACTATTTTCCTCATAAGTAGTGGAGGTAGTGAATGGGGGAGAGATGGAGGTAATGTATATCCACGCTCGCTATGTTTGGAAAGTTTCTGGAAACTTCTAAAACATTAATCCGTCATCTCTTTAACTGCTATAACGGTCACCTACTTGTAACTTTCCCATCATGGGGTGTTGCCATGTCGTATATTGTTATAAACCACCAGACCAATACCGTATGAAGAATCCCCCATGTAAATTGTTTTGATTTCTCGTAGGAGTTAGTGGAGTCATGGACTCAAAACACGTGATTAATTGGGAGTTTTTCGTAAGATAGTACTACCAATAAGTTTATGCAACCGCAGCATGGTCGTGACATATTTGTGGCATGTTTGTAATATGCAAGTTGTGCTAGCAACAACGACGCACATAGGTGCATTGTCATGGCCGAAGTGATGGCGCTAGCGCTGTAAAGGTGAGAGTTGCTGGCAATGGCAGTGCGACCATGGCCTGCTAGCACTAGGAAGGTGATGGCGTTGGCGCTGGCAGCGCGGCCATATCCTGGATAGCGCTAGCACTGTAAAGGTGAGCGTTTCTGACACTGGCAGTGCGACCATGGCCTTCTAGCACTAGGAAGGTGATGGCGTTGGCGCTGGCAGCACGGCCATATCCTGTATAACGCTAGCGCTGGCGCTGCAGCATGTCTATGGCCTATGTCATGGGCATGGTCATGGATTTCTTTGGTCTTCTCAATCGCATGACATCTAGTGTTGGCATTATGCTTGGCTTGTATGTAGTGCATACAGAACATATTCAAGGAATCCAGCCGTGGAAGTTTGAGACTTGAGATGATGTTCGATGCAACTCTACATTTAGATGATATGCATCTAATTAGCATCTTCATCAGGGATGGCATAAAAGCTCACTCCAAATGTTCATAATTTTGTATAATCGGCGTGTTCTGATTAATGAGGATGTTTGCATGGACGCACATGAAATAACGAGGGTTTAGTCGAGTTAAGCCTTGACATTTTACGGGCACATACATATAAAAAAAAAAGCTACAAGATTAATGTAACCATGAGCTGAATACGCATTCTCAATTGTCTTACGGAAAATAAGACAAAAATACATATCCATAATTCTGATTCTGAGTCAGAACATTTATATATATATATTTATTTTATGTATTTGTAGCTGAGCAGAGCCGATATTATAATTTTCTCCCTTGTCAAAAATCCACCATCAACATTAAGTGCCGAACAATAATGTTTCGTAGTAAGCTCACTAGATGGTGATATTGACACTATGAAGATATGTGGCGTTACTGGTCATTGGTAGCAGCTAGATGCAGTATTGGACGGAATATGCATAATTGTCTGTACAAGAAAAAAGAAGGGGCCACGGTCACAAGTCCTTCACCTGCTGGGGTCGCGAGTGAGCTTTTTCCGCACAAGCTGAAAATCTCACGATCCTTGTCCGACAATCTGATGGGGTCCGCCATCCCTTCTTATTCCAACTTGTTGGCAACGGTTAGTCTTAGAATTTTAGTCAGTGGTCATGCTTAGAACCACTCTCCTCGGATAAACTTCATTTGAAAAGAGAATTCCGCATATGGACTTGATCATCTTCACTTTAGGGTTCTCACCTTTGTCTATTTAAATAAGCGTATGACTTTGATCATCTTTACTTTTATTCTTCTCCAAAGTTTTAGAATAACATCATTTTGTCACCGCAACATGTATGACAATAACAGTGGTTCAAACCAGGGCAGCTTATTCGTCGAGCGTACCACTTGGATCGCAAGTCCGGTGAGATTCTCTCTATTCCCAAGCTTTTCATATTGTATGATCATCATGATAAAAGTTTGAAGATGATTATTTTATTTTATTTATTTTGTAGGTTTCTCGGGTTAAGAAGGTACCACAACGGCGTGTGAAGAGGAGTCTTAGAGCAATGGTAAGCAGACCTTTCTTCCCTTCTGTGACTTCTCTCTCCCTTTTCTTTTAACATATGCATGCTCGTTTGGTTATAACAGGAGAGAGAGATCAGACATGTTGAACTTAAAGATAATGGGGAATCTGTACAAGTGAATGGTGGAGCAAACATTGATCCTGGTCCTGAGACTCCTCCTAATCCCACGGCTTCTCTTGCAAACGCTGACTTGAGTCTTCCTGTTCATGATTACCCCAACGTCGGCTCTCTTTTGAGTTGGATAAAGAATACTTATCTCAAAGTATGAAATAGTGGGCGGATTTGTCTTGCCGAAGTGTCATGTGGATCTTTACACGAAGATATGAGAGAAATATGGGAACATTTCTACAAAAAAGCTGGTGAAGAGTTATTCCCCCATACTCGATAACAGCCGCCGCAAGACTCCTACATGTTATTGACGAGATGGATAAAACATCTTTGTATAATGTTACAGACCCAAAAATCCAGGAATGTGACAAGATGTTGACTACTTGTGAGGGTCTCCGTTTCAACATAAACTGGTTATATCAGCATTTGGAGAATGTCAGAGAGGATCATGTAGCATATTTGGCAGAGGAGAAGGCCTTGAAGGAAATCATCCAGGATTGAGGAAATGGCCTGAGATCTGCAGGCTCGTTCAGAGAGATATGAGGAGAGTTTGGGAAGATTGTAAAAATACAAATTCCCACTTCTTAGAGATGTGTTCTAGGCCATAGTATGGGTAGTGAAACATTCCTTTTATTTTTATATTTTTTTTATATTTGATTTTTGAGTAGTTTGAATAAAGAATTTTTCAGATGATTTGGAGGGATATATTGGGTTTTGAATTTGAAAGATTATATATTTTGAAGTTATATTGAACTTGTGAGAGAAGAGATGAAAGTGTTTTAGGCGTAACATGCCTTGATCTATTTACCGTTAATATCCCTACGACTCCTACATTCATATTGACGATCTTGTAATACCCGCTTGGCATGGCCTTGGAGACTACATAAGGCCTTTCCCTTTTTGGAGAAAATTTTGGAGCAGACCTATATTTTTGAATATGCTTAGATGTTTTAATACCAGATCCCCTACTTGAAACACCCTTGGTTGTACTGCTTTGTCATATGCCCTGGAGATTCTGTGTTGATAAGTATCTGTATATTTTTATACTTTGGATAGTCTGGATTCAAGTACATCTAAATATGCTACTCGGGAGTTGGGTATTTCAAACTCATCCCAATAGAACCCACTTGTTGCTGCAATCCTGACTGATGGGAATTTAATCTTTGCAGGTAGGATTGCATCGACCCCATATACGTGAGAATATGGTGAGGCCCCCGTAGAACTCCTTAGAGAAGTTTTGTATGCCAAGGCCATAGGTAATTGCTCGTGTCATGTTCTTGGATGGTCATAAACAGTACGACTTAGAATTTTGATAATGGTCTTGTTGGTGCTTTCGTCTAGCCCATTCCCTTGGGGGTAGTATGATGTGGAGAATATCTGCTTGACGCCATATCCATCGAGTAACTCTCGGACGCACTTATTCGCGAATGGAGTACTATTTTCCGTTATAATGTACTTTGGTATCCCAAATCTGCATATAATATGCTCTTTGATGAAGGCTACTATGGTTGTTCCGGTCGTGCTTCTTAGAGGTATGTCTTTGAACCATTTGGTGAAGTATTCCGTGGCAGTGAGTATGTACTCATGTTGCTCTGACGAGGATGGATTGATTTTACCGATGAGATCTAGTCCCCAGCTATAGAATGGCCAAGGGATGCTTGATAAGTTCTTGATTCACATGTTTCTAGTGTCAAATTCATACTTGTTTTAATTATAATTCTCGCACATTACTTGTTATTACTCTTTTTTTCTATCTTATGTTTCATATTAGGTGAATCATCCAAAAATGAGCTACAAAGTGCTAGAATGAGCAAGGAAGTAAAACATTGCAAATGGAGAAGGATACAAGAACAAATTATAATTACTCAAATCCAAAGTTTCTTAACACCATATTGAATATAACGAGAATATAAAGCAAACTCAAAAACAATGAGGTCATTCCGACATCAGACGAAGAAGTTATGAGCAAAACGAGTTTGAAAAACTTGAGTGTACAGAGAGAAGTTCGGTCAGTAATCCATCATGCCATTAGCAGCCGAACCTGACACTGCCTGGAGAAAAAATAAGTTGTCAGGTTCGGACGGAAAAGTCCATATCAAATAGTATATGAACCTGAGCATAAAAATCACGTTTTGAAGAGTCTACAGAGAACTGTTCGTCCACTAAGTACATACTCAATAATAACCGAACTTGACACTGTTATGGGATATATTTGAACGTGAAATTGACATCTAACTCAAGGAAACACGGTCTCAGAAGGATTATAAACCCTAGAAAGAGGAGACTTAAAGGAAAAGCATTAAAGGCTATAAAAGAGGACATCCAAGGATCAAACAAGACATCCCTTATCTCTAATCGTTCGGAAGGAATCTATCCAAACTCTCATACTAAAATCCATATATAAAACCTAAGGTTTACCCCTTTATAGGGAAACCATTCTTATTTGTAATATGAGTAGCTAAACCTTTTGTTGATTAAGGATGAATTCAATGTTCTAAGCGTGAAGCTTCATTGGTAATACACGTTTATTTGGATTTTTAATCATTATTATTTGTTTTCACTATATCTAGGGTTTATGATTGATTTCTAGATTGTTCAAGTGTACAATTGGATTAATATATTGATCATTTTAATGCTAGTATTGAGTTATGAGATAAGTAATCATACATTGACTCATACACAAGTAGAAATCGCGAGACCTTACAAAGGGATTCTGTGGAGCAATTGCGAGTGAAGACAACATCAGCAACTGGAACTTGATCTAAGAGTTTAACTACTGGGATCAACCTAAATTTATAAAGCTTAAAGAATTCGAATTGGTTACACCTTGAGGAATCTACTACTTGGTAGTTCAGACGAATAGAATCTGGTAGTCGAGAATTTCTGTATCCAGTGACAAAAAGAGTTTTGGGGATAACACTGATCTAGTTGCTATTCTATGATTGGTGATGAATGATTCTGATGAAATATAAATAAGTATACTACTTGAGTTAACGTTTGGTAACGGCGAAGGACTTCCTAATCATCCCTTTATTGTTATTATTTTCGCCTTTTTAATTAATCAAATCTAAAAACCACCCTTTATCTTTTACTTTATTTTAGTTTTCCTAATCCAAATAACCTATCAATTATACAGCTCTTTATGGGAACGATCCTTACTACCGCTACATTACTAGTTAATTAATGAGAAATATCTTGAGTAATTTGTTGCACTTACTACACGCATTAATGTTCACTGAGTGAAGAGGAAGGAAAGGTGTGTTAATGAGGTTGTCGTGGATTTGACATTGGTGACATTTATGAACAAATGAAGTTGCATCGTCCTTCATGGTCGTCCAGTAGTATTTTTCATGGATTTGGATAAACAATTCTCTCTTGCCCTGGTGCTCCCTTTAGGGCATTTCTTTCAGGATAGTATGAATACCCACTTCCTCCAAACATCACAACAAATCTCCGCCAAAGCTCTTCCGGTAAAGTATGCCTTCGTAAAAAACAAATCTTTTGGCTTTTCAGATCAAGCGTGTTGCTTCCCGCTTTTCTTCAGGTAGGATATTATCTCAGAGATATTTGATATATGGGTCTCGCTAGTCCCTATCATGGTGTATAGTCAGTACCTATGACTGTTGTGGCGAGATCTGACAATTAGAGAAAGACCCATGCAACGATCGGGATTGGGCCTCCATGGTGGAACAATAATACCCAAGACGTTGGAGACGTCTATATAGGATTACCACTAGTGTCTTACCACATATCTTAGGGTGTACTCGACTAAGTTTCCTTGTGCTTCATCATCTCCCAGACATCTTGACAGAGATCCATCCGAGTTTCTATGATATAATACTCCATGTAATAAGAAGAAATTCTTTAAATCTTTAAGACTGACCTTTCCTTGGATATGCGAGTTACTGAGATCTTGGATGATAGGCGTCCTCTAGTCGTTGGATTGTTCTTCATCAGGCTTGTTCATCCAGGTTGAAGGCATAGTACGCCTATGTACGGTGTGGGTCGTCTCCGAGTCTTCGAACTTAAGTTTTGAGGCTAGAGTTGCCAAACAGTCAGCGTGTCTGTTGTTGGTATGCCCCGTGTGAATTATTGTTTCCTCGACGAAGTGAGTTAAGAGATTCTGTGTTTCATCCCTATGCGGGGCTAGGGTTGTTTCCTTGAGAGAATTTATACCATTCATCTGGTTCACTAGTATTTCGAGTCTCCTCGTAATTCGAGACGTGTAGCTCTAGCTTGTTTGGATAGTGACAATCCCATTAGGAAGGCTTCATACTCAGCGAAATTGCTGGTGCACTCTTAGTCCAGCTTGAATGAATGCGAGAAAACTTTTCCAGTTGGCGAGATTAGCACAATACCGACTCCCCCAATTTTGTTGCTAGGGGTAGCAGAGTCGTCGAAGTATAATATTCATGCGTCTTCTTCAGCAAGTAAGATGTCTGGGAATTCTCCGGGTATATCTTCATGTGTTGTAGTGTCATCTTCCCCTGGAAAAGCCGCAACTAGGTATGCGACTGCTTGTCCCTTTACTATTTTTGGAGATACACAAAATATGTCAAACTCTGACATCTATGGAAACCATTTCTCCCTTCACCCTATTTGAGCAGATTTCGACAGTAGAAATTTTATAGGGTCATCCTTAGCCATCAACACTACCTTATTCGCCAGTAGATAATCCCGAAACTTCTGAATGGCATGCGCGAAGGATAAACATGCTATTTTAACCTTGGGATATCTCATCTCTTCATCTCTTAGCGTACGAATGAGGTAGTAGATGGAACATTCAGTCCCCATATCGTCTTCTTGAGCTATCAGGGCTCCTACGGAAACTTCGTTGAAGGCTGTGTAGAGAAGTAATGGTTTATCCAGAATTTAGAGACTTCATAAAATATGGTGATAATAATAGTTGTTGGATCCATTGGAATGCCTTTTGCTATGTAGATGACCAGACAAAATTCACCCCTTTCTTTAGCAAGGGTGTAAATGAAGCAACAAACTGAGCTAGTCCAGGAATATAGCGTCAAATATATGATACCTTTACCGTGAAGCTTTTAAGTTCCCTTGCAGTGTGCGGCGGTGGCATGGTGATGATAGCCTGTGTTTTGGTCGGTTCAACCTTGATCCCATTTGTTGTTACCTGAAATACCAGAAACTTCCCAGATGAAACACCAAAGGCGCATCTCAAAGGATTCATCTTCAAATGGTATTCACAGCATCTCTTGAAGACTTGACGTAGGACGTCCGTATGAGATGATCTGGTTTTGGATTTTACTACCACATCGTCAATATAGTCTTCTACTTTCTTGTGCATCATATCATGAAAGATTGTTGTCATGGCCCTTTGGTAAGTAGCGCCGATATTTTTCAATCCAAAGGGCATCACCTGTAATAGAAATTCCCGACAGGGGTTCGAAACGTAATTTTCTCAATATCATACTCGTATATATGTATTTGATTCTGGCCGTTATATCCATCCATGAATAAAAACATACCGTGTCCACTGGTGGCATCTACAAACATGTCGATGTTTGGTATAGGATAGTCATCCTTAGGGAAGGATTTGTTCAGGTTCTTGATGTCCACACAACATCATATATGACCATTCTTTTTCTTGATGGGGACAACGTTGGCCAACCATATGGGATGTTGGATAGGCTTGATGAAGCCTGGTGCCAGCAACTTCTGAATTTCAATCTTGATTTGTTCCCCGACTTCGTGCCTGGATTGTCTAGGATGTTTTTTGACTGGTTTGGCGTCAGAGGAAACGTGCAAGTGATGGGTGACCAGTCGGTAATCCAACCCTGGCATCTCTTCATAAGTCCAAGCAGAGACATCTTGGTATTCTTTGAGTAGATTGATAATCCCTGCTTTTTCTTCTGGTGACAAGGCTGAGCTGATTAAAACAGGTCATGGATTTTCTTCTGTTCCTAGGTTGATGGTTTCGAGCATGTCATCCGTAGCATTTGTACCGTCCTATAATTGTCGTGGCGCGTCTTGGACTTTTTCATGATATGGATCTTCGTTGTGGTTGCGTATCTGTGGGCGGGGAGACTTTTTGTGGGCTTCCCCTGTTAATTGCTAACAGTGATGGCGGAGGTAGACCATCCTTCCCTCGTTATCGCAACTAGTTATGAAGCTACGGCCTCTCTTAGCAGGTGAAGGATTTATAGTGGTAGTGGTCCCGTAGCGGCATATATAGGGTCTAACATTGGAAGTCGTTCCTGATGACCCGACTCTTATGGCATGGGTTGATGGCTCGTCTGCTATCAATGCCCAGTCAGGTAACGGTGTGATATAGACTTTGTTGGATGGTTTGACGGTTTCATCCTCTAGTTTGAAGAACTAAACATCATATGTTGGAGTGTAGGGTGATGGCGATGCTGTTATACGCACGATTTTCCGATGCAACACTGCTTTCATGCATTGATGGTAGGTGGAAGGAACAACCTTGTTATCATGTATCCATGGGATCCCTAGTATCATATGGTATTCAGGATCTTTCATAATGATGTGGAACCTCACCTTGGACACGATGGGACCAACTTGTAAGTTTAAATAAATGTATCCATAGGAGTTAGTGCAGTTGCCTTCAAAATCCTTCATCACTATGAGAGATTGTATGATATTTTTTTGCGGGACTTGGGATGCCTTGAGCGTCTCAAGTATAATGACGTTAACATCCTTTCCTGTGTTGATAAGGGCCCTCTTGAACTCGAACTCCTTGACATGAGAAGTGACATACATGGCTCGATTGTGGCTTTCCTCTACCATCATGTTCTCTTCGGTGAAGGTGACGTTGTTTATATCTAGACTGTCTAAGATGGCTGTTTTTTATTTCATCGAGGATAGCGTCAGGCGCGTGTTACCGGCTATGCGTTTGAGAGCATCAAAAGTGTTGACACGTTGATCATTGTCAAAGTTGAGGAGCTCACACAAATTCTTAATTAGAAACGTGGCTTCTTGGTCCATCGTTTTTTCAGTAGTGGTGAAACTCCCAATATGATAACGTGGGGAAGCACCAGTCGAGAAGTTTATCCCAGGTTCTGTGGATTCTATCCCTCTTTCAAAAGAACTACGATACCATACTTCTTCTATTAATTTGACATGGGAAGATAATAGAACGCCCACCACATCCTCAAGTCTTGATGGAATTCTTGCTTGAGACTCTTGTCCTCGCATTAACTCATCCAAGGTGATTGGGGTTTTGACTTTTTCGGTGGTACCGTTGGTGAGGCTCGGGTTGGTGGTGCCGTTGATTTTCAGAGAGGAGCTATGCGCATCACCGTTGATATTGACTGGGGAAATATTGGAATTAGTAGCAGTTGAATCCAATCTAAGGCCAACCATCTTGACCAGCGAGAGAACAAACTTTTGTAACAGATAAATTGATTTCCCTTATAGTCTCCAATTGTTAGTACCTAAAAATTACTCCTAGGCAAACAAATGTACTGTGGAAGTACTTTCTTTAGGTTCGAGGATTAAAATCGTACAAAACGAGTCCAAACCAAGAAGATGGATGTTCACATTTTGCTTCGGTTACAAAGAGAGTAGATGGGTTGATCTTAGGGGAGGGAAGCAGAGAAAGTTGAGGAAATCAGTGGTGATGAACTACGTGTAGAGGGTGTTGAACTATGAAGAATAACAAAGCTTGTGAGAGTGATCCGTTTGTTTCTTTTTTTCTTAATAGACTAAGTAGTCCGTTTATAGTAGTTAGGAACACACACTGCTTTCCTAATAAGTAGTGGAGGTAGTGAAGGGGTGGAGAGATGGATATTGGGGAGGTAATGGTATAGCCATGCCCGCTGTGTTTGGGAAGTTTATGGAAACTTCTAAACCATTACTCCATCATCTCTTTAACTACTATAACCGTCACCACTACTTGTAACTTTCCCATCATGGGGTGTTGCCACACCGTATGTTTCTATAAACCACCAGGGCAATACCCCATGAAGAATCCCTCCATGTAACATGTTTTGATTTTTGGAAGGAGTTAATGGAGTCATGGACTCAAATCACGTGAGTAATTAGGAGTTTGTCGTAAGATAATATTACCAACAAGTTTATGCCAACGCAACATGGTCGTGGAATATTTGTAGCATATTTGTGGCATGTTTGAAATATTGAAGTTGTGCTAGCAACAACGACGCACATAGGTGCCATTTTCTTGGCCAAAATGATGGCGCTAGCGCTGGCAATATGAGTGTTGCTAGCACTGACAGTGTGACCATGGCCTCGGCGCTGCTAGCGCTGGCACTTTCCAGTGTCGTGGTCATGTCCATGGCTTTCCTTGGGCTTCTCAATCACATGAGTCTAGTGTTGTCATTATGCTTGGCTTTTATGTAGTGCATACATAACATATTCAAGGAATTCAGCCTTGGAAGTTTGCAACATGAGATAATGTTGTATGCAACTCAGTATTTAGATGGTATGCATCTAATTAGCATCTTCATTCATGGATGGCATAGAAGCTTACTCCAAATATTTATAATTTTTCATAATCAACGTGTTCTGATTAATGCGGATGTTTGCATGGACGCAAGACATCATCCAAAGAATTTCTAAGCTAATAGAAGCTTACTCCATTTATTTTATTATCTCATCAAAGTTTTAATTTTTTTTTATAAGTTCATCGAAGAAGTTCGAGTTACTCAACGAACGACTTCACCCCATTTTTTATTGTCTATATGAAATAGAGAGGGTTTAGCCGAGTAAAGCCCTGAAATTTTAACGGCGCATACATATATATATAAATAAATCTACAAGATTAATGTAACCATGAGATGAATACACATATTTAATTCTCTTGCGGAATATAAGACAGAAGTACATATCCATAATTCTGATTCCGAGTCAGAACATTTATACATATATATTTATTTTATGTGTCTGCACCTGAGCAAAGGTGATATTACAATTTTTTCCCTTGTCAAAAATCCACCATCAACAGCTATGAACCGACTTAGTGTTGTTAATCTCCCGTTGAGATTTTGCATTTCTTTCAAGGTTGAGGGTGAAGGCATATCCACTATTGTTTTGACCTTGGTCGGATCTACCTCTATTCCGCGTTGGGTTACAAGGAACTTTAGAAATTTTCCGGATGCTACCCCATAGTGTATTTTTCAGTTAGTTTTATACGGAATGCTCGTCCATAAGTGATGGCATTTGGTGTCCTGACATAGCTTCCACCATCTGATCAATGTTTGGAAGCGGGTAACTATCCTTTTGGAAGGCCTTGGTAAGGTTGCTGAAGTCGATGCATGATGTTTTCGTTCTTTCTTAGCACGATGACCATGTTGGAGATCCATATCGGGTACTTCACCTCCCTTATGAACCCTGCATACATCAACTTTTTCAATTCTCTTCCCACCGCCTGGTGATACTCCAGAGCCACCTTTCGTAGCTTTTGTCGAAATGGATCAGTGCCCAGTTTGATTTTCAATTGGTGGTTGACAATGATGGGATCGGTTCCCGACATTTATTTCATTTTCCATGCAAAAACATCTTTAAATTGAATCAACAATTCAACCAGCTCTCTTTCTTGTCCTGACGACATCAATGTCCCGATCTTTATCAGTTCTGGCTGCTCTTCTATGAAGTTCGGCTTTCTCTCCCCGAGGACCGGAATAGTCTTAAATTGATATTTAGAGCCCTCGACGACCGTTTTTATCCCAGAGGTGCTGGCTACGATCTCCGAGCTTTTGTAAGCCCTATGCGTTGATGTTGTTCCTTGGACACTTGTGAAAAATGCTTCTTGCTCAGCAGCCTTGTTTTCCTCAGCTCGGGATTTCCTGGCTTTACGCTTTGATTCACCTCTTTCGATGTTTATTTTGTGCTCAGTGGCACTGTATTCTCTTGCTGCGGTTTGATCACCTTTAATTTCTCTTTCTCTTTCTAGAGCCGAGAATCAGAGGTGCTGATGATATGTTGAGGCGACCCCCTAGAGATGGTGTACCCAATATCTACCCATGATGGTGTTGTAGGCAGATGGTGCATCTTCTATGCTAAACCTGGTGATGACACGCATCTATCCGACCTTTACCTTGAATGAGGTCTCCCCTTTCGGTTTTGATACGATCACATAGAAGACGTAAATGACATAGTTTGAACTCGGGAGCTAATCATCCTTGAATTCCATCTTCTGCAATGCATCGTAGAACAAGATATTCAACGAACTTCCCTTATCGACAAGGATCCTGGTGATATTAAATTTATCAATTGGGATAGTTAACACCAAAGGATCGTAGTGAGTCTCAACTTTTGTGGAGAAAACTAGGTGACTGGACATCCAGTCTTCCCAGGGCTCGGCGATCCTTCCACTAATATTGAATATTTCATGGTCCATGACTCTTTTTCGCACTCTGCGATTGATTTCATCCACCATTTATGATTCTGGCTCTTCGACGTGTGAGATTGTATGGACGTATTTGTGATCCTTGGGAAGTCGAACTTGCTTTTCTATTACATTTGTAATTGACGTGACAATTGGCTCGATATACTATTTCAGGCTTCCCTCATTAATCATGTCATGGATGACATGTCTGAGGTTCTTGCACTGATCTGTGGTATGCCCATAGAACGCATGATACTCGTAGTAATCCTTGCCGCTGATAGATACATTTATGTGTCTGATTTGATCCCAATTTGTATAATGTTATTTCTCAATTTATGTATTAATATTATTATTTTGTATGTCTTTAGGTATTTTTGAAGAATAAACAATTGCGGAAAAATGGGATAAAAAAGTGTTAAAGGCACCTCCGAGGGCACCCACGAGTTGAATAGGGGGCACCCACTTTCTTTTCCATTTCAAAAGTGTTTTGGCGGGAAAAAAATTTATTTCTTAGCTGTAAAGTTTTCTGGATCAAATTTGTTAGGCTTTAAGACAAGATATTCTTGTCTAAGCAAGAAGACTTTGTATATGGTTTATCAACAAACATATCTCCTAAAAAAACAATCGTTGTCGTCAATGAGAGAATGAGGTATCTTCGGATATTATACAATTTTTTCGTAATAAGGGATATTTTATCTCCTTAAAGATTTGATCTATTGAGAATACATTATTCTCGAGTGTTTATAAGGAAGGAGAATCACAAAAGATAAAGCAACAATGTGAGAAGAATGAGAGAAAATTCTCAAGAAAGATCTGTGCATTAAAGTAAATATATTTTGGGAAGATTTGATAGTTGGGTGGTTGTTGAGTATAAATAAGAAGCCAAAAGGAAGAGTTGGGGAGTTTGACGTCTTCCAAGAGAAGAGAGAGTGAGACAAAGTACGTCAGAGAAAAGTAAAAGAATAAATAAATAAATAAAAAGTCGGTTGTCTTCTTTTTGGTGGGTGAACTAGCCGAAAAGGTGTTGGGTTCTGTTTGAGTCTTGGCAGGGAAGGTCAGAAAACAAAGTCTGACAGAAAGAGCCATGTGATGGAAAAGGTAGAGCAAAAGAGTTGTTCGATGGTATAAAGAGGGGGATATAAAATATTACAGGGGGGAACGGAGGAGGAAAAATGGGTGTGAAAGTTGGTGGCGGCTGGAGAGTTCTGGCTGGATTTTTATTTCTCCCTCTCTTACGACGATGGCTAGAACTGTTCTTCAGAGATTTGAGGGAAATAAACAAGAGAGCAAGACTTTCTACCGGGTGACAACGGTTTAAATTTTTATTCTTTAGTTAACTATTTTTATGGATTTTAAGAAATTAATCTCCATGTCTTGTTAGAATTTGTGACTAGGGTTGTAGGTAGAAACAAATTTTAATTGTGAATTCATGTGAACTCCATAATAAAGTTTCATATGATTCAATAACTAATAATTTCACTTTATATATCTTGATATCTAATTGTGCTTTTCTTGATTGTTTATGCTTTTCAATTGATATGTCGTCCTTGGGTTAAATTCTTTGACGCTGTATACTTTAGGATTGATAAGTAACGCTTTAGGATTACTATATTAGAAGAGCAGGAAATTATACCGGTAGAACTAAACATGTAGGATTTTATTGAAATATTTTCTGAGATATGAGGTTGATTCCAATATTTTTGGAGATTGTTGAATTTTGCTTGGTTAAATTGGTGGAAACCAAATTCTCTAGTTACTGATTCCGCCATTGTATAATTTTAGTTTCGTTCATTTTTTTATTTCATTCTAAATATTAAAATTCAATAAAACATCATTTCTGGTTAGTTTATTAGAGATATTAATTGTAGTATTTTCCCCGCTCCCTGTGGACGATCTCGTATTTGCCGCTTCTACTTTGTAGTCGTCGTACGACTGTGGCTATAGGTTTTTTTCCTATCGGCCGCTCTTTGCCTTTTCGGGCTGATTTCCCTTCGAATATGACCACTTGAAGTTATGTCGATTCTAGATTTCGTGCAGGATCTGACTGATACCCTTGTTTAACTTAGTGAAGACCCTGTCCTTGAACACTTCTCTTTTTGAAAACGGTTCTCGATCTCGACTGGATGGTTTCTCGTCTCTTTGTTGCTCAGCATGTTGCACGCTTTGACCCTTCAGAAGCCGGTTCCATTGATTGAGTGCGATGAGCGGCGGTCGTTTTCCCCCTGTTTTGCTTCATCGGGTTATCCCTCTGCATCTCTTCCAACTGAGTGTACTTGGCCTGGATTATTCGGAGCTCACCCTTGGTAATGATTTATGGACTAACCGTTCATAGCTCTTCAAAAAGTGGGGAATCTCGGTCTAAACCGTATTTGAAGCAATTGATGCTTACTATCGGATCTACCCTTCCGATTGAATGACATATTCTCACCCACCTCTCGGTGTATTCTCTTAGCATTTCTTGGGGCCAGTTTGCTAATGTGAAGAGTTTTTCCATGCTTGCTTTAGTCGTCATATTGTACATGTATGTCTCCAATAAGACCTTGGTAAGCTGTCTGTAGGAATCGATCAAATTTGGAGGCAGATTGTCAAACCATGTTAATGCTAATGCCTTCAAACTGGAGGGGAAATACTTGCACATGACGATATCATTGGTTTCCCAATGTGAGAGTACACATGCATAGTACCTCAGATGGCTGATGGGGTCTCTATTGTTGTCATAACATGCAAAGGTTTGTAGCGGGCACTTCGGTGGTATGGGCGCGTTCATGATGTAAAACGTGAATGGTGATGTGCGGGCCTCGCGTATGACTTCTTCTAACCTTGCTCCACCTCCTTGGAGGAATTTAAATTCGTTCAACTCTTCCCTTAACATTTCCATATGCTCATACATGTCTTCCACTCGATTCTGGCTGGTCGTGCATCTGGACCTTGAAGGGGTGTAGGTCGGATCACTTGGGATATTTAGTACGTTCCTTCTTCTGAGTCCGAAGTCGATTGGTTCTAGGATGATTACGATTTGATTAATTCGGTCTCCTCTTTGACGATGCCCGTTTACCTGTGATGCCCCTTCCTGGTCCGATAGGTGAGTCTCGGATCTTTGTTGTGAATCGTTACCCTCTTTCCTCAGCCATTCCTTCAGCGTCTGATTCTCTTACGCTAGGTAATGCATAGCTTCCTTGTACTTTTTCGTCATTTGAGCGCTTCTTTGAGCATCACTGCCATCTGAATGGTTTCGTCCGACTTGTTTAGGTTACCTATATTATGAGGATTCCAATTGCGGCCTCAGCTTCTGCATGGACTACGGATGCCGCTGCAGCTTGATCTGTTTCTTTCGTCCTGGAGGTAGCTTCGACTTCTGCCACAACGATTGCTGCCTGAGCTGCGATGCTAGGCATAGTTTCATCGACAATCGTCACAATTATAGGATGGTTTGGATCTCTGATTTGATTTCTCTTGTCCATGAATACTTCTTCCAGGACTCATGTACGCGGTAGTCGATCTAAGATCCCTTCTACTACAAGATCATGATTGGAGGGTTCCGAAGGTGGTTGTGTCCCGATGAGCTGTATCCCTGATGTTTCACCGGTATGCTCTATAATCTCATTTTGTCCAGTTGTTTTTGCCGCTTCCAAGGCCTTTGCTGTTTTTTCGGATAATACTTTTGTTGCTAGGGCGTTGGTTGTCGCCTCTTTGGATGCTCCTTCTCTAACTTTTCTTTCTTGATTGGCCTTTTCTTTGGCAGCTTCTAATTATTCTCTAGCCATCCTCTCTGAGGCCTCGTTCTGGATGTCTGGCGGCTTGATCTGTATTCTCACCTATTCCCTTAAACTCGCACGTGTGTTTGGCTTCGAGGTATGTGGCAACCCATCCTTAGATTTCCCCATCACGCTGATTCTGAAAGACAGAAAAGATAGCCAAAGTGAAAACTCCTTGCTATTTTGCAAATGGTAATACAGTAGCGTAAATAACTTTTCAACAATATTAATAGGAAAACTCTTGAAGCTCGTTTTAGTTAGAAGATAAAAGGGAAGTTCTTGTATCGAGTGTATAACGTGGAACTGTGTTTGAAGAATCAAAATGTGGTTTGGTTAAATGTTCTTTGTTTGTAACTTCGACAAAGCAAACAACCAACAACAAAGTGAGAATGGTGTACTAGGAAGTATCATTTCTTACTTTAAGCATTACCTACCTAAGTTTTGGTTCGAAATAGATAAAGCTAAGCATTTAACGCTTATAAGAATGGTAATCAAGCTTGATCTCTGATGGTCTTACTACTTGATACCATTTATGAAACACAGGTAGTCATTCCTTGGAAGTACTCATGATTGTTCATAATGCAACATTTGTACCTTCCAACTTACTGTATCTTATTGCAAAATAAAATATCGAAAAACAAAACTTATAACGTTTAGAGGATGCCAAGATACTACTGTTTCGAAAAAGTTTTAAAGGGAAGATAAATCTTTTACCCAACTAGTGGATCTAGCAAGGTTCGCAGTACGCGTGATTAGATTCATTTGTATAAATAGAATTAAAGTGATCAGGTAGATAAGCATAAATTAATAAAAAAGTAAAATGTTGATAATGTAAATGACACAAGCGATTTAACGTGGTTCATTCGAAGTTTACATCCACCGATGTAATGAGTATGAGATGTTACTATTGAATCTTTGGGTTACAATGTGTTTGAAATATAAATGCTGGTAAATGTGAGTTCACCTATAGTACAATATTCCTCACTATCCTCCTACTCTCCTCCAGACTCCAACCTCTTTTCCAAAGCTCAAACTATCTATTTATTGAGTTTGCAGGGGCCCGTTATTTTTTATTATCATATCAAGACTGGGGACCGAGAATCGTGCTCTATGCCTCCACGATCTCAACTGATGTGTGTGCTCTGCTGGAAACTTTCCAGCGTAGGATATGGTTATGTGGAGGCATTAAATAGGAATTTAATGTTAAATAAATGTTTCCACGCGTGCAACGGCTCTTTCCAGCTGTCATGTCCCATCGATTCGTCGTGGTTGCATCTTGACCGTTTGTACCCTTCTGTTTCAGGATCAGATAAAATAAGATTTGGATTGTTTCAGTGCATTGCGTGTACCGAGCATGTGTTGCTCCTTTCCTAGGATCTTGCCACATGTGCAGTGTAAATTATGCAGTTACATGGTTTATATATATATATATATATATATTATTTGTATTTGGGTCGTTTCGAAGTTCGATAAAACCCGAAATGTACCAACGAATCTGTTTAACCCCTTAAAAAAGAACCCTCAATCGAGAAATACTCTCACAAACTGGGGATACTCACGGTTACATGGGGCTGGGTTTTGGCTAAGGGGGTATTTTTTAAATGATAAAATATCCATACTTCCCTTTACACTAATAAAAATAAAAATAAAACCTAATAAAAATAAATTTGGTATCATCTTTATTCCAATAATTCAATACCGACTCCACCCTTCCCCCTTTTTCTCCTCTTCTTCTCTCCTTCCATAACTTCTTCATTTCATCAATTTAATTTTCGTAGTATTATGATTGAATATTTAGGTTTTAAATCAAAAAATTAGGTGAAATTTAGGTTTACAGGGTTACAGTCGGCACTAGTAGAATTTTAAATGCAACACCTGACTGTTATTGTCAGTATCGGTTTGTGGATGAAGACAATACCGACTGTTGTAGTCAGTATTGTTTATTGGTTGAATTAAATACCGACTGTCGGCATTGAAATTCTGTTATGAAATTGACCACAGTCGGCATTATCGTGTGATACTATTCAATGTCGACTATGAGTTTATATATGCCGACTGTGTGGTGTTGCAATGCCGACAGTTGGTGTTGCAATGCCGACTCCTAGGAGGATACTCAAGGATAATCTAATCAGTACCAAAATTATTTGGATAAGGGATTCTTCAAATTACTTCATAATGTTTTTTTGTTTTGTTTTTTAGTATTTCCCAAACAAGATAATTCACTATATTCGCAAACCAAGGTAATTAGGAAACAAAAAATAGTTGTTCATCAGGAAAACTATCTCTCACAGGAGGAGAATCATCAGGGGACTCCACAACAAGTCTAGACAAGTGGTCTGCTACTGTATTTTTTGCACCCTTTTCGTCTCTAATTTCTAGAGAGAATTCTTGTAATAAAAGGATCCATCTAATCAATCTAGGTTTAGTATCCTTCTTAGACAGAAGGTACTTCAAAGCAGCATGATCAGTAAAGACTATAACCTTAGAACCTAAGAGATAAGATCTAAACTTGTCTAAGGAAAAAACAATGGCTAGCAATTCATTCTCTGTGGTGGTGTAGTTTAGTTGGGCATCATTTAGATTTTTGCTGGCATAGTAAATCCATGAAGTAATTTGTTTTCTCGCTGACTTAACACAACACTAATAGCATAATCTGAAGCATCATACATTATCTCAAAGGGTAGATTCCAGTTAGGTGCCTGGAATATGGGGGCGGTAGTGATTAAGGTATTAAGCTTCTCAAAAGCCTCTAAACAAGCATCATCAAAGACAAACTTAACATCTTTTGCAAGCAGATTGCAAAGAGGTCTAGAAATCAAGCTAAAATCCTTAATGAATTGACGATAAAAACATGCATTCCCTAAGAATGACCTAACATCTCGTACAGTTTTGGGAACCTGTAAAGTCTTAATAAGTTCAACTTTGACTTTGACTACCTCTATACCCTTATAATATACGATATACCCTAAAACAATTCATGATCGGACCATGAAATGGCATTTTTCCCAATTAAGCACTAAATTCTTTTCCTTACACCTAGTCAACACTAATGTCAAATGATGCATGCACTCATCAAAAGATGACCCAAATACTGAAAAATCATCCATAAAGACCTCTAGAAACTGTTCTACCATGTCAGAAATCGCTCATCATACAATGCTGAAAAGTAGCGGGTGCGTTACACAACCCTAAAGGCGTGCGTCTATATGCAAAGGTACCAAAGGGACATGTAAAAGTGGTTTTCTCGTGGTCTTCTGGGAATAATGACTATGTCCAGCTAATCTCCCAAACATTTGGTCTACCAAAGGGACAGAAAAACCATCCAGCAAGCAATAATGACTATGTCCAGCTAATCTCCCAAACATTTGGTCTATGAAATGAAGGGGAAAGTGGTCCTTCCTTGTGCCTTGTTCAATTTTCTATAGTCAATACAAACACGCCACCCCGTGGTCAGTCGTGTTGGGATTAACTTATTGTATTATTCTAGACTACAGTGATACCTGATTTCTTGGGAACAAGCTGAACGGGGATGACCCACTTAGTGTCTGAAATAGGGTAAATAATACCCGCATCTAACAACTTAAGCACCTCATTTCGAACTACTTCTTTCATGTTAGGGTTAAGTTGATGTTGCATCTCCCTAGACGGTTTGGTATCATCCTCTAAATGAATCTGATGCATAAAATAGTAGGACTTATACCCTTAATGTCTGCTATGGTCCACCCTAAATCTTCCTAATTGTCTTGAAGCACGGTCACTAACCTACTTTCCTGGTTACTTTCCAAGTTGGATGCTATAATCATAGGCAAAGTCTCAGATGAGCCTAAATACACATACTTCAGGGTATCTGGTAGTTGCTTAAGGTCCAACTTAGGAGTCTCTTCTAAAGAAGGAATTATGGTAAACTTGAAAACTGGTAGTGGTTCAAATTTAGCTTTCCATCCATTACTAGTGTCTATCAAAGGGGCTTAATCTAAAAAAGCATTCACCTCATTAATCACACTATCATCATCAAAATCAAACCCAAATTGGGCTAGGTATTTCTCTAATTGATCTTCTAACAAAGTATTTGGAAATGACTCCTGAACTAATGTTCATATAATGTTCACCTCTTCAATGCATGTGTCATCTGGTTACTTATTTATATTGAAAATATTCAGCTTATTAGTCATATTACCAAAAAATAAGTTCATAATACCATTTCGACATTTAATGATCGCATTAGATATAGCTAAAAACGGGAGACCTAATATCACAGGTATCTGATTCTCTGGGTCAGGGACAGGTTGGGTATCAAGGACAATAAAATCCATTGGATAAATAAACTTATCGACCTCAATAAGAACATCCTCTATGGCACCACGAGGAATTTTCACAGACCTATCATCTAATTGCAGTGTTATCTGAGTAGGTTTCAAATCACCAAGTCCTAGCTGGAGGTACACATGGTACGGAAGTAAGGTCACACTGGTTCCTAAGTCACGTAACAGTTTCTCAACATGGTAGTTACCTATTCTTCAATAAATGGTTGGGGACCTGGGTCTTTGTACTTATGAGTTGTATTGTTCTGGATAATTGAACTCACATGACTAGATAAAAAGTCTTTCTTTTGTACACTAAGTTTTCGCTTTTGCGTACACATATTCTGAAGGAACTTGGCATAAGTAGGAATCTGCCTAATTGCATCTAATAAAGGAAGGTTGATAGTGACTTGCTTAAAAACCTCCAATATGTCGTTACAGTTGGATTCCTTCTTTGTTGGTGCTAACAGTTTTGGAAACAGGGCTCTGGGCACAAAATATGGCTTATAAGGAAGTGTATCGGGCTCTTTAGAGATTTCATCAGTCTCTTCAGCTACTGGCTCAGAAGGGTGAACTACAGTATGTTCACTATCAGACATGGTTACCTTGTTATCTACCACTTTACCTTAGGTTCTAATTGCATTCACATGATTTGATAATTTCTCACCACAAGATACTTCGTGAACTCCTTTGGGATTGGGTTGGGTCTGACTAGGAAACTTACATTTTTCTCTCAAAGACTCATTAGACTGACTAAAGTTGGTTCGTAAATCATAAATAGCCTGAGAGTTAGCCTGGATCATCTTTTTATTGTCTTCTAAATTTTGTTCGACCGATTGCTGAAACTTAGCAGTGTTATGAGATAAAACGGTGTGAGACTCTTCTAAACTCATGATCTTCTTATCTATATGGTTTTGAAATTGTACTGGTCCTGAAAGATTCTTAGTATAGCCAAGAAATGTTAGGATGGTTTCTCCAACCAGGGTTATAGGTTTCTGAATAGGGTCAAACTTCTGATGATTATCAAATATAGTGTTATTATAAAGAGCATGGGCTTGCTCTTCAACATTTTGTCCTTCCTAAAATGGCTTGGTCTCAATTCCACAACTAGATTTACTCGGTTCTAAAGCTTATAACCTTTTTGATATAGCTGTTATTTTGGCATCTGATTCAAAAGATCCTTCTACCCTATTGACATTTCCTCTCCTTAGAAGAATTGTTTTCTGGGGCGCCTTACTATTTTCCCATTGCTGGGATTTTTCGGCGATTTCATTCAAAAATATCATCGTGATACGTCGGAAAACGGACTTTGTTTTACCGCAAGCACACAATGTCGAAATATGTAGACAAGAGAAAATACGGTTCGTTCCCACGAAGAGTGTATATTAAAATTAATTAAAATATTTTTTTAGGTTTTTTTATAAAGAATTAAATTAACGAGTGAATTAAAACTATTTAATAAAGTTGGAAATCGATAAGAGGAAAGCGTTAAGGTTTCGGGAATCCGTTGTAGATTGGGGTTTATTTGCGTTCGTCACAAAGGGTATCGATTTTACTCATGTAAAATAGCAAATCTAGCTACTAATACACGGAAGATTTTTCGTTTAAGAATCGAAGAAAGAATTTTCAAAAAGAATTGTTTGTTCTCAACCTAAGGTAGAATTTCAAAGTACTAATTATACGTGGCATAAAGAGTCAAAGAATATTCGTAAAACGGTTTAAAATAGAGTTTCAACGAGTTCCTCTACTAATCAAACGATGCGCTATACGTGGCATAGAACATGAAAATTATTGAGAAGGATAAAACATTGAGAGAGAGACAAAACATTGATATTAAGTTCATACAGTTGAAAACCCTAGTTTTGAAACAAAAAGAAAACCATCTCTACAAGTTCATCATTTCACCCTAACAAGAGAATTACCCCAACATGGATTTCTCAAAAGCCATAAAAATTAATTAAGGAAATAAACACAAACTAACCCTCATCATCAGCTTCATTAATATTACCATGTACGTCGATTCTTCTCTGTCGCTGCTATGATCACAGATCATGATCATCATCATCAGCTTCATTAATATTACCACTGCCAAGTTCTCATCATATCTAGACATTTATCATCAAGAACCCATTCTTAATCTCGCTTCCATAAACACTCCCTACCATCACTGAAACAATCAGCATCACAACTTCAACCGGAATTCTCTGGGTGCCCTTATCAAAACAGCTGGGTGCTGTTAGCATTATTTGAATATTGGATTCCTTGAGTGATTAGGATGGAGCCTAAAAAATGTCTGCCCTTATCATATGACGAAGTGCCAATAGTCAATTCCCTTAAAATGACCGTTTTGCCCTTAGTTCTTGTTTTGCTTATGACTTTCTCATACGAAGTCGGAATGACCTCGTTCTTTCGCCGTCGGCTTCGTAATGCAATTTTCTACAAGATGGAGAGTATAAATCCTGGAATAGACTGAGTTCCACTTGATATTTGGCAATTCTTCTCTTGTAAAGCTCCATTTCACTTGTTTCAGAGATGCAACCTAATAAAACACGTAAACTACGAAAGTAATACTAACACACGGTAATTCACACAAAATATAGCAAATAAATATAAGGAAATGATACTTATAATATATAAATTATGCACTTATCACATCGCACCATCGACAGTTTTATTTTCAAACCCACATGTGCATAAAGATTCAACCATGGTTGTTGTCGAATAATCTAAACCCTCGTAGAGGATCAAACCCACATGTGCATAAAGACTCAAGATGTTTTTAACACAGGTAGAAACCTATTTCTTTTAGATCTAGGGTTTTATTTATTTTGCAAGATTTTTTTCATACTTCGATTTCTTACGGGAGGTTCTGTTTGTTAGTAATTTTCTAATGATTTTCCGTCTTCATCAACCTTAGGGTTGTCTTTTCTTCTTCTACTACTAGTCATGTCATCTTCATCTAAAAATATTTGGTAATAAACGATAAAGTTTCAATTTTTATAATTTACAGAGTTGTTTTGTTGAATTTGATGATGTTGAGTGTTTTTGTTTGAATGTCGATGTAAGCTAACTCTTAAAATGTCGGGTTTTAATGATGTTTTTGTTGTAAGCTAATTTACAGACCTTAGGGTTGTTTTTGTTGAATTTGATGATGTAGGGTTTTAATGTATGTGCAACCACCTTAAAATGTCGATGTAAGCTAACTCTTGTTGAAGTTTATGTTTTGCTAAATGTGTGTATTGGTAAGTGAGCATGGGTGCAGTACTCAAATTGAATTTACATTGATACTTTTCTAGTTTACTCTAGGATGTATGTATGTGGCATATATGATGAGTTAAATATAG
Source organism: Papaver californicum (assembly GCA_023531435.1). Lineage (NCBI taxonomy): Eukaryota > Viridiplantae > Streptophyta > Magnoliopsida > Ranunculales > Papaveraceae > Papaver > Papaver californicum. Next base: position 926,556 of record JAJJMC010000373.1, on the reverse strand, counting down.
GTTTTTAAGAAGCTTTTTTTATCCCATTGTAGTGTGCTTGAATCTGCTGCTTCTTTGTCTGGTTAGTTCTCTTATGGGAGTATAAGTTATGGCTTTTGACTTTTAGTATTGCTACTGTTTCAGGGCAACCTGTTGGTTAGGTGAATTTAACCAAGTTCAATTTGAAAGCATTGAGGGACCAGCTTCTCCTAAGTCTCCACTTGCCAGTGCCAATTCATTTGAAAGCATTGAGGGATCAGATGATGAGGATTTGACTGACAATGGAGATGATGTACGTTTGTCCAGTAAATGGAGATGCTGTAAGCTTGTCCAGTAAATACGTATCTTGTATGGCATTTCCTTCTTAAGCCGCCGTCGTCATTCTATCCTGCAACTTCTGGAAATATAGGGTATTTATATACACACAAAAATACAAACTTTTTATTGGAAATGTAGATCTATATGTTGTTTTCTTTCTTTGAAGAATCTTCTCCTTGGTGTTACATCTAGATGAATATACTTGAGCAGAGGTCTGAAATCTGTTCAGAATCTTTAGAACATTTACTTGTACCTTTAATTCTACTATGCAAATGACGAAGCAGCCAAAATATCATATGTTTACCATCAAGGAGTCGAATCCATAAATGTACCCAATAATCAGTCTTGATTTTTCCAGTTGGGTTTAGAGTTTAGACCCTAAAATTTCAACTATTTTCATCGTAAAACTCCGTGATTGGGTCTCTCCATGTTTGTCCTGTCATATAATTCGATTGTTGGTTTCTATGGGTTGATGATAAGGATGTTACACTTGCATACGATATAGGCTCATCCTCAACATGCTTAATATGTCACTATTGTACTTCTGCTAAAGTAAATACATAAAAAATGCTGTCATATTCCCAAATTTTTATCTGATTGTGATTTTTATTCTATTCCCGTATATGCTTCTCCCAAACATGCTTATTATGCTTAATTTTAAGCTCTTCCTTACATGGATGTCGTACTGAATTTTATGTTGTTGTCCTTTGTGAAAATTTAGTTTACTTATTCTCTAGCATTTTCATGTTTTCTTTTTGCAGATTTCATACAGCATGCCTGACTCTATTTGTGTTACGTACTTCATTTGGTCTGGGTTCATTGTCCCATTTTTCATTGTGTTGATCAACAAAAAACATGGAAGTTACAGGTACAAGATGGCTTCTCTGAAACTTTGGTCGTATATGCACAACAATTCAATGTACTATTAGGCAATGCTACTAATTTATATAAATTACTAATGAGACATGTTTCCCACATCCAGAAAACATGTTTAAGATTTAAACATCTAAACTTAATGTTGATTCAATAATGGCAAAACTTTATAAAATATTGTTTTGGAAAGTTTTGAGGTTATGTCGCATTACTGCTACAAGTATGGAATAGGCTTGGTAGACTTATTTATATGCATAGATTGTTTAAAATCCAACTGCACAGTAGGCAGCTGGGTATAAATAGATTTGTCATGCTTTTTTGAAAGGTTAACTTTGTACCATAGTTAGTTTCTTCTATACTGATGTTTGAGGTGATTATTTCATATAGTGAAGATAACCGTTAGCGGAGAAAGATGCAACAGTAATCATGTTGCATATGCTTGGAGCCGCAGTCAACACCAACGTTCAAAGTACATAAAGACATGAAACCCAATGTATATGTACGTAGATGGTGTTGAGTTTCCATTGCGTTCAAGGCTTAGCTTGTGAGCCTATGGTCATTTTTTTCTTGCTTTTGTATTTATGTAATCTTATGCAGTTACATATTTTGACTGTACTGTCTTTGTTTTGTCTTGATATTGTCCAATTTAGTAGATGTAGTGGAGGATTGGTAACAGGATTTTGTTCTTAGAGGTTTCAAAGGATTGGTGAGTGAAAGTTTCTGCATACCTTCCGCACCTGTTGATAGTAGCACATATGAGAAAATCCAGCCAGAAGTAAAATCCCAACAACCTAAGGATTTCAGTGGTCCTAAGTAGGGCAAAGACACCATTCAGGTCAATAGTGGGAGCAATAACCCATCAAAGCCCACGGAAAGAAGGCCGAAAATGAAATTTTCATTTAAAGAATGGGTAGTAAAGAAGTTGGTTAGGAATTCACAATTAAAATTATACATACTGTATATATTTTCCAACATTTACAAACTTGGGGTCTATAAGAGATGGCAGAATCCGGAATCATTCCTGATACACCAGTGACATGATATTCGTGTTTTGTATTCTGGTTTTCTTATACAATCTGTTGCATTTGACATCTTTGCAACTGTTTGAATTTTAATTTTTGCGATAGCCACAGTATCACAGGTATGCGATCACATCAGTTAAATCTTTAGTCGTATGGTCAATCAGATAACAATTATGTGTATATACTTTCACTCTTATTAAATTAAGAGACATTCAACGACTTTTTTTTGTTTTTTTGTCGGTCAATAAATTTTAATTTATTCAAATTAAAATCGTGATTATATGATCGCTTCCAAGAATAACAAAAATATCAAAATATATAAGATAATCAAAACCCTAATACAAATAAAGATATCAAGTACAAGTAAATCCCAAAGAGAAAAAGCTAGAAACCGCAAAGGTATTCCATTTTTGTATACAGTCCGTGGGTTAAAACGCCACTATCCTATACCTCTTACTACTAAAACATCATTCAAAACAAAATGAAATAAAAATCTCATTTGAATAAATCTGTCTAAACTACCCTTTACATTAATTTAACCCAACAAAAATAAAAATCAACCCCACTCTTAAACTACCCTTTACATTAATTCAACAAAAAAAAAAAAAATCAACTTCACTCTTAATCTTTATTCTCTCTCACCACCAGCATTACCAGCACCAACTCTCCACCACCAACCAACAACAACCACCATCATCCAGCAACACCACCATTACCATCCACCAACTAACAACAACACCAACCACCACCAACCAGCACCGCCATCACCCACCACCACCAACAACGAGCATCACTAACAACCACCAGGTTCACTACCAAAGAGCACCACCACCAACCACCACCACCAGAAACGAAAACCAGAACCAACACCCACCACCACCACCAACCACCAACAACAACAACCAACGCCACAGCCAACACCAACAACCAACACCACTTTCACCACCAACACCAACATCAACGAGCACCACTAACAACCACCAGATCCACCACCAACGAGCACCACCACCAACCATCACTAGCAACAACGAAAACCAGAACCAACACCAACCAGCACCACCAACAACCAACAACCAACACCACTTCCACCACCACCACCAACACCAACACTAGCATTATCCCGCTACCATCAACCGGAAAACACCACCACCGACCAACACTATCATCAACACCACCACCACAAACCAGCAACACCATCATAAAAAACTTACCATATTACTAAAACATTGGTTTCAACGATAAAAATTAAGAAGAAAAATGATGAAACTAAATTTGGTTTCAACATAAAATTTGTATTTCACCAACACAACTTCAACGAAGAAACCAAATGCACCAAATTGAATAAACTAGGAAAAAATTAGTTGAAACCAAATTTGGTTTCAATATAAACGTATTGTTTCACCATTAAACTTTGGTTTCACGGTAAAAAGTAGGCACAAATCAGATGAAACCAAATTTTGTTTCTATAAAACTTACTGTTTTCACCAGCATAAAAATTGGTTTCAGCGTTTTTCAGTTTTTCTAAAATTTGATGAAACCAAAAAAGGTTCCATCATTTATTTTATCCCAGATGAAAAAAATGATGAAACCAAAAAAAGTTTCATCATTTTTCAGACATTCCACCAACACAAACATTGGTTTCAACGTTGTTTTAGTTTTTGTAAAATTTGATGAAACCAAATTTGATTTCATCATTTTTCTGACTTTTCACCACCAAAAAACCTTAATTTTGACAATGATGATGTATCATTATTTTTTGATGATGATTTTCAACGATGATGATCTGGAGGTGTTGGTGATGTTTGTAGAGGATAGAAGGAGGAGGAAGAGGTGTTGTTGTTGGTGGATCTGGATATGTAGTGGTGGGGGAGAAAAAAAAACGAGGAGGAAGCGATGGGAGAGGAGGAGGTTTTGTTGGTGGATGATCTGGACATAGACGAGAAGGAGGTACTGGTGGTGTTGGTTGAGAAGACGGAGGTGTTGTTAGTGGCGGATATGGGTGACAGGACTATTATTGGTGAACATAAAAGTAAAATAAAAATGTAGAAGAAGAGAAAAAGACGGAGGTGTTGGTGAAGGTGATGGAGGTGTTGTTGCTCCGGATTTATCTTTTCTCACTGGTTTGGTGGCAGCAGAGCTACTGTTGCTGGTGGTGATGGTGGTGGGAAGGGGGCAGAAGAAGAAGAAGAAGAAATGAGAGAAGAAGAGAAGAAGAAGAAGAAGAAGAAGAAGAAGAAGAAGTAGAATCGATGAAAACAAAGAAAGGGTAAGGGTGGCATTTTAAAAAGTGGTAAAAAGTAAATTTAAACATTATAAATGAAAATGAGGTTTTTATTTCATTTTTATTTCAAATAGTTTTTACTTATAAAAGATAATATGGGAGGAGTATGCTAAGTATGATCACCTTGGGTTTTTTTTCACTTGTTTTATTTTGTATATATAAAAGGGAAGGATGATGGTATTATCCGAAATTAAATCCGACCATTTAATCTGATTTTCTTCTTCTTCAATAAGATATGCTCCTAAAAGAAAGGAGTAATTTTCCAGATCCAAACGAACCCGGATGCCATAAATCCCTTCGATTGAAAACAAATTCAAAGTAAAACCGTGTTAAATAGTTGATGTTCTTGAATCGAGAATAGCAAGCCAAGAACCAGCAATCAAGGTTTGAATAAATCGCCCTCAAAGCGAATAGAAAATCGCCCCAAAAAACGAAGAAAAATCGCCCCAAATAACGAAAAAATATGTCGAACTATATTAAAAAACCATAAAAGACTATTTTTATTTAATAAGCTAACTACTAAAATTTAAAAAGAAAAGAAATGTTTTGGCCCAAATCTGAGTAATAAACTAATAGAGGCTAGGGTTTTTTTTTCCTTAGAAAAAAGAGGAAAATGAGGAGAGAGAGAAAAAGAATTCAACAACGAATTTTAAACATTATGATTATTCATAACATGTGATGATTCATCATTGCTCTTCAAACTTATTTATGACACGTTCATATCCATATATATATACCCGTTACAACACTTGCTTTTGGCTGCATATTATATCTGAACTAGAGTTTCACGCGCTTTCTCAACAGTATTTTAAAATTAGGAGAGAAAATGACAGCAGGAAACACAACTGATACATACTCATCGTTAATAGAGAAACTGCACACCACTGAAAAGTTTTTTCTAACTCTTATAGAATCAAAACCCGAGCAATTCTGCAATAGTAAGTAGAATCCCTGAAATTTATTTTCTTAAACCTATCAAGCTATTTTCTTTTTTTTGCATTATTTTTACTTGACATGAAACCCCATTTTGATTCTAAAGTTTCTTGTTTCTAATTATTGAATACTACTTTTCTTCAACCAATTCTCTTTCAATTTTGATTTTATTTCTCTGAAACCCTTTTTTTTATGTTTATTATCTCTCTGTTTGTTTTGTTCCAGTTCGATGAGGATTCAAGACTAGATTTGAAAAGGGTAATAAACATTGTTACCGAGCACACTATTGTCATTATTTGTTGGAAATTGGGCTTGGAATGGTCACCCAAGCCCATGTCCAATATGAATAACAATTGTGTTAAGTCTGAAACATAAGAAAAATCAAATGGACGGTCGAGATTACATCTTATATGTTAGTTACGATCTAACAGTACTAATTAGTCAGTTTCCAAGAGATGGAATATAAGGGACAAATGTTTGAAATTGACAACGTTTTTTAACCGTTGCAAATAACTGTTAAGGAACAGTTACTACCATTTGAAATTGACAACATTTTTAACCGTTGCAAATAATTATTGGGAACAGTCACATCCATCTGAATTAGTGACAGTTTATTAACTGTTGTGAAGTGACTGTTGGGAACAGTCATCCATTCGAATTGGTGATAGTTTGTGAAGAAACTGTTGCAAAGTGACTGTTGCAAACAGTCATGTCCCTTGAATAGCAACAGTTTAACTGTTGCACCAAAAGTACTGTTTCAAAATCTATATAAACTCATTTTTTTGTTGAGTTGTAAACGCAGTAAGTTTTGGGTAAATTCATAGAGTTTTTGAGAGTCTGTAAAAGAGAGTTTGTGTTACATTAATTTGCTTTCGTTGTTTGCCGTTCATCGAAGTGTTGTTAAAGAACACCATAGATATTGTTGAATGCTGGAGACATATGTCATAACTTGTATCAATATCTAGGGCAGGGCATTAAATGTCTTAAGTAAAGATATTACTCGCCTCTATACACCCAAGTAAGTTTGTTTAGTTTAATTGTTTGTTCAATTATTATTATTCTTCTCCTCTTCTTTAATTTTTGGTTTTAGAGATTATCTTTACAAGGATTGTAAAGAAGTGTGATTTACTAATCATGATTTGGAACCGGTGATTTGGTAAATTGATAATATGATTTGTATCGTATTTGGTGAATCGGTAACAAGATATCCAACAATCTTAAGACATTTAAATTTTGCGTTATAATCTTGTTTATTGATTGGGTTGTTCTATTTTGAACAATGACTGTAATGCTTAAGATGAATAAAGTTAAATCTTCTACTTATATCATTGAGTCTTATTCTACTTGGCATGAGAGACTAAGTCATGTTAATTATGGTTCATTAAGGAAATCAATGAACATGGAATTACTACCCAAATTTGATATAGATTCAACCAAAAGATGTGAAATTTGTGTTGAGTCCAAGTTTTCAAAGCCTTTTTTTCATGTTGTTGAAAAGGATACAAATCCATTGGATTTAATTCACACTGATTTATGTGATTTAAAAATGGTACAAACCAGAGGTGGTAAGAAGTACGTCGTCACTTTCATTGATGATAGTACAAGGTTTCATCATGTTTACTTATTAAGATGTAAATATGAAGCGGTTGATAAATTTCAACTTTATAAGAATGAAGTTGAAAATCAACTAAACAAAAAAAAATTAAAATTCTGAAAAGCGATAGAGGCACTGAGTATAAATATACTTTAGTTGAGATTTGTGCACAAAATGAAATCATTCGTCAAACTACGCCTCCATATTCGCCACAATCGAATGGTATTGCTGAACGCAAGAACCGTACTTTAAAAGAGATGATGAATGTTCTTTTAATAACTTTTGGAGCACCCGATAACTTATAAGAGGAAGCTTTGCTTACATCAAACTACATTTTTAATAAGGTGCCCCACAAGAAAAAGGACAAAATATCGTATGAATTATGGAAAGGCAGAAATCCTTCATATAAATACATTAAAGTGTAGGGGTGCTTGGAAAAGGTAGTAGTACCGCTTCCTAAAAGGGTCAATATATGACCAAAAACAGTGGATTGTATTTTTATTGGGTATGCTGGGAATAGTAGTGCATACAAATTTCTGGTTCATAAGTCTGAAATTGAGGATATACATGTAAACACCGTACTAGAATCAAGGGATGCAATATTCTTTGAGAATGTGTTTCCATGTAAACCAGAAAGCAACAATTCCCTCAAAAGGAAAAGTGTTAGCGAGGATGAAAATACAAGTTCTTCATAATTACTCGACCAACAGGAACGAGAAATTGTTGAAGAACCTAGGAGAAGCAAAAGAGCCAAAACTGCTAAGACTTTTGGTTCAAACTATGTATCTTGTATGTTAGAGGATGAACCTCAAACATTTAAACATGCTATGGCTACACCAGAAGATCCATACTGGAAAGAAGCCACGAATAGTGAAATCGATTCCATCATGTAAAACCACACACAGGAGTTAGTGGATCTACCCCCAGGTTGTAAACCTTTGGGTAATAAATGGTTTTTCAAATGGAAATTGAAAACTGATGGAACGATAGATAAGTATAAAGCAAGACTAGATGTCAAGGGCTTTAGACAATAGGAAGGTTTATATTACTTCGACACCTACTCTCCTATTATAAGGATTACATCCATAAGATTGCTTATTGCAATTGCGACATTGTATAATCTGGATATACATCAGATGGATGTTTAGAATGCCTTTTTAAATGGAAATTTAGATGAAGAAATCTACATGGAACAACCTGAAGGGTTTGTGGCACCCTGAAATGAAAAGAAAGTTTGTAAGTTAATAAAAATCGCTTTATGGGTTAAAGCAGGCACCCAAACAGTGGCATATAAATTTTGATAATACATTATTATCCAATGGGTTCAAAATCAATGAATGTGACAAATGTGTCTATATTAAAACGACACCTTCAGGTTTCGTTATTATATGCCTATATGTAGATGATATGCTGATTATGGGAAATAATTCAAAAATAATAAAATCTACAAAGAAGATGTTGTCTAAACATTTCAATATGAAAGATTTAGGCAAAGAGGATGTCATTATAGGAATTAAAATTTCCAGAAGTCCAGAGGGGATTAAATTATCTAAAGAACATTGCGTTTGAAATTTTTGGAAAAGCTTAATAAGAATGATGACAAAATGGAAAGTACATCTTTAGACATGAATGCTCGTCTTCTAAAGAATGAAGAATAAGTTGTTGGACAATTAGAATACTCTGGGGTAATTTGAATTCTAATATATCGAATGAGTTGTACTCGACTAGATATAACGTGTGCAGTGAGTAAGTTACGTAGGTTTACAAGCAATCCTAATAAGACTCACTGGCAAGCCACAGTAAGAGTGTTGAGATATTTGAGAAAGAAAAAAGATTATGGTTTGCATTACACAACATACCCAGCAGTTTTGGAAGGATATATTGATGCAAACTGGATCTCAGACTCAGATGATACTAAAGCAACAAGTGGTTATGTATTTACTATGGGAGGGGTTGTGGTATCATGGAAATCATCCAGACAAACGTTGATATCAAGATCAACTATGGAAGCTGAGTTCTTCACTTTAGATAAAGCGGCAGATGAAACAGAATGGCTTCGAAATTTCCCAGAGGACATACCAATATGGCCCAAACCGGTGTCGGCAATAAATATTAACTGTGACAATACATCAACTATTGCAACGACACGTAGTAAAATGTACACTTGTAAGTCTCGACACGTACGCCAAAGACATGAAACCATTAAGCAATTAACATCTAGTGAAATTATAACATCGGATAATATAAGATCCAAAGATAACCTAGCGGATCCGTTTATAAAGGGGTTATCTAGGGATATAGTAATTGCATCATCGAGGGGAATGGGCTTAATCGCCTATGCAAAAGAGTAAATTGCAATGGTAACCCAACCTAGTGACTGGAGATCCCAAGATCTAGGTTCAAAAAGGACAACTAAGTTGTGAAATACTCGCCAGTGACACTGAAAGAGATAATCTCTTTGCCCATTCCTATGATGAAACAGTGTTTCCTGTAAGAGTTAGAGGTTAAGAAATAATTTCTTTTAATGTTTCCTATAGATTAGTTTAACTAATTAAAGTATGGCAGGATACTTTCAATAGGAGATCACCTATATGAATGAGAAGTGGGGCCGCTTCTGTAAGAACTATAAGGTTATGTTACTCTAAAGCACTCATAGAATTCCAGTATCGTTCAGAGCCGAAAAGAACGAAACCGAGAACCAGATATGTAAGGAAATAAGCTGCGTGATATTTATTGCATCATAAGGTTGAATAATTCAAGACATCACGTTCACTAATCAACCAGTAATCCCGGTAGATATTCGCTAAGGAAGATTCAAGGCCAATAGCCATCTATCCTTATGCAGCGATGTTCCGCGCATAAACTCTCTAAAGTCTGCATTAGAGTTTAGGGTTAGAGTCAAGCATCATGCTTTTTGTGTAACAATTTTCATTCATGTGGGGGATTGTTGGAAATTGGGCTTGGAATGGCCACCCAAACTCATGTCTAATATGAATGACAATTGTGTTAAATTTGAAAATAAGGGAAATCAAATGGACGGTCGAGATTACATCTAATATGGTTAGTTATGATCTAATGGTACTAATTAATCCATATCCAAGAGATGGAGTTTGATGACAAATTTTTTTGTTTGAAATTGGCAACGTTTAAAAACCGTTGCAAATAACTGTTAAGGAACAGTTGCTACATTTGAAATTGGCAAGTGTTTCTAGCCGTTGTAAAATGATGTTGTGAATAGTCACATCCATCTGAATTAGTAACATTTTATTAACTGCTTGCGAAGTGACTATTGGGAACAGTCACACCCATTCGAATTGGTGACAGTTTGCAAAGTGACTGTTGCAAAGTTACTGTTGCGAACAGTCATGTCCCTTGAATAGCAACAGTTGTACTGTTACCAACCATCACCAAAAGTACTGTTTCAAAATCTATGTACACTCATCTTTGTGTTGAGTTGTAAACGCATAAATTTTTGGGTAATTTCATAGAGTTTCTGGAGTCTATAAAAGAGAGCTTGTGCTACATTAATTTGCATTCGTTGTTTGGTGTTCATCGAAGTGTTGTTAAAGAACACAAAGATACTGTTGAATGCTGGAGGCATATGCCATAACCTGTATCAACATCTAGGAAAGGACATTAAATGTCTTAAGTAAAGAGATTACTCGCCTCTATACACCCAAATAAGTTTGTTTAGTTTAATTGTTTGTTCAATTATTATTCTTCTTCTTCTCCTCTTCTTTAATTTTTAGTCTTAAAGATTATCTTTACTAGAATTGTAAAGAAATGTGATTTACTAATCATAATTTGGAATCGGTGATTTGGTAAATTGATAATACGATTTGTATCGTATTTGGTAAATCGTTAACAAGATATCCAACACTATTCGGTCTCAAGTGAAGGTATACACATTGATTTAATATTTCATCAATTTTTCTTTTTTCTGATCTTAAATTTGCTTTAAATGGTTTGGATTAACAATTTCTTTTTCCTGGTGATCAAACATTAACAGACCCTTGACGAGCAATATTTGAAACCTCCCCAGAAAAAATGTTCAAAATTTGGGAAAATGAAGAAATCCGGGAGGCAGGCGGTGAATGTCCTAGATGCAGTACGAAGGCTTGAATATTTTGGGAATAATCATCAACAACCTTCGTCAACTCAATTAGTTTCTGACTCAGTTAAGGAGGATGGGTTTTCTGGGATCCAACGGAACAGTTGTGCCATTGTTCCGAAATTGCAATGTAGTCGGAAAACAGCAAACGAACATGAGAGACGACCAGAGTGGGAAGATATTCAATGTGCAGAGCAAAGTTTGAGTCATAGAATTAGGAAGAAGAAGAATCAGACTCAACACAGAACGTCTACCCACCTTTGCTGTTGGAAGGGGAGGGTGCATATGACGGTTCCAAGGAAGTTGGTCCATGTCGACAAAGATACAATGATTCTTCGAGCGGTGTCATACTGGCGCTAACACTGATGGACTTTGAGCCGGATAGAGTACAATAAAGACCATATCAGAGTAGGACTGCAAATCGCCGCAATCCGATTAATGGATCTATGTCAACATTTTCAGACTCCTCGGCTGGTTCTCGAAGTAGAAGAACAAGCTCTATTTCATCGGCTTCTTATTCAGCTTCCTCAATTGGTTCTAATTCTCCAGGTAAAAATTGAAGAACATCTACTTCGTCGCGGTCGTCAATATATTCTGCCTCATCAATTGGTTCTAAATCTCAAATAGAAATCAAAGAACATCTACCTCGTCGCGGTCGTCATCATATTCTGCTCCCTCAATTGCTTCTGGTACTCCAAGTAGAATCTACCATGGGTCTACTGGTGGCCAAGAGCGGGAACCACACTCAAGACGCAGAATGCGGGATCATCATTGTGGTTGTAGGTGTTGGAGATGTACCTTCCTGTAACAGAAAAAACAGAAACACAGAGAACTTGTAGATGATTAAGGGAGGGTTAGAATTACACTGCACACACACTCAAACAAGGAGGTGAAGTCGCCTGTTCAACAGACTGCCCTTAACTCAATATTTGCCAGGTACACCTTCAAGAAGATGCTGCTATACCCTTTAAGCGACAAACTTGAATTCAGGATAAAATCACCTGATACCAACTCAGCTAGCAAAGCTCGTTGGCCCGTTGTGAACTTAACAGTAGATGAAAGTAAAGAAAAGTAAACTAGTGCGCAAAACAAAGCAGGATGATGGTGAAAAGTCGTCAGGACAGTGGCTGCGACTGGGGTGAAGAAAAACCTTAGACAAGTTGTTCTTTTATAGGAGAAGAAAACCTTTGAGTTTTAAAACGGTGAAAATTTAATTTCAACAATTAACTCCCATTAAAACAAACGTTAAAATATTTATGATTTTATTTTTCCATTTAATACAAACGGTAAAATATTTAATTAGAATTAAAGAAACGTTTTCTCATTGATGGGTACTCGTGTGCACACGCAGGCACATGCCAAGCACGCGCCAGCCACACGTCAGGCTCATGCCAAGGCTCGCACCAATGGTCACACCAAGGCTCACGCCAAGGGTCGCACCAATGGTCGCACCAAGGCTCGCACCAATGGTCACACCAAGGCTCGCACCAAGGCTCGCACCAATGGTCGCACCAAGGCTCGCACCAATGGTCACACCAAGGCTCGCACCAATGGTCGCACCAATGGTCGCACCAAGGCTCGCACCAATGGTCGCACCAAGGCTCGCACCAAGGCTCGCGCCAAGGGTCGCGCCAAGGGTCGCACCAAGGGTCGCACCAAGGGTCGCACCAAGGGTCGCACCAAGGGTCGCGCCAAGGGTCGCACCAAGGGTCGCACCGCCAAGGGTCGCGCCAAGGTCGCACCAAGGGTCGCGCCAAGGGTCGCACCAAGGCTCGCGCCAAGTCTCGCGCCAAGGCTCGCGCCAAGTCTCGCGCCAAAGCCCGCAAGCCCGCGGCCTGCGGTGCTTCGGTGCGAAGCACCGCACATGTATGCATTTGCCCACTAGTCCATTTCCCAAGTCCATGTCCAATCCACTAGTTCTTTTCCTTATATAGAACATATGTGGTAATATGCATGAACTTGCTCCTTGGTTTGCCCAATGTGGGACAACCAAAGGTTTCTCATTCACTAATAAGTGAAAATGGATGGCTATAATTCCACCCAAGTTTGGACTAGTGATCCAAACACCCATCAATCTATTTATAGTAACAAAAATTAATTTAAGTAGTAAAACATTAATTTTAGTAACATACATTTTTTATTTCCCAACAATCCCCCACATGAATGACGAAACCGAAAAATCGGAAAAAACGGAAAACACGAGAAATACCTCTTAAGCAAAAGGTGACCATTTGGAATTGAACCTTTGCTTAGTGAGAAGCACCGGAACTACTTGATGGTCAGTGAACGTGATGTCTTGAACTGCCATCGTTTAGTGTAATTCTTCAATAACTCCTTACGCGAGATATCTCTTAAATTGCTGTTAAGTTCACGCCGTTGTGTCCGTTTTGGCCCTGGACGTATCCCGTTTCTCAGAATGCTCTAGAGAATCAGCTCAGTTCTCATAGGAAGCGACCCACTTCCTCATTCAGATAGGTGAGTTCTATCAAGAGTGTTTAACTGCTACACCCCATTTCAATCTTAAATTGAAACTATAGAACTCATTAAGACTTTACTCTAAGTCATCCTCACTTGCAGTCACACTATCACGTCTACACCATAGGGAAGGGACAGAGAAAATAATTCTCTGATAGTGTTTAATTTTTACTCGCCACAAATTAGTTGTCTCATTCAAAACCTTGATCTTGGGATCTCCAGTCAGCAAGGTTGAGTATCCTTCATGGCAAGTTTTAATTGATGAGCTTAAGTCCCATTCCCCTCGATGCATTACTAACTACCTCCTTGGACAAGCCTTTCGTCAAAGGGTCCGCGATATTCTCCTTAGACCTCACAAAGTCAACAGAAATAACGCCAGTTGAGATTAGTTGTTTTAGAGAATTGTGTCTTCTCCTTATATGAATGGATTTTCCATTATAGTTGCTGTTTTTAGCATTAGCTATTGCATCTTGGTTATCACAGTGTATAGATACAGCTGGCACAGGCCTATGCCAGAGAGGAATGTCTTCTAAAAAGCATCTTAGCCAAGCGGCTTCCTCTCCTGCTTTATCTAACGCTATAAACTCGGATTCCATAGTGGATCGAGCGATACAGGTCTGTTTGGAACTCTTCCAAGACACTGCTCCACAGCCTAGAGTGAAAACGTATCCACTCGTAGACTTAGACTCCTCTGAGTCAGCTATCCAGTTTGAATCACAGTATCCTTCTAGAACCGCAGGGTATCTCTCATAACTTAACCGAAAGTTTAAAGTGTATTTAAGATACCTCAGCACTCTGAAAAGTGCATCCCAATGCTCTTGTCCTGGATTACAGGTATACCTACTTAGTCTACTCACTGCATATGCAATGTCTGGTCTCGTGCAGTTCATTAAATACATCAGACTTCCTATGACACGTGAATATTCAAGTTGCGAGACTCCAGTGCCTTTGTTTTTCTTGAGTCTACAGGAAGGGTCAAAAGGAGTACTTGCAGGTTTGCTATCAAACTGGTTAAATTTCTTCAGAACAGACTCAACATAATGAGATTGACTGAGACTGAATCCATTAGACTCCTTTCTAATTTTCATCCCTAGGATTACATCAGCAGGACCTAAGTCTTTCATATCAAAGTTCTCATTCAACATGTTCTTAGTGGAATTAATGATTTCTAAGGTTGTACCTAGTATAAGCATATCATCAACATACAGGCATACCATCACACAAGCATCATTGACAGATTTAGTGTAAACACATTTGTCAGCTTCATTTATTTTAAAACCACTAGAGAACATCACATGATCAAATTTTTCATGCCATTGTTTAGGTGCTTGTTTTAAGCCATATAAAGATTTTTTAAGTCTACACACCTTCTTTTCATAACCCTTCACCACAAAGCCCTCGGGTTGATCCATATAAATTTCTTCATCTAGTTTACCATTTAGAAACGCAGTTTTTACATCCATTTGATGTATCTCTAGGTTATGGATTGCAGCAATTGCAATTAGCAACCTAATTGAAGTTATTCTAGTGACAGGTGAATAGGTGTCAAAGAAATCTACACCTTCTATTTGTTTATAGCCTTTAGCTACAAGTCTAGCTTTATATTTTTCCACGCTTCCATCAACCTTACGTTTTCTCTTAAAGATCCATTTACAACCTATGGTTTTGCTCCCTGGAGGTAAATCTACTATTTCCCAGGTTTCATTCTGAATAATAGAATCCATCTCACTAATAGTGGATTCTTTCCACCATGGAGCTTCAGACGAGGTCATGGCCTCTTTATAAGTTTGTGGATCAGATTCAACTAAACAGGTAATGAAGTCTGGCCCAAAAGATTTTTCTAATCTAGGTCTTTTGCTTCTTCTTGGCTCATAAACGGGTTCATCTTCTTCTACCGGCAATGAATGGCTAGAAGAAGGGACATCTAGAGGATCTACACGTATCACGCGAGATTCAGTTTTCATTGGAAAAATATTTTCAAAAAATGAAGCATCTCTAGATTCCATAATGGTGTTCACACCAATTTCTGAGTTATCGGAACTCACAACCATAAATCTATAAGCAATGGTGTGCTCGGGATATCCTAGAAATACACAATCAACGGTTTTAGGTCCTATTTTAGTCCTCTTAGGTGGAGGAATAGAGACCTTGGCTAAACACCCCCACACTTTGAGGTATCCATAAGAGGGTTGTTTGCCTTTCCATAGTTCATACGGTGATTTTTCTGTTCCTTTAAGGGGCACTCTGTTCAGGATATAGCAAGCTGAGAGGACGGCCTCCCCCCACAAGTTCGCCGGTAGTCCTGAACTGATTAACATGGCATTCATCATCTCCTTTAGGGTTCGGTTTTTCCGTTCAGCCACACCATTAGATTGTGGTGAATAAGGAGGAGTTACCTCATGAATTATACCATGTTGTGCACAAAATTCTCCTATAGGAGTTACGTATTCACCCCCACGATCAGACCTAACAGTTTTAATGGTGGTAATCATCTGGTTTTCTACTTCTAATTTATATAATTTAAATGCTTCAAGAGCATCATCTTTTCCTTTAAGCAAGTAGATATGACAGTATCTAGTACAGTCATCTATGAAGGTAACAAACCATTTTTTTCCACCTCTGGTTTGGATTGATTTCATATCAACTAAGTCAGAGTGAATTAACTCTAAGGGATTAGAAACTCTGTGAATATTTTTCTGAAAGGGCTTCTTCGCATATTTTGATTCTACACAGATTTCACATTTATGTTCATATTCCAAATTTAATTTTGGAATGCAGCCAGATTTTGCCAATTTGTTCATTGATTTATAATTTACATGACCAAGTCTACCATGCCAAATATTCAATGAGACAACAACATAAGAAGAATCAACTTTATTAATTTCAGTAGAGATTACAGATAATTTGTAAAGGCCCTCAGCCTTATAGCCCTTTCCCACAAAGTCCCTACCCTTAGTGATAATCACTTTCCCGGACTCAAAAACAATTTTAAATCCCTTGTCATCTAGCACACCACTTGAAATGAGATTCTTGCAGATGTCTGGTACATGTAACACTTCATTCAATGTGAGGATTTTTCCAGAAGAAAGCTTCAGCGAAACCTTTCCTTTTCCTGCAACTTGTGCTGCAGAAGAGTTACCCATATAGAGTTTTTCTCCTTCTCCTACTGTCTGGTAGGAGGTGAACACATCCTTGCTTCCGCAGACATGTTTGGTAGCTCCAGAGTCTACCCACCAGTCCCTCACATTGGTAACTAAATTTACCTCAGACACCGTGCCGGAAAATTCATTTTTACTACTTTCAGCCAGGTTTACATTTTGTTTCTTAAAACTCGCATCTTTACGTTTTCTACAATGCATTGCCATATGGCCAGACACACCACAGACATAACAAGCTCCCTTAATCTTACCAATAGCAGACTTTGGTTTTTGAAATTTACCTTTTCCTTGAGGGCCAGGCTTGCGCTTGTTGTGGTCCAGACTGAGTGAAGCAAACTTGTGTTCAATCACATGAGCTTTGTTTGACATGTCTCTTCCAGAGGAGACATTCTTGTCCTTTGTGCACAGCAACTCTTCAACTTGTATTTTCTTGCCCAGTTCTATCATAGTAATCTCACCAGTTTCATGCCTTAGTCTTCTCTTGTACTCGGCCCATGAACTTGGTAACTTTTCAATCACAGCAGAAACTTGAAAGGTCTCAGAAATGGTCATACCTTCAGCAATGATTTCATTAATAAGTTTCTGCAACTCCAGAAATTGATCAACCACAGATTTTTCATTCAGCATCTTGTATTGTAAAAAACGTGCAACCAGAAACTTTTTACTTCCTGCAGTTTCTGCTTCGTATTTTTCTTGCAGTGCAGACCATAAATTGTGAGCAGAAAAATCATCTTTAGCATTGTAAAAATCATACAGAGAGTCTTCAAGGCAATTTAGAATATGATTTTTTGCCAAATAATTATTTCTCGTCCAGGTCTCTTTTTCCTTGGATGATTCAGGAGCATCCAGAGCTTTGTTATATGGTTTCAACACTATTTCATCAAGCATGTGGAAACTCAGGAAAAAGAGCATCTTCGACTGCCACCTCTTAAAATCCTTACCAGAAAACTTCTGAGGTCTCTCAACATCAGTCTTTGCCATTGTTACAGAAGATTTTTGAATGCACAGCTATTGAGTTAAGATTGTTGGAGATGTACCTTCCTGTAACAGAAAAAACAGAAACACAGAGAACTTGTAGATGATTAAGGGAGGGTTAGAATTACACTGCACACACACTCAAACAAGGAGGTGAAGTCGCATGTTCAACAGACTGCCCTTAACTCAATATTTGCCAGGTACACCTTCAAGAAGATGCTGCTATACCCTTTAAGCGACAAACTTGAATTCAGGATAAAATCACCTGATACCAACCCAGCTAGCAAAGCTCGTTGGCCCGTTGTGAACTTAACAGTAGATGAAAGTAAAGAAAAGTAAACTAGTGCGCAAAACAAAGCAGGAAGATGGTGAAAAGTTGTCAGGACAGTGGCTGCGACTGGGGTGAAGAAAAACCTTAGACAAGTTGTTCTTTTATAGGAGAAGAAAACCTTTGAGTTTTAAAACGGTGAAAATTTAATTTCAACAATTAACTCCCATTAAAACAAACGTTAAAATATTTATGATTTTATTTTTCCATTTAATACAAACGGTAAAATATTTAATTAGAATTAAAGAAACGTTTTCTCATTGATGGGTACTCGTGTGCACACGCAGGCACATGCCAAGCACGCGCCAGCCACACGTCAGGCTCATGCCAATGGTCGCACCAAGGCTCGCGCCAAGGCTCACGCCAAAAACACACGCAAAAGCACACGCAAGCACCGCAAGCCCGCAAGCCCGCGGCCTGCGGTGCTTCGGTGCGAAGCACCGCACATGTATGCATTTGCCCACTAGTCCATTTCCCAAGTCCATGTCCAATCCACTAGTTCTTTTCCTTATATAGAACATATGTGGTAATATGCATGAACTTGCTCCTTGGTTTGCCCAATGTGGGACAACCAAAGGTTTCTCATTCACTAATAAGTGAAAATGGATGGCTATAATTCCACCCAAGTTTGGACTAGTGATCCAAACACCCATCAATCTATTTATAGTAACAAAAATTAATTTAAGTAGTAAAACATTAATTTTAGTAACATACATTTTTTATTTCCCAACAGTAGGTCCATATCAAGGAGCAGATCACCATGGAAGATTACCCATGCAGCTCGAGGAGTTTCACATCACGTAGTAGATCACCAGATGAGGGCTATTCACGTAGGAGGAGTCACTATTCCAAGCTGTCCACATCACGTAGTAGATCACCAGATGAGGACTATTCACGTAGAAGGAGTCACTATTCCGAGCTTGGTCCATCACATCTTTCAAATGACAAGATGGGATGGTTTGGGCGTATCAAGAACAAGGTTGGAAACATGTTCCAGCATCACGATGACCACCACCATCATCCCCGTGATGTTTCAACATCCAAGGAGGATGGAAATGCCCACACTCTTCATCGCTCTGATACTCGGATCCTGTAAGTAATGGTGTACTCCACCGCGAAAGTAAAGAGCAGAAGGTGACAAAGAATAAGAGAAGAACAGTACTAAGCCCAATCACAAACAACAAGGGCATCTTAAAAAGCTTACTGGAGGATTATTTAGTCACCTTTGGGGTTCGAAGAAATTTAACCCGTCAACAGCTGACAAAACGGTTAGAAAGAACAATGACTGGTAAAAGAAAAGTTACTGACAAGAAATGGCATTGGTGGCAGAATATTCATAGACGAAGATTGCCTCGCGGAAAGTCACACATTAAACTTGGGTCTAAAACTAAGTATCCCCAGTCTAAGGGTTATAAACATCATACAGTAGTAAGATGAAGAAACTTTTGTAAGTTAGTTCACTGGACACAACAAACCTGGGTTCTGTATTTGAATATATACACTGTTAGTGTTTACATTCATTTGCTTCTTTTTTGTATTAGAGAAATTTGGTAAATAATGTGTGGTTAGTATTTAGTACATTTTGAGATAATTGTCTTCGTATCCGATCCTTAACTGATACGTATTTTGTTTTGGTACTAGTAAATATTAGACTCATGCGTGGAAGTGCCGGTTAGGACTGATGAGAATTTACCCGCATCAGTTCTATTGCCTGATGAGAAGTTCATCTTTACATAGGTGTCATTGTGTAATTGATTAGAATTATTATCGCATTGGATTTCTTATTTTGATTTTGATTTTGATTTTGACATGATGTGGTAGCGTGTGCTGGATCATCTGGGTCTATGTTTAAACTCTCTGTTTGTTCCATCATATATTGTTTACCACCCTTTTCAGTTGGTGGGAAAGGAATGCACTAGGAGCCTTGCCTTAATGTTTCTGGTGTATCATCATTGTTTTCTGAAGCTTTTTCAATCTGCTGCCATTGACTTATTGAGTGTATGATGCTTAATTTGGTACATGGATTTTGATGTTGCTCCAAATTGACTGTAATCTGAACAGACCTCGAAACTCTAAACGAGTACCACTAGATTCAGTCGTTGATTTCTGCCTGTTTTCTATTAACTGTTATTTATAGGGTGTAAAGGTATAATTTTTACGTTCAAATTGACGGTAAAGGTATAATTTTTTAAGATTGTAAATGGGGTTGTGTGAGTTATATCTCATTTCTGGATAAGATTATAATTTGCAGTGGAGTCGCAAGTGACATTTACTTAAGCTTATTGTGGATTCTTGTAAGGCATGATTGGCTTCGAGTAGTATTTAGCCTTTTATACAAAGGGTTTATTTTCTTATGGTTTTGATGTATCAAAGGTTAAGCATCTGGAATTGTTGGTAAACGTTTCTATATTACAAGTAAGTCTAAATTTTAGAGAAGTAATAATGGTTTTGTTGATTGATATATGCTTTTCGCTCCGTTGCAGTCATGTTGTACCAACTAATGGATTATCAGGCGAACATGAACTAAATAAATAAACTGCTTTATTGTGTCTCTTCTGATGGGAAGATGCTTGTTCTTCTTCCTAAATTATCCTGCTGTTTTGATTTTTAAATTCTGTATTTGAAATATGTGTGCTTTGTACTCTAATATTTTACCTTGCAGATTTTTCAGAGATTTTTATGTGCTTCTTTTCAGGTTTAGGCTTTATTTATTCCATTTGATAGTATGTCCTGATCTTTTAGTTGTTTTCTCATTGTTTTTTGTATGGTCATGGAGTTAATTAGCAGATTTATCAGTATCTTTAGCATTCACAGTTCATTTATAGTTCAGTGTTATCTAATTTAATTTGCAGATGGTTCATGGTGATGTAACTCTTCCATTCGTGAATTGGATAGGTATTTATCTCTCATTGGTACAAACCGGTGGTCCTGGGATAGAATTTTAAGAACTGATGCTATTCTAAGGTTATTTAGTACTAAAGATGAAACAGATGTTGTTGGTGCGGAGAGTATCTTATTGAGGAATACTATTGGAAAGGTATAAGACACTGCAACACTTATTGATAATTTTAGTGGTGCAAATACCAACACAAATGGCTTACTATATTTTTCTCGTAATATTTAGGTTCAATTAGCATTCATGACAGCATGTCATGACTTGTAGTCCATCCCTTTAGGTCTCGTATGTTGGTCAAAGAGTCTTTCATAGAAGGCTAAACTGTAGGAGTTTTGATTATTGTGTATTATTCAGGTCTTGGAAAGGTGAGATATAAGTTTTCACTGAACTCTTTGAAGTTATTTGTCTTTGAATGCTATGTATTCCGAACAAGATTATCATTAACAACAATATACACGTGTGTATATCCTAGCTGTAATGTAATGTAATTAGATAGTCTATCTGTAATGAAATTTAAAGGACAGCCTGTACATAACTAGACAACTGTATAGTGTACATGTATATAAGCATGATGCACACATTCATTATAAAAATATAGAATTCTTTCAACACTGATATAGTATCAGAGCAGTGTGTCTTGGGAATACGCTAGCATTTAGCAGAGAAAGAGTTGTGTGTGTGTTTATCAAGAAAATTTTCTTGATTCAGTCAAATCATCAATTAAAGCTTGTTCACAGAAGAAATATGGCAGACAAAGACTGAAAATCACATTAATTACTCGCTCTTTCCAAGCAATCTTCACCTAGATCAGAGAAACGTCTGCAAATCACAGTAATTACTTGTCATTTTCGAAGCATTCTTCACCTAGATCAGAGAAACATTAAATGCACAACAGAAGTAAAACAGCTTACTTCATTCTTACTTCTATAAAAATGAAACGAAACACAGAAGATTGATTTTTAGTCTTCCAAGCTTTGTAAGTTTCTGTGATCTTCATTACAGACAATTTCTCTGGTTCTCTGGTATTAAGAAGAAGAGAATCATTCTTAATACTTTTGCACCAGATATTATTGTTTTTAATATTCTTGATCATTCAATCAAAGTTTCTTTTAGGTCTTCTGTCTCTTCAAAATCACAGATCTAATCTCCATTACAAATCTTGAAACATCTCTGAGATTCTTGTTCTTCATCTCTGAGATTCTTGATTCTTGTTTTTTTATGTTTATATCTAAACCTCTTATGATAGAAACCTTTCCATCATCATCTTTTTCTCAAGATTCAGCATCCATGGATAATCCAACATCTAGTACTATGTCAAAGGTTCCTTTAAACCAACTCACTAGTTTTGTATCAATCAAATTAAAAGAAGAAAATTATTTCACATGGAAAAAATTGATGAATCATGTGATACAGAAATACAAAATAAAGAAATACCTAGATGGAACTTATCCATGTCCTCCACAGTTTACAAGTCCAAGAAACCAACAAAATAGAGTTGATAATCCACTGTATACAGATTGGCTGGATAAAGACTCCACAATCACCATGTGGATCAACTCAACTATATCTGAATCAGTGATTCCATATTTCTCAAGATCTGGATCTTCTGCAGAACTGTGGAAAAACATATAAGAAAGGTTTGGAAGAGCTTCATCAACCCATTCAATACACTTAAGATCAAAGCTACTATCAGTTACTCAAGGTACAAGATCCATTTCCTCTTTAATAAGTGAAATAAAAATTTTATCAGATCAATTAGCATCTGCAGGAGAAATTGTCTCTGATAAGGAACTGGTAGTCATCACCCTAAAATCACTCAGTGAGGAATACATTCCCTTTGCAACGTCGATGCGTCATCGAAATCCACCAGTAACGTGCATTGAATTGCACAATAATCTGATTAGTGAAGAGTCGGTGATTAATGATCGACACAAAGCACAAACACAGGATCACTCAGCTAAAGCTTTTCTTGCAAACACGGGAAGAGGATACTCAAGAAATAAATACTACAATTCTAGGGGATTTTCAAGAGGAAATCTTCGAGGTTTATACAATGGACCGAGACATCCAAATCCTTCATATTTTTCAAGATATACCTATGGGAGAGGAACAATCAGTGGAGAAAAATTTGTCTGTCAAATATGTAAGTTGCAAGGACATAAAGCAACCACATGTCCTCAGATATTGAACTTCACATATCAAGGAAGAGTTCCACCTTCAAACCTGTCAGCAATGTTAGCAGAGGCAGATATCTTCGATGAAGAAGAATGGATAGCTGATAGTGGTGCTAATCACCATATTGCAGCTGATAACACAGTGCTTCAAGAGTCATCATCATATGAAGGGCCATAAAAAATCCAAACAGCAAATGGGACAGGTATGAATATAACCCACAAAGGTAGTTCAAAGAAGGTAGCAAATAATAATAATTTTATTATGAATGATGTCTTAATTGTTCCTGAAGCATCTCACAATCTTTTATCAATACATAAATTCACAACTGATAACAAATGTGAAGGAAAAGAAATCTGGGAACATTCTTTTCAAAGGACCGCATAGAAATGGACTTTATCCAATGACATTCAGTGCGTCATAACATCCACAACTTACGTTGGCAACATCAAAGACAGATAATCTTCTACTTCATCGGCATTTTGCACATCCTTCATTTCAGACTATGCAGAAGATTTGTGCAGTGCTTCATCTAACCATTACACTCTCCAAACCCTTTCGTTGTAATGAATGCAAGTTAGCTAGATCTAAGAAACTTCCATTTCAAATGTCTAGTTCAGTAGCCATAAAACCATTGGAGTTACTACACATCGATTTATGGGGACCATGTCATGTAGCTTCAAACTCTGGAAACTTCTATTATGCTAATATCATAGATGAGTATACCAAGTTCTGTTGGTTACTTCCACTGTCTGATAAATCAAAGTTCAAGTTTGAATTTGTGTCTCTAGTTACCAGATTAGAAATCTTATGTCTACATCTGTAATTACTATTACAACAGACAATGGGGGAGAATTTATCAATAATTTCTTAACAGCTTACTGTGACAAAAAGGGAATCACACATCAGTTAACATGTCCTCATACTCCAGAACAAAATGGAGTAGCTGAAATTAAGCACAAGCATCTATTGGAAATAACAAGAACCTATTTATGTCAGTCTGCATTGCCAACAAAATTCTGGGAAGATGCTATTCAAACAACAAATTTTGTTATAAATAGATTGCCAACCAGATCAATAAACTATCTGTCACCATATGAGCTACTATTTGGAAAACAACCAGCATATGAGTTCTAGAGAGTTTTTGGTTGCTCCTGTTACCCATGGTTGAAGATACACACACAACAAACTAGAACAAAGAAGTCGTCATTGTATATTCATTGGTTATAGTTTAACCTTAAAGGGATAAGGATGTCTGGATCCAGTGACAGGAACAGCTTTTGTGTCAATACATGTTTCATTTGATGAGACTAACTTCCCATATTCAAAGCTAGTATCTACACCAACTGATCCGTCTATATCAACTGTTCCAACATCAGACTATACAGACATTGTCCAAGATGAAATAAAAAAGAACACTACAACTAGTCAGATTTTAACAACTGAGTTACCAGTGGTCCAGGATAATTCTTTAGCAGCACATGACAGTGTCTCTAATACCCATAAGATGTTGACTAGAGCTAAAACAGGGAACAGCAGGCCTAAGAAATCTCTGACAACAAAATACCCATTAAGTGAAGCCTTGATAAGCATGGTTGACCCAGTACCAACATGCATAACTACTGCACATAAAAAGCCATCTTGGAGAGAGACAACAAAGGCTGAGTATCAGGCGTTAATTGAGGCAAATACATGGTCTTTAGTTGATCTACCTGACACACCACAAAATATTGTAGGCTGCAAATGGGTCTTCAGAATTAAGTACAATCCAGATGGGTCCGTAGCAAGACAGGCTTTCATCAGCAACCAGGCTTAGACTATGAAGAGACATTTAGCCCAGTTGCAAAATCAACAACAATAAGAGTTCTTTTGAGTATTGCAGTTCAATTTTACTGGAACATACACCAACTAGATGTCTCTAATGCATTTCTACATGGAGAATTAAAGGAAGAAGTGTATATGGCACAACCACCGGGTTACATAAATGAGTCCAGGCCCAACGCAGTGTGTTTGCTTCACAAAGCAATCTATGGGCTTAAACAGGCGCACAGGGCCTGGTATGAGAAACTAAGTTCAAGCCTGGTACAACTAGGCTTTGTTCAATCCAAATTAGACAACTCACTATTTGTTTATAAACAAAACTCTCTCATAACGGTTGCCCTTGTGTATGTTGATGATATTGTGTTGACAGGGAGCTCAAGCAACCATCTTCGTCAAGTAATACAGGAACTACAAAAGAAATTTCCAATCAAGGATCTAGGTGCCTTACCATACTTTCTGGGCTTACAAGTAACACGGTCTAAAGATGCTTTATTTCTGGGCCAACAAAAGTATGATGTGGATCTCCTACTTAAGCACCAAATGGATGGAGAAAAACCATGTCAAACACCAATAGCCTCATCAGCTACAATCAGCAAAGAGTCAGGGGTGTTACTGAACAACCCAACACACTATCGTTCACTGGTTGGGGCACTCCAGAACTTGACTTGGACTCGCCCAGATATAGCATACACTGTAAACCTTGTCTGTCAATACATGAGTGCACCGAGAATAGGACATATGGAAGCAGCGAAATGTATTTTACGATACATTAAAGGGACATTGAATCATGGGATAGTATTCAACAAGGGAACAACTATGTTAACAGGATTCTCTGACGCAGACTGGGCAGGGTCTGTAGATGACAGACGATCCACATGAGCTTATGCCATTTTCCTGGGAACAAACATCATATCCTAGTCATCAAGAAAACAGTCAACAGTGGCGCGATCAAGAACAGAGGCAGAGTACCGGTCTTTGGCACACACTGCAGCGGAGCTGGTTCGGATCTGTTCACTTCTCAGAGACCTTCACTTTCATCCAACAGGAGTTTCGAGAATTGGGTGTGACAACATAAGCTCCATTAGCTTAGCTTCAAACCCGGTTCACCACTCTAGGATGAAACATGTACACATAGACTATCATTTTGTTCCCGAACTAGTACAAGGGAAAGCACTGGAGATCTATTATGTACATACATTACATCAAACAGTCGATATCTTCACAAAGCCATTACCAGGTCCAAGATACACCATATTGAGAATCAAGCTAAGAGTTGTTTCTCAACCCATCAGCTTGAGGGGGGATAACAGTAATATACACGTGTCTATATCCTAGCTGTAATGTAGTGTAATTAGATAGTCTATCTGTAATGAAATGTAAAGGACAGCCTTACATAACTAGACAACTGTATAGTGTACATGTATATAAGCATGTTGCACACATTCATTATAAAAATATAGAGAATTCTTTTAACACTGATAATCATCTCAGATATGGTAAACACTCCTCGCATCAAAAAATTTACAGGTATCTCTGAGGAGTCTCTTGGTGCTTTTATCGATGCCCTTTTGCTGGCGCCAAAGCCTGTTGGTTTGAAAAAGAGCGAGTTACGACCATACTTTTGTTTTGATATTTTCTATCAAGTAGCAATTAGAAATACATGAAGCCTGTCCAGGATTATAGGTTAAAGTGACACTATGCACAACTTGATATATTTTCTTCCGATTCACGATTCATCTTTACTATATATATATATATATATATATATATATATATATATATATATATAT
>JAJJMC010000373.1:853875-899820 GCA_023531435.1 Papaver californicum | reverse complement strand
ATATATATATATATATATATATATATATATATATATATATATATATAATATTCTTTGTTCTGAATTTCAACCTGCCATATTTCGTGCAGCTTCCCAGTATTTTGAGTGTGTTAAGGGATTCTCATTGTGCAGCACGGTAAGCTTCTAAACCTTAGCATAATTAGCATTAGCTTGCTAAGCGATCTAGTTGTTAACTCAATAATGCACACGCTAGATGCCTATTGTAGACATCAGATCTTCCACATTCAACTACGTGAAAAATATGAGGATAGGGTAATATGCTTTGTAGGTCATGGCATTAAGAAATTTTCTTGATTTCCCTTAGATCCAGCTCCTGTTTCTTGCAATACCAGCTTATTTGAAATTTCATAGAACCTCAAGGAATTCGTGTGGTGGTTCAATAATTTAGGTACCTTCTTGACTTCACTCCATTTCCAATCAATTTTATCCACAAAGCTCATCATAAATTATGAGAAGTGTTATAATGACAAAGGTAGTATGCCTCGGAGTAGAATAGCTTCTTAACAATATTTAATGCCATCTGGTGAAGATGGGTTCTGTATAACCAATCATGGAAAGAAATGATAGTTCTAATGATGCTAAATCCTCTCCTCTCAAGAGTTGTATGAAACTTGAAAGTTAGTTTTCATATGCGTCGTGACCTTCAATCAAAGGGATTGTTCCCACAATTAAATGTTAATGACCTATAGCATCTCTTCTGAGACCTTTTGTTACCATATCTTCCTCTCGTACAATGCTTTCAGATTTGTGCCTTTTGTTAAAATTCTGTTTTTTTGTTGTTATGGATGACTTGTTAAGTAGTTTTTATGTCCACATCACACCTCGATGATTCTCCTTATGTCCGTTGTGAAAGAGACGCTGCCCTCTATTTCCCTAACTGATTGTGTAAGGTGTTTAACTAGTGCTTAATATATTTTGCAATTCTTTAATCTCTTGGGAGATCTTTTCTCCATGCT
Organism: Papaver californicum; assembly: GCA_023531435.1. Taxonomy (NCBI): domain Eukaryota; kingdom Viridiplantae; phylum Streptophyta; class Magnoliopsida; order Ranunculales; family Papaveraceae; genus Papaver; species Papaver californicum. Next base: position 898,843 of record JAJJMC010000373.1, on the reverse strand, counting down.
CTTGTTTCATTTGATGAGTTCGTGTTCCTTGCTGTATGTGCCTGTAATCTCTTGCTGACTTTCTCTTGATCGTACAACATATCAAGTGTCTTTTTATAGATCTGGGTTGAACCTTCAGCCATTTGGTTTCCCCAAGGAAGTATTATGCATGTGTTGACTATTGACATTTTTCTTCAGCAGGTGTATGAGAATATGTTTAAGTTGATAAAAATTAGTTTTTTCACTGTTTTAATTACTATTTACAATTGATTTAGGGCCATGGTCAGTTTGACTTTTCCTCTTTCACTAGCATAGATGAGTTTTTTTCAACTTTGGTTAATCTTCACACTGAGAGGTTTCTTCAAACAAATGCTAGATGCTGATGAGAGGGCAGTTCGGCTAGCAAACATCTTTACTTGTTATGACAAAGGGGCACTCTGATTTTAAGACATATCACTTGCTAATTCCTATGATGGTTTTTTTTTTTTTATCTTTTGGATGAAAAACTCCTGCTCATTTCTCTTCTGGTTGATGGTCATGGGATAAGTTTAATTACGACCTAATATCTAATTTTAACTTTGGTCAACGAATAACGAAAAGTCTGGTCACGTGAGAACAAAAATCAGTCCCCATTATAGGCTGTAGCAGCCATTTTTTACCTAGCCAATTTAAGAGCTACCCAAAACCAATTTAGGGTTACTAATAAAATAAAATAAAGTCATTATGAAATAAAATCAGCATACCCTTTTTCATATATTTTCTTTAATAACTAATTTGTCCTCGTTAAATTAATGTTAGAAATTAATTAAATTAGTTAATTATAATTAATTAGTTAGTTTTTTGTAAAAATAATATATTTTTACAATTTTTTTATTTTAAAAAAATATCAAATTTTTTTAAAAAAAGTATCTTTTTTCAAAAAAAAATTACTTTCTTTTGTTAGCTTTTTATTAATTTTTATTTAAAAATTAATTAAATTTTTTGTTAAAAAAAAACTAAAATAATAGTAGATAACTAACTTTCTGAAACTACCGATTATCGTAGTAGAAAAATTCAAAAAAATTAAAGTTTAAAAAAAATTTATTTATGGGGCTAGTTTCATAATCGGTAGATAACAAATTTTTTAACCTACCGATTATGTATGTTGCCCCAAATTGGAAATCGAAAAAATTATCAAAATTTCAACATTTTGAACATGCATAATCGGTAGGATTAGAATTTTTTAACCTACCGATTATAATGTGTAGCCCCAAATTGGAAATTGAAAAAATTATCAAAATTCCAACATTTTGAAAATGCATAATCGGTAGTTTAAGAATTTTTTAAACTACCGATTATGTATATCGCCCCAAATTGGAGATCGAAATTAACTATCAAAATTCCAACATTTTGAACATGCATAATCGGTAGTTTAAGAATTTTTAAAACTACCGATTATAGCGCAAAATGTGTCCAGGAACAGGCAGTTCCATCAGTAAGTGTAATCGGTAGATATTTATCTACCGATTGTATAACACCAAATTGTTATCTACTGATTGTTGATGAACAAAATGTAAAAATTATCAAATTTCCAACATTATTATCAAATTGAAAAAAATCATAATAGGTAGATAACTAATTTTCCGAAACTACCGATTATAATAGTAGAAAAATTTCATTTGGGCTTATTGAATAATATGTAGTAATGAAATTGTCAAAACAACCGATTATACAATGATTTTAACAAAAATATCAAAAAAAAGTAAAAAAAAAAAATGAAAAAAAAAGTTAATAAAAAATTTACAAAAAAAATATTTTTGTAAAAAAAATATTTTTAAAAATTAGTGAAAGGGTTAATGATAATTGCTTGATTACTAAGAGGCATTTAAGTATTTTTACATACCACTAGATTATCCCATAGCCACATCCATGGGATAGGTTTAAAATAGTAGCCATTAATTTTGGGTAGCCCTCAAAATGGCTAGGATCTTTTAATGCAGAAAGATTATTTACGAGATAGAGGTCTCCGACATAAATGATCTATGTTGAGGGATACTTGATATTTTCTGTTTCATGGAATATATATATGCATTTATTAAAAAATAGCAAACCAAGTTTACAAGTAAAATATGAAAAATATTCTGACTTGTGCGACATAATCAAACAAAAGTAATCTGATTCTGAAGCCAACGATAAAAGTTTGGCAAAGAGAAAACTATCAAAACTCAGTCCATCTCTTGGGGTGAGAAAATATTAGAACTCTTTCCCGTCTCAATAAAAGAGTAGATGACTGTGAGTGTGATCTTAACCTCAAAATTGCCCTAAAACTATGTTTAACATATAAATTTGGATCATTCATCATGTGAATTATATAGAGTTTTTCTATATAATCAACATGGGTTAAAATTGTTATTCACTTCTCTTTGGCTTATTGATCTGCTTCACTCTTGAATAAAGGAAGACTCCAGCAAGAGCAATCCCAGTTCCTGCAATAAAAAAACAAAAAATCCCATATTTAAATCTCGTTGGAAACATGGGCTTAGTGAGCTGCGGGTGGGGGAAGTGGGATGAAATTTACAGGACGGTTGAACATTATGTAGCATGAGTGAACCTTTTTATAAATGAACTTTTTACCTATAGAATTGATGGGTGAGACGGGTGTGTTGAAGAAGAGAACTGATGACACAATGACTACTATCCGTTTCACACAGTTTCCAACTGAATGGGTGACAGGCGATACCCTCTGCAATATCATATAAGCAATCTGCAATAATGAAAGATTTAATAGGATCAGCTTCATTTTGCTCTTCCTTTTTTCTTTTTCAAGAAATTAAGAATAGAGAATGTAAAATAGATGCGGAACTTGTTTATATGGATTTATTATTGGCTTGAAGTAGGGAACAGAGTCACAGACAACATCATAGATGCGAGAAGGCAACGATGCAAGTGTGCAACAACTGAACAACAAATCTACATGAAATAATTGAGTTTGAAGTGCGCAAGTTCTAATAATTCCAATGTAATAGTACCCGGCACTATAACCTTATGGTATTAATCACTGAAAGAGTGGATACCTAGGTACGCCTAATTTAAAGAGAATAGGACAGTGCCAATCCTAGTCGCTATTTGTTCTAACATGCAAGTTCACACATTTTATTTTATTTTATTTTCCAAATGAAGAGAATGTAATAGAGAAGTAATGGTATAAAAACACTATCGAAACTCATGTTTTGCCAATATCAACTTTAAAGGATTCTGCAATGATAACAACCTCAAAGTAATAGTGTTAAAAGTTGTGAGTTGGAATGTTAAAATGCTGCTCAAAACATAACAAGTACAAGCCCGGACCTGCAAGGGACTATCATTCTCCATTATAGCAATACAAACTACATCCATTTGATCCTAATCTAACAATAGCGTAAAAAAAGTTGAGTTAAATTCACCTGTTGATGAGCCTGGAAACAAAGTCCAGATAGAAGAGTCCTCACGCATAGTTCTCGAACATCTAAGCCCTATCATGGTAGAAGGAAAATGTTAAAGAACAGATTTCTACATGATGCTTTAGGGCAATATAGATTAGTGATGTGTTGCATATTTATTACCGTATAATACTTACAGCAGACTGCAGGAATGAAGGAGAAAACTTAACACCTTCCATGCAAAGCGTCAGAGGGACATTCAGTGCAAAGGATAAGATTGTTATCATAGAGAAAAGAGTTATGTTGTCCAGTGATTCCTATTCAAGATTAAAGTCAAGACAAGAAATAATTAAAACAATAGTTGTTGATCTTAGACAAAACTTAAACTGCATGAAGTACAAGAACAACTCCGACACCTATTAGTAAGGAATATTCAACTGACAGAACCACAGATTTTGCACGAATACAAAAGTATACTTGCATCACTTGAGTATGTAAGCTACCTCTTTCTTAACCATGAATTGCTTGCTGAATACATTACGAGATTGGTTAGCCAAGTTGGATCCCATTGCACTCCAAAACCCAACCCTGTCATCACAAATCAGAATATAGGCCATTCTGCTAAGCTTGAGTATTAATAACTTACAGTGTACTTTACGAAGAAATATCCATGAACATAACATGGGATCCATGACTTTTTATCATAAGACTAAAATAACATCAGATATGTTTTTTACCAATCGAATGAGGCTTCAGTAAGTGAAGCCATTGCTACTCCACCAACAACTGGAACAAGGGATGAAAGTGTTAGATGAATATATTTTCATATCTTCTCATAAGTGTTTACATGGTTTATATAACCTTATGATATATAATCAGATAAGGATAAAGACTCCTATATGTATAGGATTGATACACAAGATAAGAATGCAGAACAGAATCCTATAAGGAGTAGGATATCTGTTATCATGCCTCCTCAAGATGGACCGCGAGAGAGAAGTCCAATCTTGGATTTGATGTCCAGAAACTTGGAACCGGGTAGGGGTTTTGTCAGAGCGTCTGCTAGTTGGTCTGCAGACTAAACATGCGCAACACGCAGGGCGCCAGTTTGAACTTGATCACAAATGAAGTGAAAGTCAATGGCAATGTGCTTCATACGAGAGTGAAATACAGGGTTGGAGCTAAGCTGGGTTGCTCCCACATTGTCACAGTAAATGACTGGACACACCGGTAGGCTGACATTCAGATCAGTGAGTAGATAAGTAAGCCAATTGAGTTCCGCAGCTGTGTTTGCAACAGCCCTGTACTCCGCTTCTGTGGATGATCGTGCAATGGATTTCTGCTTTCGCGAGCTCCAAGAGACTGGGTTACGACCAAGATAGATAAGATAGGCACTGGTGGAGGAGAAATCATCCTTGTTGCCACCCCAGTCAGCATCAGAGAAGGCCTGGACATGCGACGAGGCAGTGTGGTGTAGCTGATCAGAGAAGGCATGCAGCTGGATAGGAGAATATCGATACAGTTGAAGGCCATCATTAAGTGTACCACACAGATATCGCAGAAGACGTTTGACAAACTGCCAGTGAACCGTAGTTGGAGTATGCATGTATTGAGACAATTTGTTGACCGCAAAGCTCATATCTGGGCGTGTGAGAAGAAGATACTGGAGGCTACCCACAACATTCATGTACTCAGTTGGATCAGGTAATGGTGTGCCAGAAGTTAAGCTTAACGGTGGTGCTGTGGGAATAGGCGTAGGTGCAGGCTTAGCACCAAGCATATTAGTTTTGGAGAGAATATCCAACATGTAACGCCGCTGAGAGAGCAAAAGACCGTGCTTGTTGGGGACTACCTCCACACCCAGAAAATACGATAAGTAGCCAAGATCTTTGATGGAGAAGCGCTGAGCCAGAGATTGGATGAACAAATTGACACGATGAGAGTCACTGCCAGTGATGATCAAGTCATCCACATATACCAGGAGGTAGATAAGATGTCCTGAAGCTTGGAGAACAAAAAGAGAAGTGTCAGCATGCGAATTCATGAACCCAGAGTGAAGGAGAAACATGCGCAGTTCATGGTACCAAGCCCGGGGAGCCTGTTTTAGGCCATAGATTGCTTTGCGAAGTTTGCACACAAAGGAAGGGTGATCTTGATCCACAAAGCCTAGTGGTTGTTTCATGTAGACAGTTTCCTGTAGGTGACCTTGCAGAAACGCGTTATTCACATCTAGCTGCCGGAGATCCCAATTACGAGAGATGGCAAGGCTAAGAACTACTCGCACAGTTGTTGGTTTGACAACAGGGCTGAAGGTGTCCATGTAATCCACACCAGGGCGTTGAAGAAATCCCTTGGCCACCAGCCTAGCTTTGTACCTGTCAATAGAGCCATCAGATTTACGCTTTGTACGAAAAATCCACTTACAGCCAACCACATTCTGATGCGAGTCTGGTGGAACAAGATCCCAAGTGCCATTGCTGACCAAGGCATTGAACTCATCAGCCATAGGTTTGCGCCAGTGGGGTTTGGCAAGAGCCTGGGAGACTGTCGTAGGTTCTGTCTCATCAGACGAGACGAGCTGTGTAACTAGATTCAAGCGATTGACTGGTTCGCGAATATTGTTCTTAGCACGGGTCGTCATGGTATGAGTTGGTGGTGGAACTAGATCACTGGTGGAAGCAGGAACTGGATTACCGGTTGCAGCAGGAAGTGAATTACCAGTTGCAGCAGGAAGGCAGGAGGCTGGAGGACCAGCCAGAGATGAGTCTTCGCACCGATGTCCCTGATGAAGAACAACTTCCGATGATGGTATGAGCGGTTGCGGATGAGGGTGATGCTCGAATGGTATGGGTGGTGGTATCCAGGTATCTAAGAGTGTGGAAGATGTGGGTGTGACGGAATTAGCTAGTGTAGCATAAGGGAATTGATTTTCAACAAACTTAACGTGTCTAGACACATACATCTTTGAGTTGGATGGATCTAAGCAGTAGTATGCACTTTGTGTGAGGGAATAGCCTAGGAAGATGCACGGAGTGGAGCGAGGCTCAAGCTTGTGGGATGTGTACGGCCGGAGATATGGGTAGCATAGACAACCAAAGATTTTGAGCTTAGAGTAATTGGGGGTTGTGCCAAAAATTTGCTGATAAGGTGAGAGAAGATTCAGCGTGGGTGTTGGCATTCTGTTGATGAGATAAACAGCTGTGGCCAAGGCATAAGGCCAATAAGACAGTGGTAAGGAAGCATGGGAAAGAAGAGCAAGCCCTGTTTCAACTATGTGAAGATGTCTTCTTTCGGAGAAACCATTGTGTTCTGGTGTATGAGGTGGGGTGGTGAGATGAGAAATCCCGGAGGTGGAGAGAAAACTACGAAGTCCGATGTATTCACCCCCATTGTCTGAGTACAAAGTTTTGATGGAGGTGCTGAAGTAGTTTTCCACAAGTGCTTTGAATTTGATGAAGACTTGGGTGACATCTGATTTGTGATGTAGAGGGTAGAACCAGATGTACCTGGTGAACTGATCAACAAAGATAACATAGTGTTTGAACCCATTAGTGGATAGAACTGGAGAAGTCCACACATCAGAGAAAACAGTTTCAAGAGGTTGTGTAGAGACAATGGAAGATGATGAAAAAGGCAACTTGTGACTTTTATTACACATGCAAGAATTACATGATAAAGATGAAGACATCTTTGGTAGTTGGCCTAAGCTATTTTTAGAGACTATATGTTTCAGAATTGGATAGGCTGGGTGCCCAAGCCTATGATGCCAGCAAAAGGTATTAAGCTTGACGGTTGAGAAAGCAGCTTTAGGAAGAGGATGTGGCCACTCATAAACACCATCTTTAGTTGGTCCTGTCATCAGGGTTGCGCCGGTGCGAAGATCCTTCACAAGAAAAGAACAAGGTAAAAACTCTATGGGTTAGAGTTACAAAACTGAGAGATAGATATGAGGTTCTTTTTCATTGATGGTACACATAGAACATCATCCAAATGAAAACGAGTTATTGAGGTAGAAAAAGAAGTGGAACCAGTGTGAGAGATAGGTAGAGTGGTGCCATCGCCTATCATGATATCATCTTGGCCTACATAAGGTGAGTGCAGCGAGAGATTGGCCAGGTCCGAGGTGACATGGTGCGAAGCACCACTGTCCAAGATCCAGGGAGAGTTTGGAGTAGCCCGAGTAGTTGTATGAGCCTGCGGCTGCCAAGGAGTGTTGTTTGGATTGGTACCTGACTGTGGAACAGGTATGATGCGAAAGGAGGGAAATTGCTTGGCTGAATGCCCTTGTACCCGACAGATTTGGCAGAGACCAAGGTATGGTCTGAATTGCCGAGAAGGTGAGTGAACAGGTGCACCGGAATAGACAGGAGGTTGCTGTGGATGTCTGAAAGTGCGCCGAACATGTGGTGACTGTGTAGAGTTGCTGCGCCAGTGGTGGTTGCTGGTTGGGGATGACGGAGGACGCCAGGGCCTGTTGAATCTGGTGCTAACATTGGCAGTGGCTGGGAAGTGATGATGTTCAGGTGATTCTGTGTGAAGAGAGGCTTCAAAGTTGAGGAGTTTTTCGTGAAGTTCTTCAAAGGTAATTGAGGTGTCTCTAGCCTGGACAGCCCTGACTAGTTCTTTGTAATCATCATTGAGTCCATCAAGAATCTTGTCAGTTACGTCTTCATCATCCATTGGTGCTCCAAGAAGAGCAAGATCATCCGCTTTTGTTTTTACGGATTGCATATATTCTGTGATGGAGAGAGATCCTTTCACAGTGTTTTTGAGTTGTTGTTTAACTTGTTTGATTCTTCCCCTGGATGGTTTGGCATATGTGTTTGCTAGAAGCGTCCAAGCCTGGCTGGATGTCTCGGCTTGTGCGATGAATGGAATAAGTGGTGGTGAAAGTGAACCAACGATGGCATTCAGAATCAATTGATCCTGTCTGATCCATAAGGTGTTAGCTGGATTGGGAATAGTTGTTTGATCTTGAGTAATTTTGGCTGGTGGACAGGGAGTGGTGCCATCTATATATCCAATGAGATCATAACCAATGAAAAGTGTTTGGAATTGCAGCTTCCATGAAAGATAATTGGTGGTGGTGAGTTTGGGAGGTGCTTGTGCAGCCACATTGATGCTGACAAGTGTTTTATCAGAGGGAAAGGTGTTGAAGGTTGCTGCCATGGTGAACGGAGTGGTACGGAGATGCAAGAGCTTGCTGCTGACTTGGTGCTGTGAAGATGGGGTGCAGTTCTGCCTGGTGGTGGATGGTATGCAGCTGCGAAGGTGTTGTGACTTGGTCTAGATGGTAGACTGGATGCTAAAGGTGCTGATGGATGCTGTGCTCAGGGTGGAACTGTTGGGTGTATGCAGGTGATGATGGAAGGTGCAGTAAGCTAGTTCTGGAGTAGATAGTGCCGGTTTGTGTAAAAAAAAAATGGATCAAAGCTCTGATACCATGTTAGATGAATATATTTTCATATCTTCTCATAAGTGTTTACATGGTTTATATAACCTTATGATATATAATCAGATAAGGATAAAGACTCTTATATGTATAGGATTGATACACAAGATAAGAATACAGAACAGAATCCTATAAGGAGTAGGATATCTGTTATCAGAAAGTACCCAAATTGTTGGAACCTATGCAAAGAGTACACTCAAACGAGTCTTCAAACTCAAATGAAATCCTTAAGGGAAAAAAAACATAAAAAACAAGAACAAGTGCTTGAATAAAACAGCACCAAGATAGTCAGCTATAAAATTGGTGAAAAATCCAAAGCAGCAGTTTACAATCCGTAATCATTCAAAAGTAACATAGAAGTAAGAATAGATATAATGTTATACCTCTCCCAGAAATATCGCGGAGATGATAACTGAGAAAAAGGGCTCCAAAGCTTTAACTGTATGTGTGAAAGAAACGGACACCTTCCCAAGACTCATATTTGTACAAAGGTTTCCCATTGTGTGTATTATCGCCAATGGCACAATTGCCACAAGCTGCACAGCATCCACAAGCAAAAAAACAAACAAGCAAAAGTCATGGCAACTTAGAGTTGACACCAGATTCACCAAGTATTTGAATTGGTTGGTAGGTTTAAATATACAAAAATTGAAATGGAATTACCTGTGATTTAGTGATGTTAGGTCTTTTGTATAGATTAAACGTCCACATGATTAGAATAAGAAGCGTGCCTATAGCGAACTGAATTAATGAAATGGTTACTGGGTAGGGATGAACCTTCAACACTTGTTTATTAAAAATGTTGAAGTAGGTATTTGAAACATACCATAAAGAAAATAATAATCCAAGCTCCAATCTCTGACTCAAACTATTACTGGATGATGATGGTGGTGGTGGTGACGTTTCATCTACACTTTTAATTGCCTCATTACATCTAAAATCTCTACCAGATTTAGATGTATTAGTATTCCATTTACAAGAATTAGAATATGTAGATAATGATGAATGTGTAAGAGTAGTAAATGATGAAGGAATAGAAACTCCATGAATGGATTTTTTTATGGGCAGAAATGAATTCAATCTAAAATTAGGGTATCGATATAAAAAATCTGTGTTTCTAAGATACCATGTTGATGAAGAAGAGGGGGAATGGGGAGGAGAGAGAAGAAAAGCGTTGCTCTGCATATTTTAATTTTTGTTTGATTTTTGAGAGACGATAGAAAAACAAAGGCGGCTTCTTGTATGCTATCTAATTAGTGGAGGTTTTAGCCACACTAATTTAGACCAGCAAAGATTTCGTTGTTGATTACTTTTTCTAATAGGAATCGAGCTAGGGCTGCACATCGGGTGGGTCGGGTCGGGTTTGATCTCACCGTAAACCCGACCCACCGTAAAGACGGGTCGGGTTTGAACCGATTTTACAGCGGGTTGGATGCGGGCACCCACGGGTCACCCGTTCAGATTGCACAAATTCTAACTAAATCTGTTGTTTTGTATACTAAGAAGTTCAGCAGCTATTCAGCAGTTATAAAACAGGTAAATTCAATAATGAGATATCTTCATTTCAGTAGCCAAGCAACAATTTAAGCCAGAAAAATAAAAAAATTAATGTAAAACACAACTATTTTCTTCATCAAATTGTTTATATAGTTAGAGAATGAAGAATGAATTCAGTAGTATCAACACCGCCAACTCCAAAAGCTTTCGTCTCTCTTTCATGTCACTCTTCTAACAAACCAAGTTATTCAACATGAATCAAGAGCTAATCAGAAGTAAGTCAAGTTAGCATATATAGAGAGAGAGATAAAGAGAAAGAGAGTCATGCTTCAAAAATAAAGTAAAAAAACTCACTAAAAATGTTCTTTTCTCAATGGCCAAAGTATACAAAACTAATGAAACGACAACTGCTTGTCACCCTTAATGATTTGATTCCATCAGAAAACTCTCTACCCATTGTTGTTTTCCAATTCTACACTCTACTTCTGAACCGTAAGAAGCTCTACACATTAGGGCTAGCAACTCAAATAGCATCAAATACAATCACTTAGCTTATATCCCTTCAGTCCTACATAAACCCATAAACTGATGCTCTATGATAGTTAAATCTAATTGAGGGAAACACAAAAATAGGTTATCTTACAAAATGCTTCACCTTTACAGAATACAGAGCATGAATCCCAAATTAAGAAGCCATTTAATAAGTCAAACATACCGGAGAACTCCAACTCTCTTGATTTCAATATCTTCTCTAGTTAATAAGGGGATGTAATATAGAACATAATGAATCAGATCGTTAAAAATCAAAACTTGAAACAACCCAAATTATAAAAATGGAGATAACAAGAAACCCAAATCATAGAAAAGCGTAATACACACAATCAAGCTCAAGAAAGGTATAAAACAAAGAGATTGAAACAAATCCTCTGATTGTAAAAGCTAGGGTTTCAATGTCTTGTATCTTTTAAAAGATAGACTTTCAATTAATGGTAGACTACCGGTGAACATGATGATAAACGAATGATGGTGAGTGGAAGTGCGGCGCCTTGGTGGTCGTAGTCTGAGAGTGGGTGAGAAGTGAGAGCAATGAGAAGAAGAAAGAAGTGAAGAAGAAATACAAATGGAAGAACTCATAAGGATGCACATACGAATGGAAGAAGTATGGATTTTCTGGCGGGTGGGTGGGTCGGGCCGGGTGAGATGAGCTATCACCCGCACTCGACCCGCCAGAAGTCGGCTTTTGATAAAAGCACCCGCACCCGACCCGTTCATCGGCGGATCGAATACGGATCGGGTATATTTAGACGGGTGCGGATCGGGTTGGCGGGTTGGGTCGAATTTATGCAGCCCTAAATTGAGTCGTCCAATGATTTTACTTTTCCAATATTTGTTAGTTGGAAAAAGAAGTTTACGGTTTAGATGTGGGGACGACTGTACTATCTGGAATATGAGATCTTATACTCCGTTTAGTATATCCCAACTGAATCTATTTTTAGACGAGATTCTGTCCCCATGAGCTAAAAACCTAGGAGGGACCATCATTTTGTTCTCACGGAGTAGGCTGTACTTTAGTTTGTCACTTCTCGTGCTCCAAGTGGAAAATAATATTTCGAACTCTCGTAATAGATATTCATGTCAAACACGGGACTCCCTGAGTAATGGCAAAGTTGCCTGATACTTTTGAGAATAAATGATTGATGAATCAAAAACTTTTCATTGCCACACGGTTTTTTTATCTTCTTTCTTGCGTGTTCATACTGATTTCAGGATATTTTTTTTCTAATATTTCTTTTTTTTAAATATAAAATTTATTAATCTATTAAAAGGCTATTATAAGAGGTATGTGATACCCATAAGTTTAAATACAGTTGGACTGGTATGTCAAGAAATTACAATAACCTGACACTGAAGTAAGATGCGAGTAGCATTCTCCGGATTCGAATTGCAGCGGAGGTAGGTGTTGGAATTGGCGAGGTGGGTCGGGATGATATTGTCAAGGCTGCGCAGGGCTTCGACGAATGTTTTCCACAAGAAAAGTTGTACTTTTGATCGGCTTAGATGTGTCTATAGGAACTTGGTTGTTGGGGATGTGGTTCGTTGCAATTGATCCAAGATGCTAGTTAGGTCTTTATCTCCAGATGTTGTGGAGTACTGCTGAAACGATTTCCGTCTACCTTCTTGTTTTACGGCTTTATCTTCAAAGTTCAAACTGAGTCTTTAGCATCGAGTGTGGTTTGAAGTAGAATCCAATCTCTTCCCTCGAAGGATATAGATAATAATAAAGCCAATAATCAACTATTGTTACTAAGTTACTACAAACTAAAACTAAAAAAAAATACAAGATGGACTACAGACTAGACTAATTTAAACTAAGTTAAATAGAAGTAAAGTAAAATAAACTAAGTTACGGAGACCATAGGCTCAAAATAGGGTGGAATATCCACCGACCCCAGAGGACTACGAATGAAATTAGGCTATTAATGCTAGACTGTGGTATAGGGAGTTATTGATCATATTTCATGTGGTGGTGGTGGGCCTGTCTTGTTGTTGTTGTTGTAGTTGTTTTTTTCGCAGCAGTTTGTTCATAATCTGGTGTTGGTCGACAATCATAGCTATCAAAGTTTCATAATCACCATGTTTTATCATTCTACATAGTAATAGGGTCTTCAAGGTGTTGATAGAGTTCGTCCTGAGTGATTGTAATTGTCATGTTTTGTTGTTGTTGTTGGTTGCAAGAATTCTAATGCTAAATGCTTGCTTAGTAATAACTCTTACTCTGGTTTGCAAGAGAGAAATCCAATAGATTCTTGAAATGGTGGAATGCCTGCAACTAGTTCCCCTAATCTTGCCTCAAACTAACATTCATTACATCAGGCATGTTTTGCTGCTGCTGTTAGTTGCAAGAATTGTAATGTTAAATGCTTGCTTAGTAATAACCCTTGCTCTGATTTGCATAGAGAAAACCCAATAGATTCTTAAAATGGTATAATGCTTGCAATTAGTTCCCCTAATCTTGCCTCAAATTAACATTCATTACATCGAGTTGTTTTAGAAAAAGTTAAAGGAAGTATCTGTGGTTCTTCATCGGAAATGGAAAAAGTTGAAGGAGGTATCTATGGTTTTTCATTTCTCAATGATTTTCAATTCACCGAAGTTTCATAATGTTTGATATTTTATTTAGATTATGGATCCAACTGTGTGACCAATATTGTAATTGGGCCCAGAAAATTTCAAAATAATGTTTAGGTCCCAAGGCTGTAGTTCACCGTTTTGGCCATTATAATTGAAGGTTAAATATGGAAACGACTAACTTAATATTATATTTTGATTTATTTACTAATGCAGCCACCCAAAATCATCCTGTCAGGACTACCGCTAATTTTAACCATCTCAAGTTGTTTTCATCTTGTTGCTCAATCCTCTTTTTAATACTTCTTGTTTTTCTCGAATGGTGTTTAGGAGTTAACATGATGGGTTTTAAGAGTTGGGTTTGAGGATTTAATGGTTTATTTGTTGGAATCATAATTTAAGAAGAAGAAGATGGTGATTAAAGCTTTGGGTTTTTGTGGGTTATGGCTTATGAGAACCGAAGATGATGGAATTGAAAGATGATTTTGTGGGTGTTTAAATGATAATTGAGTTCTAGTTTCTACTGATTCTTAATACATTTATCATGATCATAGGATACAAGTAGTATTCTATTATACTTTTTCTTAAAACGGGTTACTTAATTATAATCACCATGGGTGAGTGATAATTGGTTTTCTACTGGGTCTCTAAGATCTTTATACAATGGTTCATAAACTAAATTATCACGCAATTCTTTAATTGAGTCACCAACAACTTAACAATGCATACTTTCCTACTCTATTCAAAGTTCTTACAGCTTCAGAAACAACAACTTGATATTGAGCTTCAAGAACTACGTAAACAATTTTAACTCTTCTTGGATAAGACTAGGTGAAGGAAACAATGCTTGTAAGAAAAGGATGAAAGTTCTAGTTTGAACTTGATAATATGAAAGGTAAAGAAAATTGATAGTAAGAGATTCACTGTGATGATTGAATTCTATTCTTTTGTTGAAATTCCTAAGAGACAAATGATCCAGCCTGTTGGATTCCATCAATTGTCACCCGTTAGATGTATTTTAGACATATTTTTAGTTGCACATGCAAGTCACGTGCTAACGGTAAAATTAAAATTATTTTAATAACGGTCAACTACGGTCCTGGGACCCAAACTATAATTTCAAACTTTCTAGGACCTGGTGCCTGCCATAAGTGCAACAAATTACTTAATATATTTTACACTAATTAACTAGTAATATAGCGGTAGTAAGGATCGTTCCCACAGATAGCTGTGTAATTGATATGTTATTTGGATTAGCAAAACTAAAATAAAGTAAAAGAAAAAGGGGGTTTTGAAATTTAATTAACTAAAAAGTTAAAAATAATAAGAAGAAAGAGATGATTAGGGAGTCCTTCGTAGTTACCAAACGCTGACTCGAGTAGTATACTTATATATCTTTTGTTAGAATCATTGATCACCAACCGTAGAATAGCAGTTAAATCAGTGTTATCCTCAAAACTCTTTTTACCACTAGATACGGAAGCTCTCGACTACCAGATTCTATTCGTCTGAACCACCAAGTAGTAGATCACTCAAGGTGTAACTCAATTGAATGTTTTAAGCTTTGTGAATCAAGGCTGATCCCATTAGTTAAACTCTTAGATCAAGGTCCACTTGCTGGTGTTCTCTTCGCAATTGCTCCACAGAATCCCTCTGCAAGGTCTCACGATTTTTACTTGTGTACGACTCGATGGACGATTACTTATCTCATAACTCAATACTAGCATTAGAATGATCAATATAATAATTTGATTGCGCATCCAAATAATATTAAAATCAATCATAAACCCTAGATGTAGTGGAAAAAAAAACGATAATGATTAAAACTTAAAATAAACTTGTATTACTAATAAAGCTTCGCGCTTAGAACATTGAATTCATTCTTAATCAACAAAAGGTTTAGATACTCTTGATACAAAGAAGAATAGTTTCCCCCTAAAGGGGAAAACCCTAGGTTTAAGATGTAGAAGGTGTGATATGAGAGGTAAGAGATATGATATTACTTGAAAGTTATATATATATGATTTTTTTGAGCCTTAGATGTCTTGTTTTATAGACTTAAATGCTTGTCCCTCAAGTATCCTCTCCTTCTAGGGGTTAGAATCCTTCCGGGACCAAGTTATATCCATTTAGAAGTCCAAAACACGTCAAAACGGACCCCATAGGTTAGCCACAGTCGGCATAGCCGATTTCCATGACCTACACCGACTCTAGGACCAAAATAGCTCAAACTCTCTGTCCTAAAACTTTCTATAGTCGGTATTGTTGATTTCCATTGAGCAATGCCGATTCTACTGATGTAGACGACTTTTTCTTGCTTCGGCTATTTTGTCCATAACTTCTTCCTCCGAACTCGGAATGACCTCATTCTTTTTGAATTCACTTTGTATTCTCGTTCTCTTCAAATGGTACTAATAAATACTAGATTTATATGAGTTGAATTTGGTCTTTGGCCCCTTTTCACTTGTAAAACTCAACTTCCTTGTTCATTTCGTGTCGCAACAAACTCATTTCTTTTTCTTTGGAATTGGGATGCTTGAATACTTGGAGCACTTCACTTCTTAGATCTTTTGTAGCCATTTTCACTCTTATTGGGATGATTCACCTAATATAATACATAAGATAGAAAACAAACGTAATAACAAATAATATGCAAGAATCATAGCAAATATTAGTATGAATTTGACACTAGAAACATTTGAATTAAGTACTTATCAGGATCCAAATGCAACACCGGTCACAAAGTTGAGGCCCAAAGTCTAAATATCCCTTTTTCTTACTAGTGGTATTTTTTTCTTTAAATTAAGGGGTGTTAATTTTAGTCATTTAGAATAATGTTGGGAATTATCAAGAATGGTCATACTATTAATTAGTGAAAGATTCACAAATAGATGATACTGATACAATGAAAATTCACAAAATGGTCAGTTGTCCATCAATTTCAGAGTTATGTAAAACCGGATCTACCATCCAGAACTTGATCAACTAATTACTTACTTGTCTCTGAATTTGAACTAACTATTAGTAGATCAAAAGTTTGTATCTTAAGAATCTTCGATAATGATATGAATGATAGTGGAACTTAAATATACGAAGAAGAAAAACCTAATTCATTCTCTCATTTTGCATCGATGTTCTTTTTTCATTCTCTCTAACTCATGCTATGTAACTCCAAAAAAATGCACTGATAACTTATGAACAAGACGAAGATTAAGAGGCGGTTTTTGTATAGACATTCTCTCTAACGCAGGACTAAAAGTATTAACCCTGCGCCACAAGGCCTATGCGCCTTCATGGCTTCCGCGCCCTTAATCTCATTGGCGCCCTTGAATCCTAGCGTGTCCCTAGCCCTAGTTCATGTGCGCCCCTAGATAATATACGCCATAGCCCCTTTGTGTTTCCTAGATAGCCTTAGCATACTTGGATCCTCAACGCCCTTGGATCTTATGCGTCCCCAGTGAAAGCCCAATGCGCCTTTAAGGCCAGCGCGCCCAAGTCATGCCTAGCACGTCTCATGCCCTGCTAGCCTCCGCGTCCCATCTCCTCAACGTCTCTAACCTAGCACGCTCACGGTCAAATGCGCCTCTTGGCCTAACACACTCATACTTAGTGACTTAGCCACAAACACATTAATGCTAAAACCTTAGTGCTAACTATACTGTTGAAGTGCTAACTTCAAACCTTCTTGATGCTAGCTTCCTATCCTTTATACAATTGATATTTACTAAAGGTTATGCTTATTGGTCTTATTCCTTTTACGTCAGCACATTATCCTTTTATATAAAAGAGCTAGCACATTTATATTTGCGCTAAGTGGCTAGTGTTAGCTTTGCCAACTACTTTACTCATAAATATGCCTTTCTTCTCAATATGGGTCCAACATTGAAGTTTTATATAAATTCCAGTAGGTATCCTTGCTCAAGGAACCCTCTACAATATTTGGCCTCAAATGCCTCTCAGACTTACGATAAGTCACTTCTGAGCTAATACTTAGCCATTAAATACGCCATCCTACTTTCAAACAAGTACATGACCACTAGAATTCCCAGACTCGACACTAATCAGTCAGGTTATCAATCTAGTGAGTCACACAACTTACCTCACTGATCGAAAGTCGCCTTAACTTGACTTAATCAAAACAATAGTGGCTTATGACTCTACTATCTTCTCGAGATATCAAATACAACATGGGAAGATTTTCATTGGGGTATTGGTCTGACGGTCTACGAAAATCGTAGGTGGTTGATACGGGCATAATTTATACATATTTACCATTTAATTTATATTTTCTAGTACTTGAATTTGTATTAATCTTGTTATTTTTATGTTTTTATAAGGTGGTATGCGTAAATCCGAAGTTGTGAATAAATACGGGTAAATGAGCTAAATTGCTAACTTACGGAGTTGATACTCGGTGGGACTTATTTTATTATTGGCTGATTGGGCGAAAAAAAAAGTGAGTTGAAGGTGGTGTTAGCGACAGTAGAGACAAGTGAAGAAATCTGACGCCAGACAGAAAGAAAGGCTGATGACGTTGATCTTTGGTTGGGTTTTGAAGGCGCAACAACCTAAGTTATCTTTGAGAGTCGTGGCTTGTCTTCCCCTGGTTGGTGGACGTAGCAAAGAAGGTTGGTCTTGGAATTTTGTGTTTGGTCTGACAGTAAACAAAATCAGAGAAGTCTGAGAAGTAGAAAACTAAATAAGTTAAAGAGAAGGTGGGGTCTTGTACTCTTGTGTCGAGGTAGCAGTGTATGTTTGGATGGGATGTGGCCTGAGAAGTTGTTAAGATGAATTGGTTGTTGGATTAAATGAAAGTGGGACGTTGGCTAGGAATTGGGAGGCGTACTCCTTTGGTAGAAGTATGACCGAGTAAAACAAAGATTAGATGGAACAGAAAGTGAGGTGTAAAGCATGTGGGAGAGAGTGAATAGAGTTAGATGTGGTTGATGTGGAATAAGGGTAGAGGAAGAAGATCTAAAAAAAACATAAAAAGTAGAGAAATAGGAGTTTTTGATTTTGGATGGGGGCGAGGAAGAAAGTGGGGAGAAGGTTTTTTTTTGGAGGTTGTGTAGAGAAGGAGGTTTTGGCTTATTGGAGGACTACACAGGAAGAAAGGTTTAATTTTTTTTTCTCTATTCTTTATTTTTTTTATGGGTTTCGAGAAATCCATAACCATGTTCTAATTACTTTGTAACTAGGGTGTTAGGTAGAAATCAATTTTAATTGTGGATTCAGGTGAACTCATTAATAAAATTTTCGCATGATTAAATGACTAGTAATTTTAGTTCAGAAAAGCTTGGTATTTAATTGATTTATATGATTTAATTGACTACTTATGCTTTGAGATTGATATGTCGTTCTTGGGTTAAGTTCTTTGAAAGTGTATGTTTTGATTGATAAGTCGTGCTTTAGGATTATTACATTTGAAGCGAAAGGAAATCGCATCGGTGAAACTAAACGATTAGGATTATATTGAAATATTTTCTGAGATATGAGGTTGATTCCAATATTTGTCTTGAGTATTATAGAGAATATGTTTGGAGATTATATGATTTTTTCATGATTAATTTGGTGGAAACCAAATTCCCTAATTACCGACTACGTTCTTGTATAATTTTAGTTAGTTAAATTTTATTATTTTATTTCTATTTCGAAAATCCCAAAAATATCAACATTCATTAGTTGATTAGGGATATAGATTGCAGTATTTTCCCGCTCCTTGAGGGTTCGTCCCATACTTGTCGTTGTCTACTAGTTAGACGTCGTGTGATTGCGGTGATTATATATATGTATCTCAAAAGCCTATCAATTTTTGCCGCCGTTGTCGGGGAGCGGTTGTGGAATATTGTAATTAGTCTTTTTGATTTTCTGATCGTAGTTTAGGTTTTGTTTTATTTTATTTTATTTTTTATTTTATTTTATTTTGTACATTATTTTAATTTTTATTTTTATTTTAGGATTTCATTTTCCTTTTTACTTGTTTTTTGTTTTAGTATCTCTTTTCAGGTACTTTTCTGAGGATGATGACTTCTTCTCTGAAGACGTCATCTAAGATTACACTTGGGGAAATTATGTATGGCCCATGGTATAAGGAGGTTCTTGCTTGTAATCGCCTTAGGTATGGGAGTACAAATCCACGTTATTTTGATATGGGTAGTTATTCATATGAGTATGAACCCCAATACCGTGAGGTTAATATTTTACATATGGAAAGTCAAGAATCACCTCAAATTATATATGAGAAGTATTATAAACACAAACCGCCTAGTTTGGATCAAAGATTGAGAGTTCTGGTATGCCAGAGATTATTTTTTGATGATGATTAGTTTTATAGTGACTCTATGTTACAGATAGAATACATAGATGACCCTGTGGATGATTGTGTGGATGATTTTTCTAATTCCATAGATGAATCTATCTCACAAGACTATTCACCTGACTTAGAGGTTGTTTCTAGACCCTTAGACTTCCAAAAGTTACCTAATTTTGGGTTAGTATTGTGTGCTTCAAAAGTTTTGTTGGATTACTTTGCATCCAAGTACCCAGAGGACTTGCCTGTTCCTGACACCGTGCATAAACCAATTGATACTTCCCCAGTCCCAATAGTATCCCCATATTTGTTCTTTACGCACTTCCTCGTGTAGAAGAAACTTGGTTTGGGGGTAATCCGTTGTTTTTGATAGTTTCAGTGTCTCCGTGTTGCCATAACATAACTGTGAAGCTGTCATTTGTAAATATTGTATTTTGGGTTGATCCCCAGATTTTCAGGTTGTTAATTTATGGAGGTCCTTTTTGTACAATCAGTAGGTAAATTTCTATTTTCTGTTCGTTTTTCTTACATTTTCTTTAGTATTTTTGGTTATTTTTATTTTCAGTGTTCTTTGTTATCACTATTGTTTGATGTGTGTTACAGAGAATACTACTTTTCTGGCGTCAATCATGTGAAATCTTCCAATCTCTTCAATTTTATTTATATTTGTCTCTCTTATTTATATTTATATGGCATACCGTTCCAGGTTGTAGTTTGAAACATTGAGGACAATGTTAAATTTATGTTTGAGGGTAGAGTTTCTAAAAATTGATGCCAATAAAAACTCCAAAATTTAGAAACTTGTGAACAATTCAGGATGACACTAACCATTTTAGGTAGATGGAAACATAGCTCTTATCTATATGAATTGGTGTGCCCACCTAAATGGTCCATCCATATCTGGATGCACTCAAATGTTATAAATAACATGATAATCATTGAACAAGCATATCTCGGAATCATCATAACCATACCACCTTCTGTTTTTATTGTTGCCATTTTGTGTTTCGTAAGTGATTTGGTGGGGCTTTAGTATTGCCTTGTTGTCGCCGCTAGGATGAAATAGAGTGATTGAGATCAAGCCCAATTTTATATTTTTTTAGACCAATATTTAAATAAAAAAAATTAACACTTGGATAGCAATATGTGTGTGTTCTCCATGTCTTCGACGCCTAAGCAATCCTGGAACACAGGATCTATGGGAACTATCATGTGATCTGCTGAGAAGCATGCGCCACGATATATGGAGGTTCTTGCTTATAACCGTCTCAGGTATGGGAGTACAAATCCACGTTATTTCGATATGGGTAGTTATTCGTATGAGTATCAACCCCAATACCGTGAGGTTGATTTTTCACATACGGAAAGTCAAGAATCACCTCAAATCATATATGAGAAGTATTATAAACACAAACCTCCTAGTTTGGATCAAAGATTGAGAGTTCTGTTATGCCAGAGATTATTTTTTGATGATGATCAGTTTTACAGTGAATCTATGTTACAGACAGAATACATAGATGACCTTGTGGATGATTTTACTAGTTCCATAGATGAATCTATCACACAAGATTATTCACCTGACTTAGAGGTTGTTTCTAGACCCTTAGAGTTTCAAAAGTTACCTAATTTTGGGTTCAAATTATATGCTTCAAAAGTTTTGTTGGATTACTTTGCATCCAAGTACCTAGAGGACTTGCATGTTCCTGACACCGTGAATGAACCAGTTGATACTTCCCCAGTCCCAATAGTATCCCCAAATTTTGTTCTTTACGCACTTCCTTGTGTAGAAAAAACTTGGTTTGGGGGTAATCTGTTGTTTTTGATAGTTTCAGTGTCTCCGTGTTGCCATAACATAAGTGTGAAGTTGTCATTTGTAAATATTGTATTTTGGGTTGATCCCCAGATTTTCAGGTTGTTAATTTATGGAGATCCTTTTTGTACAATCCAGTAGGTAGATGTTTATTTTTTGTTCGTTTTTCTTACATTTTCTTTAGTCTTTTTGGTTATTTTTGTATTCAGTGTTCTTTGTTATTACAATGTTTGATGTGTGTTACAGAGAATACTACTTTTCTGGCGTGAATCATGTGAAATCTTCCAATCCCTTCTATTTGATTTACATTTATCTCTCTTATCTATATTTATATGGCATACCGTTCCATGTTGTAGTTTGAAACATTGAGGACAATGTTAAATTTATGTTTGAGGGTAGAGTTTCTAAAAATTGATGCCAATAAGAAACTCCAAAATTTAGAAACTTGTGAATAATTCAGGATGACACTAACCATTCTAGGTAGATGGAAACATAGCTCTTATCTATAGGAATTGGTGTGCCCAGCTAAATGGTCTATTCATATTTCTGGATGCACTCAGATGTTAGAAATAACATGATAATCATTGAACAAGCATATCTTGGAATCATCATAACCATACCACCTTCTGCTTTTATTGTTTCAATTTTGTGTTTCTCTAAGTGATTGGTGGGGAAGCCGCTTCGACTATCCCTCTGACACCCGAGGGCATTCTCATGTCTTCGTTCCAACCAAGAGCTCTATTATTGCCTTGTTGTCACCGCCAGGATGAAATAGAGTGATTGAGATCAAGCCCCATTTTTGTATATTTTTTTTAGACCAATATTTAAAAAAAAAATACAAAAATTGACACTTGGATAGCAATATGTGTGTGTTATCCTTGTCTCTGTCGCCTAAGCAAGCCTGGAACACAGGATCCATGGGAACTATCATGTGATCTACTGACAAGAAGCATGCGCCATGGTATAAGGAGGTTCTTGCTTAAAATCGTCTAAGGTATGGGAGTACAAATCCACGTTATTTCGATATGGGTAGTTATTCATATGAGTATCAACCCCAATACCATGAGGTTGATTTTTCACATATGGAAAGTCAAGAATCACCTCAAATTATATATGAGAAGTATTATAAACACAAACCGCCTAGTTTGGATCAAAGATTGAGAGTTATGGAATGCCAGAGATTATTGCTGATGATGGTCAGTTTTATAGTGACTCTCTGTTACAGAAAAAATACATAGATGACCCTGTGGATGATTGTGTAGATGATTTTTCTAATTCCATAGATGAATCTATCTCACAAGATTATTCACCTGACTTAGAGGTTGTTTCTAGACCCTTAAACTTCCAAAAGTTACCTAATTTTGGTTATATTTGTGTGCTTCAATAGTTTTGTTGGATTACTTTGCATCCAAGTACCCAGAGGACTTGTCTGTTCCTGACACCATGCATGAACCAATTGATACTTCCCCAGTCCAAATAGTATCCCCATATTTTGTTTTTTACGCACTTCCTTGTGTAGTAAAAACTTGGTTTGGGGGTAATCCGTTGTTTTTGATAGTTTCAGTGTCTCCGTGTTGCCATAACATAAGTGTGAAGATGTCATTTGTAAATATTATATTTTGGGTTGATCCCAAGATTTTCAGGATGTTAAATTATGGAGATCCTTTTTGTACAATCTAATAGGTAGATTTTTATTTTATGTTCGTTTTTCTTACATTTTCTTTAGTCTTTTTGGTTACTTTTATTTTTCAGTGTTCTTTGTTATTACTATTGTTTGATGTGTGTTACAGAGAATACTACTTTTTTGGCGTCAATCATGTGAAATCTTTCAATCCCTTCTATTTGATTTATATTCGTCTTTCTTATTTATATTTATATGGCATACCATTCCAGGTTACAGTTTGAAACATTAAGGATAATGTTAAATTTATGTTTGAAGGTAGAGTTTCTAAAAATTGATGCCAATAAGAAACTCCAAAATTTAGAAACTTGTGAACAATTCAGGATGACACTAACCATTCTAGGTAGATGGAAACATAGCTCTTATCTATAGGAATTGGTGAGCCCAGCTAAATGGTCTATTCATATCTGGATGCACTCAGATGTTAGAAATAACATGATAATCATTGAACAAGCATATATCGGAATCATCATAACCATACCACCTTCTGTTTTTATTGTTGCCATTTTGTGTTTCTCTAAGTGATTTGGTGGGGCTCTAGTATTGCCTTGTTGTCGCCGCCAGGATGAAATAGAGTGATTCAGATCATGCCCCATTTTTGTATTATTTTTTTCAGACTAATATTAAAAAAAAAATACAAAAATTGACACTTGGATAGAAATATGTGTGTGTTCTCCCTTTCTCCGTCGCCTAAGCAAGTTTGGAACACAAGATTCATGGGAACTATCATGTAATTTGCTGACAAGAAGCATGCGCCTAGATTCAAAAGATCTAATCATGTTGTCGGGAAAATAGTTTAATTAAAAATTAAAAATTAAAAATAAATTTTATTTAAAAAATCGACATTTGGGACCCTTGTATATACCATTTGAGTTGATACTAGAATTAGGATTCAAAATGAGTGGTAGCGTATATCAATCCAATAGGATTCATCTTAGCATTAACATTCATACAGATATTCTGGGAAACACCGTTTACCTTAGTCAACATATGCACAAATTCATTACTTCCATATCCATTTTCTAATATATCCGTGTGTTTGAATTTGATTGATTTTGAGCAATGTGAATGTTGATAATTTCCACCTAGTTTTGGAGCGTTTGATGATTATTTGAGTAGAGTTTTACATTCTTATATGAATTTTAGTATGCTGAGTGAAAACTCATGTACATCAATTGGATTCATACATGGTAATGACTTTAATAGCATAGGAATTTAGTAGGCCAACTAAATAGCATGTTTAGTGTCTATCCTCAATCGTTCACAGGTAGCTAAAATTTGGATTGAAGGTTTTGTGGGTAAATCTCTTGTATACCCTCACGAGACAAAACTCGTCCACTTGGTCCACCTAGGGGTTTAAAGGCTTGTTACATATGCTAAATGAAGTCGCGATTCCTGCGAAAGTGAGTTAGGATTTTTATTTTATTTTTAGATTAGTTTTGCTCGAGGACTAGTAAAATATAGGTTTGAGAGTATCTGATACATGTATAATTTATACATATTTACCGTTTAATTTATATTTACTAGTACTTAAATTTGTATTAATATTGTTACTTTTATGATTTTATAAGGTGGTATGTATAAATCCGAAGTTGCGAATAAATACGGCTAAATGAGCTAAATTGCTAACTTATGGAGTTGATACTCGGTGGGAGTTCTTTTATTAGTGGAGGGTTTGGCTAAAACAAAAGTGAGTGGAAGGTGGTGTTAGAGCAACTGCAACGGGCGAGTAAAGTAAAGAGAGAAGAGAAAATTTTCTCTTTACTCGCCAGTTTGCAGCCGCAACGGGAGAGTAGATATAGGATATACTCCAGTTTTGCTACAGTACACGAGAGAATTCTCTCCGGATTATAAGTATACTCGCACGGCCACTTGAGAAAGCGTACGCCTAACACGGTTTGTTAGGAAAGCGTATTTATATAGGAAGTATCCCTAGCAAAGCGTCTGATGTTACGCTCATTTAACGTACCGCCTCATATACGGTTACCTGGAACAACGCCCTTGAAGAAACGCAACATTACAATAGCGCTCCACAACACGGCGTATTATCTGGCCGCTTGACACTTGTGCGCTTCTTTAGCATGCCGTCTAGTAGATACAGTGTTGCAGAAGAACTTCTGCATATTAGACGTCATTCCTAGAAACCGTATTGAATGCATACGGTCACTTACATAGCCGCCTGGTGTATACAGTCACTTGCTTGGCCGCCTGGTGTAATTTTAACATGGGTTTTTAATGGTTTTGGAGTTTTAAAGAGTTTAGAACAAGGGCACACAATGGAGGAAGTTGAAGTCGTGAACAAATCAGTTGTGGAGAATCCAGCATTAGAATTAAGCTTAATTTCCAAAAACACTCTGCAGCTTGCCCCGACACCTTTTGTATACCATCAATTTCTCCAACAACAGCAGCTGCAACATCCACGACAGCAACAACAGCTGCACCATCAACAAATATTACAATTCCAACAACAACAACTCGATGGCCGCCCCATTTCCATACGGTCATCTAAATGGCCGTATAACCAGGCGCTCACTTAGGAGCACTGCCAAAACATTATCGCTCTTCTGTTATGCCGCCTCACTCAACACACGGTCATCTGGGTGATCGTTTCATATGTAAGCGTCTTTCATCGACAGCGTATCTCGTAATACGGCCATCCAACTAGACGTAACAATTACTTACGACCTTGTATGAAGCCGTATCTCGTAATACGGCCACCCAACTAAACGCTCAATCATACGGCTTGTTAACTGAGCGCATTAATATTTGGCGCTCACTCGAATGACCGTATGGTTCCGCACGCTTCTAACTGAACGTAAAACAACATACGTTACGATAACTAAGCGTCTGCGTTATCTTACGGCCCTCTAAGAGAACGCCCAATATCATACGACTACCAAGAAGAGCGTGCGAGTAAAATTTTCTCCCATACCGTTGTGGTTTTTAGTCAAAGACCAGAAAAAAATTATTTTTTACTCGATAGGGTACTCGTACCGTTACAGTTGCCCTTAGCGACGGTAGAGACAAGGGAAGAAATCTGAAGCCAAACAGAAAGAAAGGCTGATGACGTTGATCTTTGGTTCGGTTTTGAAGGCGCAACAAACTAAGTTAGCTTTGAGAGTCGTGGCTTTTCTTTCCCTGGTTGGTGGACGTGGCAAAGAAGGTTGGTCTTGGAGTTTTTTGTTTGGTATAAAAGTAAACAAAATCCGAGAAGTCTGAGAAATAGAAAACAATAGAAGTTAAGGTGGGGTCTTGTACTCTTGTGTCGAGGTGGCAATGGATGTTTCGATGGGACATGACCTGGGAAGTAATCTAAGATTAATTTAGATTACTAAGATGTAATTCTAGCTACGTAGTTTTATTATGTTTTAGCTAGCCAGTCTACAATTCTTAGGTTGTAATGTGAAACGCCTACTTTGTAAGATAAATTATTATTTATAAGGCCTAGTTATATTGATGGAGGAAGATTTATATAAAATAAATATATTATTTTATTATTATTATTTATATTTTGTTAATATTATTTTAAATAAAAATTAAGTAATTTTTGGATTTATTATTTTGGGTAATTTTAGAATAGTCTAAAAGTTTATTTTAAGAATTTAACAAGTTACAAAAGTTGCCTAAAGATAGTAGATACCTTGGGAAACAAGTTTTTAGGTTTTGATAAGTTTTGGGTTTGTTTAGTAGGAGTTATCTATATAAGGAGCTCCAAAAACGAAAATTAGAAGACTCTTTTGATTAATAAAATTATTTTGTTATTGTTTAATTTTATTTTGATTTTTATTTATAGTCGGGTTCATCTTGAGGTCTAAATAATCATCTTATCCATAGTTGTGATTTTTAGAAATTGCAAGGTCTAGATCATTCGTTCATAGTCGTTATTCGTAAGAATAATTTGAGGTCTGAACAATCTATCATCTTTCTTCCATTTAATTATATCCGTTGTATCTTTATCAATTTTAACGCTTTCGATCTGCATCAGTTGGTATCAGAGCTATTTACGTTCCTTCAAGATTTTATTATTAGGTTTACACGAGTTACACGTGTAGAACATGGTACCGGCAAGATTCGAGGACGGATCTTCTCCAACACCAGTAGAATGATGGAGGGAGATTTATGGAAAATAAATCTCTTATTTTATTATTATTATTTGTATTTTATTAATGTTATTTTTAGTAAAAGAAAAATTAATTTTCGGATTTATTATTTAGAGTAATTTTAGAATAGTTAAGAAGTTTATTTTAAGAGTTTTAATAAGTCAGGAAAGTTGTCTAAAGGTAGTAGATACCTTGGAAAATAATTTTTTATATTGTTGGTGAGTTTAGGGTTTGTTTAGGAGGAGTTATCTATATAAGGAGCTCAAAAAACGAAAATTAGAGACAGTTATTAATTAATGAAAATTATTTTATTTTCACTAAACTTGTTGAGATTATTGATTTTGATTTTTATTCATAGTTGGGTTCACCCCGAAGTCTGAATACTAATTTCATATCTATAGTCGTTATTCGTAGTGAATTAACGAAGTCTAGATAAACCCATAGATGTTAGGATATCTTTTTGAAGATCAACCAACTTCTATCAGTGTCTACATATTTTGTCGATTACATTATAATTTTGATTCCGCTGTAATTTTATTATCACTTTAACGCTTCCGATCTGCATCAGTTGGTTACCAAGCTAGTTACGTTCCTTCAAGATATTATTTTTTAGGTTTACCGAAAATGCGTTAACATGTTTAGAGAAGATTTATTTTTTACACGGAACAACGAAAAAAAGTGGTCGTCGATTGGGATGCACCACACGTCTACGATGTATATCAAGATGATGAAGCTTCGCTTGATCCAGTACATGAAGATCTATTTTTTGTTTCCATCAACAAGACAAAAATTTCTTATATTGTTGGTTCCGTATCCCATGTTTATGTACGGTGTAAAGATTTTTTTTATAACATCAATTTATGTGTTTGAAGATTGTCATCAACAACATACACATGCAGAACATGGTACCGGAAAGATTCGAGGACGAATCTTCTCCAACACCGGTAGAATGATGGAGGGAGGTTTATGGAAAATAAATATATTATTTCATTATTATTTATATTTTTTTAATGTTATTTTTAGTAGAAAAATAATTAATTTTCGGATTTATTATTTAGGGTAATTTTAGAATAGTCTAAAAGTTTATTTTAAGAATTTTAACAAGTTAGGAAAGTTGCCTAAAGGTAGTAGATACCTTGGAAAACAATTTTTTATGTTTTTGATAAGTTTAGGGTTTGTTTAGTATGAGTTATCTATATAAGGAGATCCAAAAACGAAAATTAGGAGACTCTTTTGATTAATAAAATTATTTTGTTATTGTTAAACTTTTTTAACTTTATTTTAATTTTTATTTCTAGTCGTGTTCATCCTGAGGTCTAAACAATCATTTTATCCATAGTTATAATTTTTCGAAATTGCGAGGTATGGATCATTTGTTCATATTCGTAAGAATAATTTGAGGTATGAACAATCTATCATCTTTCTTCCATTTAATTATATCCGTTGTATCTTTATCAATTTTACCGCTTCTGATCTGCATCACATATACATACCGATTTTACCGGGTGATTATCCTTATTGATTACTACTCTCAAATTGTTAGTACTGAATATATATATATATTACATTCTTGACGTGTGAGTAGACTTTTGGGAATTAAGGGGAATCTTTATAAGTGAATGGGTTTTTTAGTAGCTTGCTGGTTGATTTTTCATATCTCTATATATTTGATTGAGATCTAACTGTTTATGTTTTTTTTTCAGGTGGAACTCGAAGAACAATATTGTGAGTAAATTTTTGAATGTGGTTTCCTTTTTTTTTTCTTTAATAATGCACTGAAATTTATTCATGGTGATGAATTGATAGACGAAATTATAATCTTCATTTTATATAGTATGTGCACTTAATTGTATTTTTTAGCATGTGCACTATTTTTTACACAGTATATGTTGGTTTAGATGTTGCTGGACCCTTTATATAACCATTTTGTTAATGTGCACATAGTTGTATACATGTTGATTATTAATGTTCTTAGAAATAAACTTGTACACATGAGTATACATGTTTTGGGTACACATAGTTGTACACATGTTGATTGTTATTGTGCATATAGTTGTGCACATGTTGATTATTTTCATTGTTTATCTTTAGGGACCCATAAGCTCAGAGCTCAAAACGGTAGAGCGCCCAAGCCTATCACAAGGTTTATGGAAGTTGATGGTTCAAATCCACCTGAGTTTCCATGTTATATTTATACAATTGGGTAGGTGTGTATACTGGTGCACCAGTGTAATTCCCATGAAATAAATTTGTTTATAGGTGAATATGGTTGATTAGTTGCATGTTTTGTAGGGATATACATATTGGTCCACCAGTGTATTTTCCATGAAAAATAGGTATGCATGTTTATATGAATGATCGTTTTAATGCATGTTTTGCAGGTGTGTACATATTGGTGCATTTGTGTAATTCCCATGAAAAAACAACTTTGTGTGCGGTTCTGAATGATCGGTTTTATGTTATATTTTGCATGGGTGTACATATTGGTGGGCAATGTATTTTCCATAAAAAAAAGTAGGTTTCTGTGTGATTATGAATAACTGATTTTATGCATGTTTAGCAGGGGTGTACATATTGGTGCACCAGTGTATTTACAATGAAAATAGGTTTGTGTGTGCTTATAAATGATCGATTTAACGCATATTTTGTAGGTGTGTACATATTGGTGCACCATTGTTCTATCTCATGCATATATGCCATGTTTTATGGGTATGGATATTGGATTTGCTATATTTTTATAGATATGTACACAGTTATAACAGACCGGAAATTTTTCGCTTCCAACGGATCGGGTTACAACCCGTTAGGCAAGCTTTAACTTTCTGATACGTCACTCGAGGAACCAATGTTACCAATCCCGCTGAAAAGATTACTTTTCTTTCAGAGCAACTATCTTTCAATTCTCCCAAAATGCTTTATAAGAACGTAAGCATAATTCTCATACCAAGGTCATCGAATCTGTCAAAACTCCATCATTTTACTGTGAGGACCAAACTCTAATGCCAGGGTACTCGAATACCAGCCACCGTCCTGGTTGGTCTTCCGTAATTTTCCATAGTAATGGGATGCCCTTAAAGGCCTGAGAAACTCACAGTAACTTATGATCATCGTCGGCGTCAAATGGTTATATTGGTCAAATGTGAGGACCAATCTCTAATGTCAGAGAAGTCGGATGCCATCCACCGCCTGGTATCCATAATAATGGGATGCCATTTTTGACCAGGAAAACTCACAGTACTTTGTCAAGCTAAACAGATTATCTATCTCAGAAGATATAAACTACTCAAAGAGCTAGTAATCATCTCTAGATTGTTGATATAAACTGCCACCATATGTAGCAACCATCCTTTTCAGATGAATTGCCTCCAAATGGCAACAACCATCTCTAAGTATAGTTAGATGATTTGAACTGCCAAGCAACAATCATACCTTAGCATTACCCAATACCAATTTTAAGAAACCACAGCTAAAACATTTAGCTTTCGTGCCGAACCGGTGAATGGTTGCCTACGTACCCTCTCCGTTGCTCGAAGGGATCAAGCACAACCGTATTTCGTCACTTTTTAATTTAGATAGTATGAATTTTCCATAATGGAAACAACTATCTCTTAGATGATATAAAATATTTTTTCTTAAGTAGCAATCATCTCTTAAGTAAGATTGTATGAACTTTTTGCCGTAACAACAACAATCTCTAACTTACCGCGACATCGTTTAACAGTCAAAGCAAATCGGTTTCCAACATATACAATATAATCAAATAACTTATGATAATTATTTGACCGTGATGGTGGTCACCCAAAAGATTCATAGCCCAACTTAACATTACCAAGTAGACTTGAATATATCAACCATCTTCTGTTTCAGAACTTTTAATTAATATATATAATGTTAAGAAAAACATAAAGTTGTAATAATACAATTACAACAGACGTTAAAATCTAACAAGTAAAAAAATATTCAAAAGATAGCGTATACCAATCTAGATGAAACAAGGCAGTTGTTTTAACATCCTTAAAAACAAGAAGATTAAATATTTCATTTCCAAAGTTTGTTCTAGTCATTTCATAAGATAAGGTAATAGCTTAATTATATACCTCAAAAAAAAAGATATGGCACCATTCTTTACTAAGGGAAAACGTATTTACGGAATCACCAACGTGTGAATATTTCAAGTAATTTGCATTCTTCCATACCAAAACTAAGAAAAAGAACTTATCTACAACAAATTCGCTTACCTATTATAATGATCGGGCCATGATGGAATACGAGTCTATTCACACAAAATACATAAACCAATATCAACTGAACTCACATAACCACCCACTACCAAGTATTGGCTAATAACAAGGAACACCACATAGTAATCATCCAATACATTTATTGTGAGACGGAAAATTCTTATCAATTATATCCAATCTTAATTAAAGAATTAAAAGATTAGCAGCATAACAATTCAAACTCCAACAACGTACAACAAAATTCAGTAAATTTACCCTTACAAGCACGCATCTACATCATCTAGTGTTCCAATCAAAATCCCATTGTATACAGATTGGATCGTAATGAAATTTTAACCATACATTCGAAACTATAACAAAGACATTGTACAAAAATTTGAAAGAAATGTATAGGTTAGATATAGACTTATGGCAGATTTTATATACCCAGCAGGACTGAATTCCTACATGCGTAACTGCAAAAATCCCTCATTTGGGGTACTTACCATGACCCATTTGTTTTGAAATTCTTATATATTAATCATCACAAAATAGGGTTCCACATATCCAAAAATCGAAGGAACTAATGCAGTGTAATGCCTCATATTAATTTCAAGAACTCTGCGACGTTATTCAAATTCTGCATAATGGTTTTCTGTAATACAACAAATTAGGCTACTTTTCCAAGATCGATCAGCCTCAAATTTTAAACGAGTTATCATGACATATCAAATATTAAGGTATCCAAATATCATTGAGTTCTAACTGTTAGATTTCATTTTATGGTTCAGACAGTGCATATATTTTAGATGTCATAAAAACATATTCCAAATTTTAGCTAAGTAGGTTTCATCACTTAAACTAAGTTTCCAAGTATATGTAACATTGAAACTCAATTACTAACAATGATAAATGATGGAACAAGAGTAAATTCCCTCCATTGAGGCTTCACAGATCCATATATCATAAAAACTCCTATAATAGTCCATGAAAAATGTAGATAGCCTACTTGGTTCCATTCTAATACCTTATGCATTCTTTACAAATGAACAAGATATACTACTACCATTAACAAATATAAGCAAGCCAATAATATCAAATCCATAAATTTTTATGTCAATAACAATATTTTTCAAGTCATATAATCAGAAGCCTAATGCGACAAAATTTGACATTGCATCATTAAAGATACATAAATCATCAAAGTTCATAAAAATATGCAAGGGAAGCAATAAGAAACTTAAATGCTTTTACTCTTCTTTTGGGGCGTTTTGCCAAACAGGTTGTGGGTACTTGGTTGTTGGTGAAAAGATTCATTTGTTATATATTTCTAATCCTTTCTTTTACATCTCCTTCCTTGCAGATTTCGAATTGGGTGTTAACCCAACTCTCCTAATACTAACGGGACTCTTAACACATTCAAAATCAAAGCCATCTATCCTTAAAAATTAATGGCCACAACACCCATTCTTGACTGAAATACAATCCCTAAAATAGAGAGGAATTTGTTTTGAAATCAAATTCACAGGCACCCAAAAATCCAACAACAACACTCCACCTCTTTACAAGTTTATCGTCACCAAAGCTCAACCAAAACTTTTATAGCTACTTACCCAAAACCCACCTTGGTTTAAAATAGAAATCCCTTGTAATAACTTGGTGTATTGGAAAGAGTTTGGTGAATAATCACCACCCTTTTCTATTCAAACAAGAAGTCTAAAACGCCCACTAACTCTCTGCTCCCTCTTTGTTTTTTAGGTTAACAATGGAGGAATATGGGTCATATAAAAACGAGGATTTCACATTCCTAAAACATTTATAAGCACTCCTGTAACTGACGACATATATTTTCTTGCATGTCTTACGATTTTGGAAACCTAACTTTGGATATGAGCTGCCAATTACGTTTAAGACTCCCTAGAGTAAGGTTAAGGAAAACTGTTAAAGGCACTTAGGTTAGGATTTAAGCATCCGCCAATTTATAAAGGCATTTAAGTATTAGAGTTTTAGGCACTTTAAGTACAAAAATTAACTAATGGGCTTAGTTAAACCCTAAGAAAAAGTGCAGGGTCTCACATCATCACCCCCTTTAAAGATTTCGTCCCGAAGTTCAAAAATAAAACCAGAAATAAAAGAGTTACATGTAGTTTGCACGAGTAAAAGTCCGGTGAGTTCCAAACGCGCAGTCCCGTTTGAACAGGAACTGCTCTGATACAAACTATAATGGACCGGAAAATTTTCACTTTCAACAGGTCGGGTTACGACCCGCTTGGCAATCTCTAACTTTCCGATACGCCACTCGAGGAAACAATGTTACCAATTTCCGTTGAAAAGCTTACTTTTCTTTCGGAGCAATTGTCATTCAATTCTCGCAAACTGCTTTATAATCACGTAAGCATAATTTCATACCAAGGGTCATCGAATCTGTCAAAGCTCTATCATTTTACTGTGAGGACCAAACTCTAATGCCAAGGTAGTCGGGTACCAGCCACCGTCCCGGACGGTCTTCCGTAGGTTTCCATAGTAATGGGATGCCCTTAAATGCCTGACAAACTCACAGTAACTTAGGATCATCGTCTTCGTCAAATGGTTATATTGGTCAACTATGAGGACCAATATCTAATGTCAGGGAAGTCGGATGCCATCCACCGTCCCAGATGGTCTTCCGCGGGTAGCCGTAATTATGGGATGCAACTCTTGGCAAGGAAAACTCATAGCACTCTGTCAAAATCAACAGATTATCTATCTCAGATGATATAAACTACTCAAAGAGCTAGTAATCATCTCTAGATTGATGATATGAACTGCCACTATATGTAGCAACCATCCTTTCCAGATGATTTGAATTACCTCCAAATGGAAACAACCATATCTAAGTATAGTTAGATGATATGAAATGCTAAAAAACAATCATCCCTTTGCATTATTCAAATACAAATTTTAAGAAACCACATCTAAAATATTTAGCTTTCCTACTGAACAGCAGAACGGTTGCCTACGTATCCTCTCCGTTGCTCGAAGGGATCAAGCACGACCGTATTTCGTCACTTTTTAATTTAGATAGTATGAATTTTCTATAATGGAAACAATTATCTCTTAGATGATATAAAATACTTTTTCTTAAGTAGCAATCATCTCTTAAGTAAGATTGTATAAACTTTTTTTCGTAACAGCAACAATCTCTAACTTACCGCGACATCGTTTAACAGTCAAAGCAAATCGGATTCCAACATATACAATAATAATCAAATAGCTTATGATAATTATTTGACTATGATGCATCTGGTCACCCAAAAGATTCATAACCCAACTTAACATTACCAAGTAGACTTGAATTTATCAACCATCTATTTCAAAACTTTTAATTAATATATATGATGTTAAGAAAAACACAAAGTTATAATAATACAATTACAACAGACATTAAAATTTAAATCTAACAAGTAAAACAATATTCAAAAGATAGCGTATACCAATGTAGATGAAACAAGGAAGTTGTTTTGACATCCTCTTAAAACCAAGAAGATTAAATATTTCATTTCCAAAGTTTATTCTAGCCAGTTCATAAGATAAGGTAATAGTTTAATTATATACCTCCAACAAAGATATGGCATCATTCTTTACTAAGGGGAAACGTATTTATGGAATCACCAACGTGTGAATATTTAAAGTAATTTGCATTCTTCTACACCAAAACTAAGAGGAAGAACTTATCTACAACATATTTGTTTACCTATTATAATGATCTAGCCATGATGGTATACGAGTTTATTCACACAAAATATATAAACCAATATCAATTAAACTCACATAACCACCCACTACCAAGTATTGGCTAACAACAAGAACACCACATAGTAGTCATCCAATCCATTTATCGTGAGACGGAAGATTCTTATCAATTATATACAAGCTTAATTAAAGAATTACAAGATTAGCGGTATAACAATTCGAACTCTAACAACGTACAACACAGTTCAGTAAATTTACCCTTACAAGCACATATCTGCATCATCTAGTGTTTCAATCAAAATCCCATTGTATACAGATTGGATCGTAATAAAATTTTAACCATACATTCGAAACTATAACAAAGACATTGTATATAAATTTGAAAGAAATATATAGGTTAGATATCGACTTATGACAGATTTTATATACCCAGCAGGACTGAATTCCTACATGCGTAACTGCAAAAATCCCTCATTTGGGGTACTTACCATGACCCATTTGTTTTCAAATTCTTACAGATTAATCATCACAAAATATGGTTCCACATGTCCAAAAATCAAAGGAATTAATGCAGTATAATGCCTCATGTTAATTTCAAGAACTCTACGACGTTGTACAAATTCTGCATAATGGTTTTCTGTAATATAACAAATTAAGCTACTTTTCCAAGATCGATCAGCCTGAAATTTTAAATGATTTATCATGACATATCAAAGATTAACATATCCAAACATCACTAAGTTCTAATGGTTATATTTCATTTTATGGTTCAGACAGTGCATATATTTTAGATATCATAAAACCATATTCCAAAAATTTTAGTTAAGTAGGTTTCATCACTTAAACTAAGTTTCCAAGTATCTGTAAGATTGAAAATCAATTACTAACAATGATAAATAATGGAATAAGAGTAAATTCCCTCCATTGAGGCTTCACACATCCATATATCATAAAAACTCCTACAATAGTCCTTGAGAAATGTAGATAGCCTACTTGGTTCCATTCTAACACTTTATGCATTCTTTGCAAAGGAACAAGATATATTACTGTCATCAATACATATAAGCAAGCCAATAATATCAAATCCATAAATGTTTATGTCAACAACAATATTTTTCACATCATCTAATCAGAAGCCTAATGCGACAAAATGTGACATTGTACCATTAAAGATAAATAAATTATCAAATTTCATAAAAATATGCAAAGGAAGCAATAAGAACCTTTAATCATTTTACTCTTCTTTTGGGGCGTTTTGCCGAATAGGTTGTGGGTAATTGGTTGTTGGTGAAAAGATCCATTTGTTGTAGATTTTTAATCATTTATTTTACATCTCTTTACCTGCAGATTTCGAATTGGGTGTTAACCCAACTCTCCCAACACTAACGGGACTCTTAACACATTCAAAATCCAAGCCATCTATCCTTAAAAATCAATGGCCACAACACCCATTCTTGGCTGAAATACAATCCTTAAAATAGAGAGGAATTTGTTTAGAAATAAAATTCACAGCAACCCAAAAAACCATCAGCAACAATCCACCTCTTTACTAATTTAGCTTCACCAAACCTCCACAAAAACATTTATAGCTTCATACCCAAAAACCACATTGGATTAAAATAGAAATCGATTGTAATAACTTGGTGTAGTAGGATTAAGAACAATACATGTTGTGGAAAGAGTTTGGTGAATAATCACCACCCTTTTCTATTCAAACAAGAAATCTAAAACGCCCAATAACTCTCTGCTCCATCTTTGTTTTTAGGTTAACAATGGAGGAATATGGGTCAGATAAAAACGAGGATTTCACATTCCTAAAACATTTATAAGCATTTCCCGAACTGACGACACATATTTTCTTGCATGTCTTGCGTTTTTTAAACCGAACTTTGGATATGAGCTTCCAATTACGTTTAAGGTTCCCTAGAGTGAGGTTAAGGAAAACTGTTAAAGGCACTTGGTTTAGGATTTAAGCATCCACCAATTTATAAAGGAATTTAAGTATTAGAGTTTTAGGCACTTTAATTCCAGAAATTAACTGATGGGTTTAGTTAAACCTCAAGAAAAAGTGTTGGGTCTCACATCATCACCCCCTTTAAAGATATCGTTTTCAAAAATAAAACCAAAAATAAAGTTACATGTAGTTTGCATGAGTAAAAGTCCGGTGAGTTCCAAACGCGCAGTCCCGTTTGAACAGGAACTGCTCTGATACAAACTTTAATGGACTGGAAAATTTTCACTTCCAACAGGTCGGGTTACGACCCGCTTGGCAATCTCTAACTTTCTGATACGCCACTCGAGGAACCAATGTTACCAATTTCCGTTGAAAAGCTTACTTTTCTTTCGGAGCAATTGTCTTTCAATTCTCCTAAACTACTTTATAAGCACGTAAGCTAAGTTTTCTTATCAAGGGTCATCGAATTTTTCAAAGCTTCATCATTTTACTGTAAAGAACAAACTCTAATTCCAAGGTAGTCGGGTACCAGCCACCGTCTCAGACGGTCTTCCGCAGTTGCCATAGTAATGGGATGCCCTTAAAGGCCTCACAAACTGTAACACCCGTAAAAAAATTTACTAGGACTTTAGACCCTAGCCCAACCCAATTTGAGTGCCCAAATCCATTTAGTCATCCCTTAGTAATTGTGTTGAGCTCAAATAATAGAGGTTAGAAGGAAAACTCTAGATTTTTGCAAGCATGTGCCACATGTATGTCATGTGTAGAAGGGCAAACTGGTCTTTTTGGCGAATCCTCTTATAACTCGTTAAGTCATTTTACCTCATCTGTCTTCCATTGCACCTGTTTCATCTCATCGAACCAGAGAAACCTCTGTTCTCTTTTCTTCCACCTGCAACTCTTCACGCGACAGAAGAATTGAATCAGTAAATCAAAATTTTGAACCTAAGCCATCTTCTGTTTATGGGTGAATTATTTTTCTGAAGAGGTAAGGGTTGATTTTCTTCTCAATTTCACTTTCAATTTCTGCCCTAAATAGATTTAACTCGTTCACCATTTTGTAGCTATTGTGAATGTGTTAATTCTTTCGATTCTTCTTTCTTCTGGATTAAGGTTCAAATGCATGTGGACTCCCTTTCTTCCCATCATCTGATTCTAGCTGAAATTGGTTTCCTGTTGAGGTAGGGGGGTTTAATCTTCTTCTCTTTGAATTATGGATTTTAATGGTGTTCATGAATATTGTTAAGGGATGATTGATTTGATTATCTCTGTTTGATACTTTTTAATCTTCCAAAATGAAATACGAACTCAACCCATCCTCTGTATTTGGGTGTATTTGATTTCTCTCAACTTTTGGTTGTTGATGTCACTATTACCTAAATCTTCTGATAACATGTAATACCTTCTGAATGAAAACCAGTCATGCAATTCAATAAATGATTTTGAGATGTCAATGTAACCATGAATTTAACCACTTTTGTCCAAAAGCTTCCTTTGAATAATTCCTGATTTTATGATTTGTAGAATCACCAATTTTGCTTATACCTTTTATGGTCCCTGTGTTCTATCCTGGCATGTTGCACTGTGATTTAAATCCGAAAGTTACAAATGATTTTTACTTAAGAAAATGCTATGCAGCTTTTTAGTTTGAATTTCATCATAAAACAAACTCTGTACAAGATTCTTTAAACTATGCCCATTTGACAGTCTTACCATCTAAATTGATACCTTTTGAAACCGCACTTGCCATATCTTAAGAAACTAATGCTTGTTTACCTTTATAGAGTCTGTTTGAACCTGTCAACATGTTTCAAACCAACCTGAATTGCCTGTGCTACTCTATTTTAAGCTCCCTGCATTGAACCTGTAATGTCTTACCCTGTATTGCAATTGAACCTGTACTTGAATCTGTGGAGTTTTCCTTTGAGCCTTCATCCTGTTTTAAACTGAAGTGCCAACTTACACAGACCCTGTATTGCAATTGAAGCCATATGAACCTGTTTTAAAACCTGATTTTGGACTTGAGAAGGAACCTGTTTACCTTGAACTTGTTTGTAAACTGAAAATTCTGAACCTGTGGTGCTGTACTGTTTTGTCGAGACTTTTTCACACGGATCTATACCTCAATACCCTTTCCTATTATTTTTATGTCAAAGAGGACTCTCCCAGCTTTCTAACGGAACAAAAGTTATTGAATTC
Source organism: Papaver californicum (assembly GCA_023531435.1). Lineage (NCBI taxonomy): Eukaryota > Viridiplantae > Streptophyta > Magnoliopsida > Ranunculales > Papaveraceae > Papaver > Papaver californicum. The sequence continues at coordinate 859,382 of JAJJMC010000373.1, read as the reverse complement.
CATTATGTAATGAATTTTGCACGAATTTTTGATTATAGACTGCCGAAACTGCAATTTGTGAAAAAACGTGATTTCTGTCCTGTTTTGTTGAAAATCTTTGACACAGCTATAAAACTCACTGATTTTTCCTATCATTTTTATGTGAAATATTATCTTTTATTCTTTCAAATGAGCCAAAAATCACTCATTTTCATTGTGTAACGACGCCTACACGAATCTTCAAACATATGCTATCAAATCTGGAATTTCAAAAAATTCATGTTGTTGTCTTAAACATTTTCTCTTGTTCTTGTCAGACTTTTAATAAGTGTTCTTATAAATCCCTGTTTGCATAACTTGATGTAACAAATGGTAGTTTTTAATCCCTGTAATATCTGTACTTGAAGTTAGCAATTTGATTTTGAAGCAGACTTTTGGTAAGTCGCAGCATCGCTGCCCTTTCACTTTTGAGAATTGGATGTAGTTTTAGAAAGCATTCTTTACTTCTCGTGATTGCTACCGCTTAGAACTACAGAGCTCTACTTTAGGAATGTCAGGCCTTAATTGGCATCCCACCACCTCGGTGGCTACTCGGAAGATCGTTCGGAACGATGGCTGGTACCCGACTACCCTGACGGTGGCTACGGCCATACGAATAGTAGAGTAACTTTATTTGCAAATCTTATCTCTCTAGTTTAAAATTGTATTTGCGTAAGGATTGTATTATGGAATTTAAAACGGCTGCTCTTATCTAAATGAAATTATCATTTTCGCAGAACCTGTATTAATCGTTTTAACCCCCTACTGAGACCTTTCCATATAGAAAAAGAAAGTATGAAAGTATAGATTACTATGTACCGACTGAAGTTTTTGCTCACCCCTTTGTTTGTTTTCTCCCCCGCAGAGTACGAAGAAAAGCTGAAGCAGTAAGCCGGGCGAGCTTACGGCAGGCTTAAGCGCTTAGAAGTTAGTATTTTGTCTCGTCTATGATATGCATATCACGGGGTGTCTGGGATAGTTGGTTTGGTGTTTCTGAACTCGTGTGTTTTTGGCCATACTTGGCTGTATATATAAAACTTGGGTTTATGCAAACGTTATTAAAAATCTGTAAGAAATCGGGAATTGGTTAAAAGGTTTCAAACTCTTGATTTATAGGAACTGTTCTTGCTATCTTTGTTGTTTAACCTTACTGGATATTTCAAGCAATCACTCTATAAATGTTTAAGGAAGAGTTTCGAATACAGTGTTAAGATTTATTGTTTATAAATTCATTTTCGTTTTACTTGACATATCGGGGATTCAGCCTCGCTAATGGGCTGAAACCCAACCCATTAGAAGGTGAATTTTCCGGTCTGTAAACTCACAGTAACTTAGTATCATCGTCGCCGTCAAATGGTTATATTGGTAAATTATGAGGACCAATCTCTAATGTCAGGGCAGTTAGATGCCAGCCACCGTCCTAGCAGGTCTTCCGCGGGTATCCATAATTATAGGATGCCACTCTTGGCAAGGTAAACTCACAACACTCTGTCAAGCTCAACAGATTATCAATCTCAGATGAAATAAAATACTCAAAGAGCTAGTAATCATCTCTAGATTGATAATATGAACTGTCACCATATGTAGCAACCATTCTTTTCAGATGGTATGAATTACCTCCAAATGGAAACAACCTCCAAATGGTATGAATTACCTCCAAATGGAAGCAACCATCTCCAAATGGTATGAATTTCAGATGGTATGAACTGCCAAGCAACAATCATCCCTTAGCATCACTCAAATACCAATTTTAGCATTACTCAAATACCAATTTTAAGAAACCACATCTAAAACATTTAGCTTTCGTGTTGAACCGTAGAACGGCTGTCTAGGTATTCCCTCCGTTGCTCAAAGGGATCAAGCACGAACGTAGTTTGTCACTTTTTTATTTAGTATGAATTGTCCATAATGGAAACAACTGTCTCTTAGATGATATAAAATACTTTTTCTTAAGTAGCAATCATCTCTTAAGTAAGATTGTATGAACTGTTTGTCGTAACAACAACAATCTCTAGCTTACCGCAACATCGTTTAACAGTCAAAGCAAATCGGATTCCAACATATACAACAGTAATCAAATAGCTTTTAATAATTATTTGACCGTGATGCATCTGGTCACTCAAAAGATTCATAGCCCAACTTAACTGTACCAAGTAGACTTGAATTTCATCAACCATCTTCTATTTCAGAACTTTTGATTTATATATTATGTTAAGAAAAAGCAGAAAGTTGTAATAATACAATTATAATAGACATTAAAATCTAACGAGTAAAATAATATTTGAAAGATAGCGTATACCAATCTAGATGAAACAAGACAGCTGTCTTAACATCCTCTTAAAACCAAGAAGGTTAAATATTTTATTTTCAAAGCCTATTCTAGTCGGTTCATAAGATAAGGTAATAGCTTAATTATATACCTCCAACAAAGATATGACACCATTCTTTACTAAGGGGAAACGTATATATGGAATCACCAACGAGTGAATATTTAAAGTAATTTGCATTCTTGCACACCAAAACTAAGAGGAAAAACTTATCTACAACACATTCGCTTACCTATTTTAATGATCTGACCATGATGGAATACGATTTTATTCACACAAATTACATAAACCAATATCAACTAAACTCACATAACCACCCACTACCAAGTATTGGCTAACAACAAAGAACACCACATAGTACTCATCCAATCATTGTGAGACGGAAGATTCTTACAGTTATATCCAAGCTTAATTAATGAATTAAAATATATCAGCATAACAATTCAAACTCCAACAACGTACAACACAATTCAGTAAATCTACCCTTACAAGCACACATATGCGTCATCTACTATTCCTATTAAAATCTCATTGTATACAGATCAGATCGTAGTAAAATTTTAAACATACATTCGCAAATATAACAAAGACATTGTATAGAAATTTGAAAGAAATGCAGCGGTTAGATATTGACGTATGACTGATTTTATATACCTGGCGAGACTGAATTCCTACATGTGTAACTGCAGAAAATCCCTCATTTGGGGTACTTACTATCACTCATTTGTTTAAAATATATACGGATTAATCATCACAAAATAGGGTTCCACATATCCAAAAATCAAAGTAATTAATGCAGTATAATGGCTCATATTAATTTCAAGAACTCTGCGACATTATACGGATTCTGCAAAATGGTTTTCTGTAATACAACAAATTAAGCTACTTTTCCAAGACCGATCAGCCTGAAATTTTAAACGAGTTATCATGACATATCAAAGATTAAGATATCCAAATATCACTGAGTTCTAACGGTTAGATTTCATTTTATGGTTTAGACAGTGCATATATTTTAGATGTCAGAAAAACATATTCCAAATTCTAGTTAAGGAGGTTTCATCACTTAAACTAAGTTTCCAAGTATCTGTAACATTGAAACTCAATTACTAACAATGATAAATGATGGATCAAGAGTAACTCCCTCCATTGAGGATTCACACATCCATATATCATAAGAACTCCCAACAGTTGTACACTATTATCCCATCTCATGAATATATTGTCTGTTTTGTGTTAATGGATGTTGGATTTTCTGAATTTTTATGGATGTGTACATAGTTGTACATCATTGTCATGTATCATGGATATATGCTATATTTTATGAGTATGGGTTGGATTTGCTGTAATTCTCATGAAATAAATCTATTTTGGGGTACGAAAGGTTGATGTGTACATAGTTGTACACTAATTATATTTTCCAAGAAAAATATGTCTGCGTGTGTGTATGAATGATCGGTTTTATGCATGTATTTAGGTGTGTACCTATTGGTGCACCAGTGTAATTCCTATGAAAAAGTAGGTTTGTGTGTAGTTATGCATGATCGGTTTTATGCATGTTTTGCAAGGGTGTACATATTGGTGCACCGGTATTTTTTCCAAGAAAAATATGTCTGCTTGTGTGTATGAATGATCGGTTTTATGCATGTTTTTTAGGTGTGTACATATTGGTGTACCAGTGTAATTCATATGAAAAATAAGTTTGTGTGTATGGTTATGAATAGTCGATTTTATGCATGTTTTTCAGGGATGTACATATTGGTCACCAGTGTAATTCTCATGAAAAAATAGGTATGTGAGTGAGTATGAATGATCAATTTCATGCATGTTTTGTACGTGTGTACAAACTTGTGCACATGTGAAAAATGACTAAATAAGCTTATGAAAATTTTATGCGCACATGAGATAACCATGAAGAGAAAATTAAAAATTTTTAAAAATGAAAATTATATAGTCATATGGGTACTCTTTTTGTAGATCTCGGAAAGAGCTTTCCTAATATATAAAGTTTGCAAATTTTGGACGTGCGATTTAAAAGATAAAATGTTTTTTAATTATTTTTATATTATTTAAATTTGATGACATCATCATGAGTCACTTTGGACTAAAGTGTAAATATTTGGACTAACTTGTAAATCAGAAAAGTTATTTATGTACTTTTTATATTTCAAATAAATAAATGACTAAATTGTACCTAGTTGAATGGGTCAGGACAAAACTGTCTATTTCTGAACGTATTTGGATTAAACCGTTATTTTCCCTTTAATCGATCCCTCTCTACTCTTTATTTATTTTCGATGGGTTTTGAGAAACCCATGGCCATGTTCTAATTATTTTGTAACTAGGATGTTAGGTATAAACAAATTTTAATTGTGGATTCATGTGAACTCCTTAATAACATTTTCGCATGATTAAATGACTAGTAACTTCACTTCATAAAAGCTTGGTATTTAATTGATTTATATGATTCCATTGACTACTTATGCTTTGTGATTGATATGTCCTGCTTGGGTTATGTTCTTTGACGGCGTATGCTTTTGATTGATAAGTCGTGTTTTATGATTGTTACATTTGAAGCGTGATAGGTGCATAAATCATACATTTAAAGTAGTTTTTCCTGACCCTTATGTGCTATATTTGAGTGAATTATTAGGTATTTTGATTACTTCGAAGTTTAGTCGCCTTTTCAGGTTACAGTTCAGAAACCCGCAGAATGGAGCTGTATTAGAAGAATTACCGAGGAGCCAGTAAAACTCTGCTGAATTTAGGCCTTTCACCCTCCACAGTGTAGGAAATTGAATTATGAAGCCAACGGCGAAAGAACGAGGTCATTCTGATCTCGTATGAGGAAGTTATGGGCAAAGCCACATGGTGGAAAACTAGCTTGTGCAACTATCGCCCAGGCGCTAAGTTGGCTGAACCGTATGTGCTAATGTGCTAAGTGATGTGTTGTTGAGCTAGAGTGGTCCGAGTGGAAGGTGGCTAGCCTTGGTGGACTCATGGCTAGCTTGTGGAGGTTCTATGGGATTGGGAAAGCTTTGGAGTTGCCATAACTTGTGGGGCTGGAATTAGGAAACTTAGCACATTTCCTATTCCTAGTCGGTTTCCTAAAAGTGAGCAACTCTTGTTATAAGAAGAAAAATCGGTTTTTGATGAATTTGGGGC
>JAJJMC010000373.1:827381-843875 GCA_023531435.1 Papaver californicum | reverse complement strand
TAGTTTAATTTAGCTTAAATCATTACGAAAATCCCCCCTGTTGCTATTTACGTGACTGAAAATTAGCATAAATTGCTGCCTCCTTGTGGGAACGAACTTGTTCTTATCCCTATACTTCATTCTATTTTAGAGAGTAAGAACTGGAATATTTTGGTTGATTACGACACGACCAAAAGGAAATTACATGAGTGAAACTAAACAATTAGGATTTTATTGAAATATTTTCCGACATATGAGGTTGATTCTAATATTTGTCTCGAGTATTATAGAGAATATGTTTGGTAAATTATATGAATTTTTCATGATTAAGTTGGTGGAAACCAAATTCCCAAGTTACCGACTCCGTTCTTGTATAATTTAGTTAGTTAAATTTTATTATTTCATTTTTATTTGTAAAAATCCCAAAAATATCATCGTTGATTAGAGATATTGATTGCAGTATTTTCCCGCTCCCTAAGGGTTCGACCCGTACTTGTCGTTGTCTACTAGTTAGACAGCGTGCAATTGCGGTTATTATATATTGGTATCTCAAAAGCCTATCAGTGGTGACACCACCTCCAGGAACAAGAAGTTAAAATAAGTGGGCGGTTACAGAGCAGTTGGGAGTGTGAGGAGTAGTGGTCAGATATTTCTTCTCTACTTTCCGGGCATCACCCCACTACAATCTCCATAATCATCACTTCTCCATCTCTCCCTTACTTCCACGACTTACGAGAAATCAGTGTGTCTCCTTTGAACTATAAATGGATGATTCTCATCTATTCGAAACAAGACAGAAGAGAAACAAGAGACTTAGTCTGGAGAAACAAAGCTTACAGAATTAGTGATTCCTTTCGGAGAATCCATTTTCTTCTCCATATATTATCACATTGATATTTTCTCGACCTTCCCCCCTCCCTACTTTCCCCTAACCTACCCAAATCCTTTCCATCTTTGGAATCAAAGAAGGACGTGAACCACCATTTCTTGGTTTAGGCTCGTCTTGTTTGATCTTGATCTCTCGAACCTACTTGAAACTACGATTCTACCATACATTGGTTTTTACCCTAAAATAATTGGTGACCACAAAGGGAGATCAACCTCTCAATTACAAAAGCCAATTTTCAGTTACTCAAAATAGTGGATTTTAGGTCTGGAGCAGTTACAACTCCTATAGTCGGTTCAGGTAGTACTGGTGGTGGTGATTCTAAAAATACCCCTATTACTACTGAACCTCCCCGTACCAATTCTACTACTGAACCTCCCCGTACCAATTCTACCTCCTCTCGGTAACAAAACCACTGAGTACGCCGAGAATACTAAAACTCTGATCAACATAGCTGATTTGATGGAAAGACAATAAGTCCTTGCCAGAACTCAGGAGAACATGGCCACTACTCAGAAGGAGGTACTCGCTTGTCTCAAGACCCTGACGGAATAACTCTCCCCAGAACAACATCATCGCCTAACGGAGCAGACCAAGGCCAACTTTGTAGCGACTGCTGATGCTGAAACATCTGGGGCTCGAAAAGACAAAGTAATCCATATCATTCATGATCAACCACCACAGAGGTACTAGCAATCTAATTTTGTCACCCATAAAGATCTGGAGAGACTCCTACGAAACCATGGCAAGGAGGACTCATCCTTGGCACGTCAACACTAACCTCCCTACCCGCATGAATTTCATAGGATCCCTCTTCCGGGAGGTTATTCTTCTCCAAATTTCTCAATGTACGACGGAAATGGAAATACTCGTGAACACGTTTCTCGATTTCTCGAATCCCTCGGGGACATGAATATAATCATGTACGTCTCAAAGAATTTTTCAAAGTCCCTCACTGGAAGATCCTACACGTGGTATAACAACATTGCTCCCAACAACATCTCTGATTGGGAAGACATGGTTAACTCCTTCTACAAGAAGTACTTTTTCGCCTCCGAGCAGATCACCCTGTCAGACTAAGGAAGAATGTTGCAGAGAAATAATGAGCACCCCAATGAATATGTGAAGATATTTATACTTCAAGCACTGGATTGTCACGATACGAACATAACATAACATCAATTAGTGGTTCTCTACATTAATGGTATGATCCCTATCTATCGTTCTCTTTTTAAAAAATTACGCTTTCAGTCTTTCTCTGAGCTACACGAAGCCGCGAAGTGATCTTCTACAATTGTTGATGCCCTTATGGAGAGGACCACAACAGCAAGAGAAGAAAGTCTTGGAGATACCTTGGGAATCGACGACTTATCAACAAACAGTATAATGTTCAACCGTCAATTGGTGCTGTCAGTAACGAGGGACCCAAGAGAAAAGCCCCATCCTAGCAGGAACCGCAAAACAATAATTTCTTGGGAATTATTATATATTACGTTTTTTTTGTTTATTTATCTTTTATTAGGCGAATCATCCAAAAATGAGCTACAAAGTTTTAGATTGTGCGAGAAAAGAAGTGCTCCAAGAGAAGAAGAGCCAAAGACCAGATGGAATTTATTCTAAACCAAGATTTCTCATCACTATATTGAAGAGAACGAATAAACGAAGTCAACGGAGTAAGAATGAGGTCTTTCCGACTTCATATGAAGAAGTTATAAGAAAAGCAAGTCCAGGATTTCTTGATAGGTCAAGCCATCGAGAAAAAAATCCAGAAGAAAAATAAATTCTCGATGGGTCACCCTATCGAGAAAACAAGAGTTCTTTATGGGTTAAGCCATTGAGAAAAGAAGAAATCTCGTGGGTCGAGCCATCGAGAAACTCAGCGTGAAAACCTATTTTTGGCATATTTTGGAGTTTTGGGGACCTATATAAGAGACAATTCTAAAACTTTTTGAGAGATCTATAATCTCTACACATAGATATCTAGAGATAGGTTTTACATAGAGAAGAGAGATTTTTTTTATATTCTAGGGTTTACCCCTTTAAGGGGAAACCATTCTTCTTTGTAATATGAGTAGCTAAACCTTTTGTTGATTAAGGATGAATCCAATGTTCTAAGCATGAAGCTTTGTTATTAATACAAGTTTGTTTGAAGTTTTAATCATCTTATCGTTTGTCTTCATTATATCTATGGTTTATCATTGGTTCTTAAATTGTTTGGGTGCGCAACCAAGTTATTCTATTGATCATTCTATCGCTAGTAGAGAGTTGTGAGATAGTGTAATAGTCGAACACCTCCTACACAAGTAGAGAACGTGATACCTTGCAGAGTGATTCTGTGGAGAAATCTTGTGTGAAGACAACACTAGTAAGCAGACCGAGATTATTTGTTTGATGCTAGGATCAACCTAAATTCACAAACCGTAATGCATTTGATTGGGTTACACTTTGAGATCTTATTCATGGTGGCTCAGATGGATATAATATCGTAGTCGAGCGCTTCCGTATCCATTGATAAAAGAAGTTTTGGGGATAAGAGCTTATAGTTGTTCAACAGTTGGTGATGAATGATTCTAACGAAAGATAGATGAGTATACTAATTCAGTCAACGTTTGGTAACGGCGAAGGACTCCCTAATACTCTTTCTTTCTTTATTATTATTGTTTTACTATTCTTTTAGTTAATTAAATCAATCCCCCCATTTATATTTACTTTATTATAGTTTTGCTAATCTAAATAACATCTCAATTACACAGCTCTCTGTGGGAACGATCCTTACTACCGCTATATTATTATTTAATTAGTTGGAAATATATCGAGTAATTTGTTACACTTACTACACGCGTCAAATTTTGGTGCCGCTGCCGGGTAGCAGTCCCTAATTGATTTATTATTTATTTTAGTTTGTTTAGTAGTTTAGGAATTTTTCACGTTTTTCTTTAGTGTTTTTCAGATTTTTAGGTTTACGTGGTGTTAACAACTCGTTGAAGGTGTTCAAATATCGTCAAAAGCGGGTGGTAAATTCTAAAAACAGGTAGTAAGTATCACCTTTGTTTTTATTTATTTCTTAGGTCTTAGTAGATTTTTTGTTTTTCTTGTGAGTCGTAATGTTTCCTTACGGAAATAACATGTACGGTGCACAAGATCAATCATATGATAGTGGTAATCAATACGGTTTTCAATCTCAATATTATGACAACTACCAACCATACCATGGGTATAACCAAAACCAATATTTTGGCAGGTCAGTATCCTACGGAACCTTACGGATATTCTCATACATGCCAACAACCTTATGACGGGTATGTAAGGGAACAATCACGAGGATTAAAGGATAGTTATACTTATGATCAGTTGTTTTCTAGTAATGTGCAGATGTTAGAGAGTTTGGAACTCAAAACTCATGATACCAAATCAAGACCTACTCCTCTTCGTTATGTCTTTCCAAAACAATATATATGGTCTGGAAATTTTATCGTGAGTAATGGCAGAAAATGTATTAACATCAGAAAACTCTTTAAATAGCACGAGCAACTGGAAGAAGATGGAGCATCATAGGAAACTCTTTAAGAAATTAATAGGATCATAGAGATGGAATTCAAACGCCGTTGGGATAATGGAGATTATGAGGTTGATGAAAATTCCGATGACGATTACGAAGATGAGCAACCTTTGGAAAGTTCTTGCAACAATGATGAAGTTATTCCAACTCCAGATCATAATAACGATCGTTCGCCTATTCAAAAGGAGGAGACTGGATACGATATTTCTATTGTTATAAATGGTGTAACGTACTCAAGCGAAGATTTTAGGATTTGCACCAATGAACTAGACTTCCTAAAAAATGATTCTGATTATGATAATGAGTGTATTGAAAAGATGGTGATTGAGAATGAACTAAATTGATCAATTTCGTGGAAGATCCAATTAAGCTTCCCAATGATTATAATGATGCTAAGATTTCGGTTGAAGCAGAATCTGATGAACAATGGTTTTTAAAGAGTTTGATAGAGGACCATGATATACAAGAGGTAAATAGTTCAGTGGATTTATTTAAGAATGATGAAGATCCTGTAATACAAGATATTGTGAAAGGTTTGTCTAATCCTTTGCATACTTCTATATCTTTTGATCCTCCCCCAATCGAAATAGTTCCCCAAAAGGTTGTTAACACGATTTTTAAGGAGATACCTCACTTAGGGTTGGGTGTATGTGCTACTAAAATTCTTAAGAATTATTTTACTTCTAACTATCCACCACTAGATGTGTTTGATTTTAGCACTGTGCAGGTTCGCCGAGAGGAACCAAAGAAGTTCCTTTTTTTTATGTTCTTCATACACTTCTAAGTGTTGAAAAGACTAAGTGTGGGGAAACTTCCATAAAGTAACAGTTTTCTTACTTTATTCTTTTGCTAACGTTTTTGTGAAGTTGTTATTAGAACTGCAAATTGTTGTCTGGGTGGATCCCCATATTTTCAGATTTTTGGTTTACGGGCGCTAACCAGAAGGTCAGGCTGACGGCGTTAAACTAAACGTTGAATGGGAGGAAACCCATTGGTTTTGTATTTCTATCTTTTGTTTCTTAACTTTTAGTTTTGCATATCATATTAGGAATTTCCCATTTTGATTTTACATTGGAGTTTCCAATTTACATTGAGGACAATGTAAAGTTTAAGTGTGGGGGAGTGATTAAGCATATAGAGTTTTTAAGTCTTTACTTTTATGGGTAGAATTTTTGAACTTTTTATACATATTTGCATGAAAATCTCCAACTTTTATAGATTTTAGAGTCACTTTTTATACTTGTAGCTAAGATTATATATGGATTTATCATCGAAATAACTGAACTTAGAAGTATTAGAGAACTATATTTGGAGTGCTTAGTTGTTGAGAGGCTAGAGCTGATAAAAAGGGACCTAAACTGTCAGTAGAGAGTTTAGTATTATAGTTGTTGATAATTCAATACTCATGAGTGAGGCACCATACCTGCAATTCTTTGTACATGTCTAAATTTTCCGTTTAGAGTGTTTTATATGCGCAAACTCTGGATAGAATGATGAGCTACCCAACTTCGCACCAATTTCAGCACTACTTTTTGATCTCTTGAGTGCTATTTCTATCAATCATGAATGTGTCATAAGAATTGCTAATTTTATCTTGTAGTCTTCTTTGCAGTGAAGCAACAATACAATGAGAAGAAGTATATATATATATGTTGAAGACTTATGTACAAAAGCTAAAGAAAGCAAAAGTTGAGAGTTAGCGAAGTTGTGAAGAATCAAGTGGTAAAGTACTTATCCCACGTCCATAGTAGTTTCATCGTTTATTTTATTTATTTTTCAATTTGTATTTTATTTTGAAGTTCTAGAAAAACAATAATAATAATAATAATAATAATAATAATAATAATGGAGATTTTAGGGGAGAGAAGTTCTCCATCCGTGAGCTTTAATGGAGCTTTGAATGAACTAATAGTGTTGTTCCTTTGTTGGGTTTCCGGCCAGCACCACCCAAGCATCAGGTATGGCAACTTTAGTTCTGCTCCCTCTCTTCTCAGGTAGGTTCACAGGTACCCATTCCGTTATTGTACATAGTAGTTGTTCAATTTCAATTTCTAGGGCTCTTTTCATTTTGGGTTTTCGTTTTTCATTCTAGCTTAAGCAACATCATTTTGGTGGGTGGGTTCTTTCCAGCCTCACAACCTCCGCCCTTTTCTTTCCAAGTTCATTTCTCGTCTAGTTATTGTTCTTTCCAGGAGTTTCTTGTTGTTACTTCTTGGTTCTGCTTGTTCCTGAATGAAGATATTGTACGGACATTTTATGTACGGATCTTTTGGGTTATTATTCAGCTTGGAATAGTTGCTCCAGTCCCATCTTCTTGGCATCAGGTTTCCCTTCAGAATTGCATTTCTGTGCCAATTTCTTGATCGGTTCCTGTTTACCATGGGTGTGTTTAGGTTCCATTCTTGGGTCTGTGCCTAGTAACTCATTCACTGATTTCCCTCTATCTTATTTTCAACGGTGGTTTGGCTTGGAGTCAGTTGACATCTCGGCCTCACTAATTCCAGAATCGATATATTGTTTTAATGAATTTCAATTCCATTTCCATTTCTTGGTTTTCTCCTGGCTATCCAGTTGTTGCTCATCTTTAAGCACCAGCATTGCATTCAATCTTGGGACCCTCTCAATTCGGGTTGTCTCCGGGTCTTGTTGGAGTTTGCTCTAGGTCCCACGGGGTTTGTTTTTTTTTGAGTCTTCAAAATTGCTTCGGTGCTTCATCATTTGCTCTAGGTACCACGGTGTTTGTATTTGCTGGAGACTTCAGAGTTTACTTTGGATTGTTCAAAGTTGTTCAGCGTTCAGGAATTTCTTGTGGTGGCCTGTTGGGTCTGCAACTCCTTGTTTCTGCCGTGACTGCTAGAGAGTCTTTCTTACCTGAGAACACAGCAACATTCAGTTGCATTTCCTGCTAGCTGGTTGTTCTTGTTGACTGGTTGGGTAGTATCAGATTTTTCTTTTTAGTGTCTGTCTGTGTTGTGGATTCCTGTTGTGACTTTGGTACCTGTCCAGTGAGAGTTGTTAGCCTGCCTTCTAGCTTGAGAGACTATCCTGGAGACACCCTTGCAGTCGACAACTTCAAGAAACCGCAGTATGCCTAGAACAAGGTCAGGCTCGGACTCGCAGTGTTCAGCTGAGAATGTGGATGGGGTCTTGAATGATGCTTTGTTTCAATGTCCTTATAAACATCTTGACGGCTGCAACAATGGGGTTGGAGGCAGAGGGCTTATTCGTTCTGGTTTCTACAGGCATTTGCAAGATAAACACCTCCACTCCATCGAGGCAGTGGATGTTTGCAGGGAGAGGGTCGCTTCAGATTTGGATGTGTTTTGTACCTGGGAAGCGGTTTTGTCGCATATGCAAATGTGGCTATGCTTGGAATGTATGCATATGTATTCTTGGAGACGGCCGTGTATGAAACTCAAAGAGGGTATTATTCCCAGCCCTCCCAATAGGACACCAGAATCCTGTATGGTTTACGGCATGAGCAAACCGTTGCCTTCTAACTCTGTGCCTTTGGACGACATGGGGCCTGTAGCTTCAGCAACCTTGGATGTGGACCTCCTACACCTTGTGTACCAATAGAAACTTCCAACGGTTGCTAGTATTCCATCGCAATGCAGGCTTCAGTTCTCTAGGGCTCTCAAAGCTTCATGGGATAGAGTTAGTGCCAACCCTTCAGACTTGTCTGTGTGGTTACAATTGTTACTCCTACCTTGTACACTTTAGGACGGTTCACACCTAGGGGATCCGCGAAAGAGAGGTCAGAGACCAGGAAGAAAATGCAGATGGCTAGTATCAACCAAGCGTTAATTCAATGGAGTGATGGCAGTGGGTTTTATGGCTTGGTATAGTCTATTCTAGAGCAATCCAAATAGCACCAAAGTGGGCCGAACAACATACAGATGCTGGGTAGTTCCAATCTTGCAGCTTGTAGGAGGAAACTGGGCCTAGGCCAGTACACGGCCGCCAAAGTGTTAGCCTCCAATGGTATAGCCCCTTTCTCTCAGGATACTCTTGCTGAGCTTAGCCTCAAACACCCTACATCGGCGCTTCCCTGCATACCTGCGGACCCTATCGTGGTTGAGCCACTTCGTGTAGACAATTCAGTAGTTCTAAGCACCATCAAGGGGTTCCCCAAATGAACTTCGTGTGGTAGAGATGTACTTCGCGCCCATCATCTTCTGGATGCCCTCAGTGGACCTGCAGCCGTCGTGGCAGATGACCTCTTGTTTTCTATGACAGGTGTAGTCAACATGTGGTTAGCGGATAGAAGCCCAGCAGTGCTTACGTTGCGTGTACTCCTCTCACTCCCTTGATCAAGCCTGAAGGGGGAATAAGGCCTTTCGCAGTGGGAACCATCTGGAGGAGGCTTTGCTCTAAACTGGCTGTGTCAGAGGCCAGCAAGGAAATGGCCTCTTACCTAGGAGATCACCAATTCGGTGTGGGTGTTCAATGTGGTGGAGAAAGGCATTTTGCATTCCGCAAACAGAATTTTGGAACTTCAAGGTAACTCCTCCACCAAATGCATGCTTTTAATAGACTTCAACAATGCATTTAATTTGGTGGATAAAACCGTAATTATCAATAAAGTCAGGTCCAAGTGCCCTGGTATTTATAGATGGGTTGAATTATGCTATGCAAAGCCGGCAATGCTTTATTACAATGACAAAGTGCTTTTGTCGGCTCAGGGCGTCCAACAGGGAGACCCTTTGGGGCCTTTACTGTTTGCTCTGACATTACACCCGCTCATTTTTGAAATTGCTTCTAAGTGCACTTTAGATATGCATGCTTGGTATTTGGATAATGGGACTATCGTTGGGGACACTCTGGAGGTGGCTTAAGCTTTATGCATCATCCAATCTGAGGGGAGCAGCAGAGGCTTATCCCTCAATATTGACAAGACAGAGCTTTTCTGGCCTAATCCTGATCCCAGAAGTTTGGAGAAGGGAGTGTTCCCAGACACCATCAGTAGACCTGCTAGAGGAGTGAAGCTTCTCAGCGGGCCTATTAGTATGGATGCTAACTTTTGCAACGAGATGGTCCAACGTAGGGTGGAGAAAAATATTCATTTAATGGAGTCTCCGAAGCTTCTACAGGATCCACAAACTGAATTGCTTCTTCTCAGAAATTGTGCGGGGGTGTCGCGCTTATACTTCACTTTGAGGACCACCATCCCCTCTGTCTTGCACCAGTCAGCTGAGTATTATGACCAGCGTTTATGCCAGTTCCTTAGACATTTGGTTACTAGTGATAGAGCCGGGTTTGGTCCCTACCAAATGCGCATAGCGTCCTTGCCGATAAAGGATGGAGGTTTAGGGGTTTACACTATGAGGGATTCTAGCTTTTACTGCTACCTCGCCTCTTGTCTTCAGAAAACCCAGGTGCAGAACACTATTCTCTAGGTGGACAGGGACTCTTCACTTCATCTCAGCTTCCAGCAATCCTTGCTTAGCTTCAGTCAGGTCTGTGGGATTCCTCCTTCTTCTCTCAGTATTAAAGCAACTGCCCCCCGACCCATGCATTCTCTGGCAGTGTTGTACTTTGATATGGTCAAGAAGAGTATCCCCAGCAGTTTCCACCAGACTGAGCGTGATTGCATTTTGTGGCAATGTAATCGGCTGAGCCATGCACAAGACTACCTCAAAGCTATCCTAATCATAGGGCTACACCAATCTATTGAGCCTTGTCAATTTAGGGCCATACTTTGTTACAGGTTGGGTATTGCTATGTTTGCTGAGGGTAGCTCTTGCTCTTTTTGTGGCAGAGAAATGGATGCCTTTGGGGACCACGCTCTACACTACGCTAGTGAAGTGGGTCTCAAATTTAGGCACGACCTAGTTCGAGACGTGGTGGCGGATATGTGTATTAAAGCCGGTGCACTGCCCGTAAGGAAGTCAAGTTGGGTTTCTTGTTTGACAACGCGAGCGCCCTTAGAACCGCGGATATACTCGTATACAATTGGGAGGAGGGTCGTGACGTGTGCTTCGACGTCACAGGGGTGTACCCTTTTGCAGGAGGAGAGAGCCGGGTCTTCCATCTCTAACGTCGTTGCGCGCAATAGTAATAAATATCTGGACAAATGTAACGAGCACGGATATGGCTTGGGTGTTTTTTCCTTCATGACCCTGGGGGAGTTGGGAGATGACACGATTGGCTTACGACGAGACTGCAGAACTGCATGGCTAGCCACGACTATAATTACAAAGTTAGGGATTCCCTTTTCTTTAGATTAGGCATTTCCATTCAGAAAGGGGTAGGGGCTCAGCTTGTGGCTAGACTCCCTACCAATACTTTGTAAATAAAAAAAGAATATTTTTCTCCCTTTAATGAAAGTCCTTTTTTTTATAATAATAATAATAATAATAATAATAATAATAATAATAATAATAATAATAATAATAATAATAATAATAATAATAATAAAAGTGTTTTATATTGTTTTAGTGTATATTTGTTTTGGTAATATTCAATAAGATTGTGGAAAGAATAAAATTTATAAAGAAGTTTCAAACAACAAGGAATTGAGGAAAAAATTTAAAATTGTCAAAGTTCTACGAAGTTCAAGAGTTCATCATCAACGGTTGAAGACCGAAGACGTTTCTATTGGATGTTGTGAAAGTGGTGTTGATTATAGACCGGATGAGAAGGTAAGTAAGTGTTCCCATCCTTACATAGTGGTTGATTTCCTTTCTTAGAGATTAGTAGAAAAAATAAAAAAAGGTTCTTTTTCGTCCCACGTTTTATGGGATAAAATCTTCATATAATTCGGAAGATTACCTTTCTTTCCCACCATTCAACGTGTGCAGGATTTCTATCTTTGTTCCTGCCTGCACACATGTGAGAACCATAAAGTGCATCTTTTGAGTGGCAAATTTATAAAATCCTATTGGTGAGGCAGAATGCTTATTCGATCGCTTTCGAAGATGGATTTTCATATAGTGGTTTTCTCCTAACTCAAGAGTTAAGCATGAGAATAATGTTCTTTGAAACTTATAACTTTTTATTGTTAGTGTGCAGAAACTTTATGTCTTCGTAGCTCTTTGGATGCAGGTGCTCTAGAATTTTTGAAAGTTGGAATTTAGGTTTAGTGGGTATATCTCTTGTAAACCTTCACGAGACTATAACTCGTCCACTAGGGAAACCTAGGGGTTTAAAGGCTTGTTACACATGCTAAGTGTAACCATGTCCTCAACGAAATAGAGTTGTTGTATTTTAGTTTAGTTCATGACTAGTTTAGTTTAGTTTGCTCGAGGACTAGCAAAATCTAAGTGTGGGGGAATTTGATAAGTGCATATTTACATGTTTTGAATATCAATTTCAGACTAGTATTTGCTATATTTCTTGTGTATTATTGTATATTATATTTTTTTTTTTTTTTATCTTTTATTAGGTGAATCATCCAAAAAATGAGCTACAAAATGATAGATTGTGCGAGAAAAAAAGTGCTACAAGTGAAGAAGAGTCAAATACCAGGTGGAACTTTTTCTAAACCAAGATTTCTCATCACCATATTGAAGATAATGAAGAAACGAAGCCAACGGCGAAAGAATGAGGTCATTCCGACTTCATACGAAGAAGTTATAAGAAAAGCAAGTTCAGGATTTTCTCGATGGGTCAAGCCATCGAGAAAAGAAAATCCAAAAGAAAAATAAATTCTTGATGGGTCATCCCATCGAGAAAAGAAGAATTCTCGATAGGTTAAGCGAATTAAGAACAGAGATTCTCTCTATGCATGTGCATATTTACGCGCATATGCTAAATATAGAATATTGTGTCTCTACTTATATTCCGCAAGCGAATTAAGAACACAGATTCTCTCTAAACATTATAAATTGGCCTTGTAGCATCATCAATACTCATAATATTCATGTCATATCGAACTAGTCTCGAGTCGCATAAATTCTACCGCTGAATTCCTTGAACTTGCCTCGAATGTGCATCGATGTTCTAGCAACGTCCATTAAACTCGTGAATAGCTAATGTTTAAACCCTGAAATACATCATAGCATAACGCTTCATTCGCAACGAATACTCTTCAAATTGCTTTTCCGAGCTTAAATATGTTGTTTTCGCATTTTGCTTAAATATAAGTCATAAATAATGCGCCACTCCTCTTGGATGTGCCACAACTAAGAAGAAATGCCATAAAATACGTATTGAATCTCTGAGATAGGCTAACCCTATCCTTTTCTCATACTAGAGTCAAGTTAGCATTAGCTATTTGGCTTAGCACCGCATTGGCACCAGTTAGCCACAATAGCGCTAAAAGCGCTAACTTTCCTGGCACTAAACCCTAGCGCCTGGGAAGTGGTAACTAATCAAAAATGGTCTTAGCTAGCATATTTTATATTAATAAGGCCTTATCCAACGTATTACTACCTTGGCACCTCAACCCTAGCACTAAAAGTGCTAACTCTTATTCTAGCGCCAAATGCGCCACAAGACCTATGCGCCTCCATGGCTTCCGCGCCCCTAATCTCCTTGAAGCCCTTGAATCCTAGCGCGTCCCTAGCCCTAGATCATGTGCCACATATATCATGTACATCATAGCACCTCTGCGTTCCCTAGTTATCCTCAGCGTCCTTGGATCCTCAACGCCTTTGGATCTTATGTGTTCCCAGTCAAATCCAAATGCGCCTCTAGGGCCAGCGCGTCCCAAGTCATGCCTAGCACGTCTCATGCCCTGATAGCCTCCGTGTCCCATCTCATCAACGTCTCTAACCTAGCACACCCATGGTCAAATGCGCATCTTGGCCTAACACACTCATACTTAGCGACTTAGCCAGAAACACATTAATGTTAAAACCTTAGTGCTAACTATACTATTGAAGTGCTAACTTCAAACCTTCTTGATGCTATCTTCCTATCCTTTGTACAATTGATATTTACTAAAGGTTATGCATATTGGTCTTATTCCTTTTATGTCAGCACATCAGCCTTTTATATAAAAGAGCTAGCACATTCATATTTGCGCTAAGTGGCTAGTGTTAGCTTTGCTAGCTACTTTACTCAGAAATATGCTTTTTCTAAATATAGGTCCAAAATTGAGTCTTATACGAATTCCAGTAGGTCTCCTTGCTCAAGGAACTCTCTACAACATTTTCCCCCAAATGCCTCTCAGACTTACGATAAGTCACATCTGAGCTAATACTTAGCCATTAAATACGTCATGTTACTTTCAAACAAGTATATGACCACTAAATTCCCATGATCGACATTAATCAGTCTGGTTATTAATCAAGTGAGTCACACAACTTACCTCATTGATAGCAAGTCACTTTGACTTGACTTGATCAAAACAATAGTGGCTTATGACTCTACTATCTTCTCGAGATAGCAAATACAACATGGGGGGATTTTCATTGGGGTATTGGTATGGAGGTCTAAGGCAATCGTGGGTGGTGACACCACCTCCAGGAACAAGAAGGTAAAAGAAGTGGGCGGTTATAGAGCATTTGAGAGTATGAGGAGTAGTGGTCAGACAGGTCTTCCCTACTTTCCGGGCACCATCCCACTACAATCTTCATAATCATCACTTCTCCATTTCTCCCTAACTTCCACGACTTACGAGAAATTAATCTGTCTCCTTGAACTATAAATGGATGATTTTCATCTATTCGAAACAAGACAGAAGACAGACAAGACACTGAGTCTGTAGAAAACAAAACTTATAGAATTAGTGATTCCTTTCAGAGAATCCATTTTCTTCTCCATATACTATCACATTGATATTTTCTCAACTTTCATCGCTTCCCTCCCCTAAGATCTAATCAAATCCTTTCCATCTTTGTAACCGAAGCAGGACGTGAACGGCCATTACTTGGTTTAGGCTCGTCATGTTCGAGCTTGATCTCTCGAACCTACTTGAAAGTATGATTCTACCATATATTTTTTTAACCTAAAACATCCTTGTACAGTGGTGTAGGTTAACAACCTAAAGTAGTGTAGGTTAAGCTTTCGGGGTTTAACAAAAAATGTTATTCACTTCTGTTATATGTACTCGTGTTCTTAACACACTTTATGTTCTTTCTGTTACTAGTGAAAGTTGGTGTTTACTCATGTGAGTATATAAACACCACTCTGACATTTTCTTGTACTATAGAGATTATTATCTCTTTCTTTTCTCTGTAAGAGTATCATCATTTCCTTCTTACTAAATAATCATGGTTTTAAACAAAATTACGTAGATGCCTTTCATCTGCAAACTACTTTATAAATAGACTTCCCACAAAGATCTATTGGCTTTATCTCTCCATATGAATTTCTCTTTCATAAAAAGCATGATTATTCTTTCTTAAAGGTCTTTGGTTGTACATGCTACCCTTGGCTCCAACCTTACACTAAAAACAAACTAGAACCCAGGAGTAAACAATGTGTTTTTCTTGGTTATAGTCAGTCTCATAAAGGCTATAAATGTCTTGATCCTTTTTCTGGCAGGGTGTATATTTCTATACATGTTCAATTCAATGAGTCTTCATTCCCATATAAATCTCTCATTGACTCTTCTAATACTATTTCTGACATCTCAAACATGTTTGATACTATCTTACTCTTCATGTTGATACTCCAATTATATCTGCTCCAACACATGTTTTTCCACCTCCTATTATTGTGAATTATCATAACATGAATACTAGAGGTAAGAGTGGTATCTTTAAACCCATATCTTATTATGCCACTAAATATCTATTGCCTGCAGCTTTATTATGTGATGCGGTAATTTCTACATGTGCCACCAAGCATTAAAGAGAAAGGTCTGGAAACCTGCAATGGTTACTGAGTATAATACTTTAATAGATGTTGGCACATATGGTCTTTAGTGGATCCTTGCTCATATCAAAATCCGATGGGTTGAAAATGGGTATTTAAGGTTAAGAAAAATCCAGATGGAAGTATTGAAATACATAAATCTAGGATGGTGACCAAGGGGTTTCACCAACAAGAAGGTATTGACTTTGATGAAACTTTCAGTCCAGTAGCTAAACCAACTACCATAAGAGTTATTTTTTCTATGGTTGTTCAGTTTGACTAGAAAATTCATCAATTAGATGTTAGTAATGCTTTTTTGTATGGGGATCTTCAAGAATAGGTTTATACGGTACAACCACCGGGTTATGTGGATAAAACTAAATCTGATCATGTCTGTTTACTTCACAAGTCCATTTATGGATTAAAACAAGCTCAAAGGGCTTGGTATGGCAGGTTAAGTAAAGCTCTTATCTCCTTCAACTTTGTATCTTCCAATGCTGATACTTATCTTTTTATGCACAAAGATGGTGATCAAGTTTCAGTGGCACTTGTTTATGTGGATGACGTTCTCCTTACAGGTTTTAACTAACTCTGCATTTCTTCTCTCTGTGATTAATCATCTACAAACACAATTTCATACCAAGGACTTAGGCGATGTTAACTATTTTCTTGGTCTTGAGGTCAAAAGAACATCATCTACATTATTTCAAAGCAAAACCAAGTATGCTCTTGATCTGCTAAAAAGAGCAAATATGGAAGGTGCTAAGCCATGTCAGACACTCATTGCTAGTAGTTACAAACTATCAAAAACTTATGGTGATCTTCTTGAAAACCCCACAGAATACAGGTCTATTGTAGGTGCTTTGTATTACCTTACTTGGACAAGACCTGAAATATCTTTTGCAGTAAATCTTGTTTGTCAACATATGCAAAATCCTATTACAAATCATGTTGCTGGAGCAAAAAGGATTCTTAGATATATTAAATGAACTTTGGATCATGGAATTCAGTTCAGTAAGGGTACATCTTTTTTCTAGGATTTTCTGATGCTGACTGGGCTGGCAACATTGATGACAGAACATCTACTGGTGGGTATTGTATTTTTCTAGTGTAAATCCAGTATATAAAAACCACTTTGATATCTTCTTGTATTGTAGACATTATTATCTATTTATTTATTTTTTGTAATAGTATCATCATTTCCTTCTTACTGTTATAATAGTATCAGAGCCAGGTTTACTATGCTCAGGTCCAAGATCAAAGAGGTTACTCCCACCTTATCTTCGGGGGGGGTGGGGGAAAGCGCGGGGAGCTTGTTAATGCA
>JAJJMC010000373.1:799389-827281 GCA_023531435.1 Papaver californicum | reverse complement strand
CCCCCACCCCCCCCCCCCCCCCGGTGGGCGCGACCCCCCCCCCCCCCGCCCCGGGGGGGGTAATAAGGCATATTGTACAATGGTGTAGGTTAACAACCTAGTTTAGTGTATGTTAAGTTTTCTGGTTTAACAGAAAATGTTATTCATTTATGTTATTTGTACTTGTGTGCTTAACACACTTTATGTTCTTTCCGTTACTAATAATAGTCAGTGTTTACTCATGTGAGTGTATAAACACCACTCTTACATCTTCATGTATTGTAGAGATTGTTATTTATTTATTTTCTCTGTAAGAGTATCATCATTTCCTTCTTACTGTAATTAAATATGAGAGTCCTGGTTTGTTTTGGATTTGAATTTGTAGGGAAATTGGAAGTTTAAAAGATGATTCCTGATGTACAATACCACCATTGGTATGTGTGTATTAGTTTCCACAAAACGCCTAAACCACTGGGCCTTGTCTATTTCATTCGAATTTGAGTTTCTGGCGTGAAATGAGGAGATTAAGAGTTTACATAGGGCCAAGAACTTGGGTTTTTCCGACGTCACTGCCCTAGCAAAGATCCCTGAGAACGCCTCACTAATACTAGCACCATCCCTGAGGATGCGTCATTTTTATAGCTCAAAGGTAGCACCAGTTACTACCATCCCTTAGGACGCGTGAATCCTATAGCGTCGTCCCTCAGGGATGCGTCACTACTCACGGTGCTGGCCTAGTGCCAGTTCTAGACTACTTATTACACTAGCCTTGAGCTAGCGCCAACCCTAGTCTATACTTTTCACTGATCGGTCTACTTAACCACTTAGTCAACTGAGAAACTTGCCTCACTAATTCATCAGGTTATTGCTCTGACTTAACCAAAATAGTAGTCCATGACTCAATTATTTTCCAGGAGATATCAAATGCATCACATGGGGGTATTCTCATTGGTGTATTGGTCTGGTGGTTTACAGCAATGTGTGGTATGGCAACACAATCCACTAAGAGAAGGTAATGAGTAGTGGGACGGTTTAGAGCAGTCGAGAGGATGAGGCAGTAGTGGTAATACAGTTTTCCTGACATAACAGACATAATTCCACAACAATTTCCACGGTCATCACTTCTCCATCTCTTCACAACTTACAAGAAACCAATGTGTTCACTATAAGACTACAGATAGATGATTTTATCTATCGAAAGGCTATAGAGATCTATCCCAAAGATAATCGGATTTACATACATAAATCCAGCCTTCACCATAGTTCAACAACCACATATTACAATTTCATCACACTGTGATTTCTCAAACTTTTCTGCTTCCTTCCCTTAAAATCAACTCATCATCTCCACCTTTTTGACCGAAGCAAGACGTGAACGGCCATTTCTTGGTTTAGGCTCGTCTTGTACGATTATGATCTCTCGAACCTACAGAAAGTACTCTTTGTAGTACATTTGTTTTTCATCCTAAAACACCTTTATTTATGAGGGTTTACATATGTAGTAAAAATAAGATTTTTTGGCTCATGAACCATCTTTGATGGTGTAGGATCTTTTTTGTAGAATTTCGTAAGGAATAAAAGTCATTTTTTTTCAATTGGTTTCATTTATTTTATTTGAAATAATAATTAAAAAATGTTAAAAAGATGACAGGGAGGTTTAATCGAAAATCGAGATAAGATTTTCTCTAGCACCTTTTGTAGTCCATGTCATCATTCCTATTTTGTAGAATATAACCATTGGAGATATATTTTTCTAAATAAGGTTTAAAATCATATGCGGCATATAAATATAACACATTTTAAAACTTTTGGTAGTACTTAACCTTACCCCCAAGTATAGAGACGTAAATAAGAAGTCTCCATAAGGATTGTTGAACTCTTTAAATGGCCTAATTGATAATATTCAGAGCACCCAAAACAGTATCCATCAAATTGTGACCCGTAAGTAATAGATCAGATTTTCTTTCCTCTTTATTCCTTTATATATATATATAATAGTCGAACTTGTGAACTATCAAATCGTAAATTGTTTCGTTGTATTTATTGCTTTTTTGATATATATGATATATTCATCTTCAATTATTTAGAGTTCATGATTTAGCTTGTATTGGTGCAAAAATATTTACCCCAACACTCCTCGAGATTAGTGATGAAGATGATGAATTGATTGAATATTCGTCGTAGACTCAATTCCTCCGGAAGTTATTGATAAAATTAGTGACTATTGATGAAAGATGTGATTGTTGATGCAAAGGTGGGGGGAATTGCAAAAACACTCTGACACTAAAGTAAGAAAGAGCTCTATGCAACTGTGTAGAGGAGAAAATGAAAAGAAATTGTGTGCTTTTTGAGTTGGAATTCAGTCTCTATTTATAGGCATAAATTAAATTTAATTGTAGTTATCACAAATAACCACATAGTTTTGTAGTTATCCTAAATAACCATCAGAATTTGTTCTTATTACTTAATATTTGTTTCTACTTTGGAAGATACATGCCTATATTCTCAATATTTGTGTTTATCTTAGAAGATCCATGTCCATCTTCTCAATCTTTATATCTATCTCGGAAGATCCATGTCTATCTTATCATATTTGTATCTATATTGGAAGATCCATGTCTATCTTCTCAATAGTTGTATCTATCTTGGAAGATGCATGTGTATCTTCTCAATATTTGTTTCTATTTTAGAAGATCTATGTCTATCTCATCAAGATTTTTAGATATCTTAAGAGATCCATGTATATCCTTTTAAAATTTGTATTTATCTTAAATTGGCCTCCACAATAAGTCATTGGGCTTCCAAAATAAATCAAATGGGTTTCTATGATAAACTGAATGAATTTCCTTATTAAACCAAGTAACTTCTATAATAAGATGAACTGGGCTTCCAAAATAAGCCAAGTGGGTTCAAATCACAAACCGAATGACTTTCATATTAAGCCAAGTAGCTTCTATTATACGCTGAACTGGGCTTCCAAAATAAGCCAAGTGAGTTTCCATAATAAACATAATGGGCTTCTCAAGCGTACTCCTATAATAAGCAAAACCGGGCTTCCAAAATAAGTCAAATGGGTTTCTATGATGAATAGTATGGGCTTCTAAAAATAATCCAAGTATGCTTCTATAATAAGCAAAACTGGTTTCCAAAATAAGTCACATGGATTTCTAAGATAAACCGAATAGGCTTCTAAATTAATCCAAGTGGGCTCCTATAATGAGTCAGGTGGGGTTTTATGATAAACCGAATGAGATTTTAAAATAATTAAATAAGCCAAGTAGGTTTATATAATAACTGAATGAGCTTCTAAAATAAGATAAGTATGTTTTTATAATAAACCAAATAGGACTCCAATATAAGTCGGAGTTGTTTTATATAATAAACCATAGGGTTTTCATATGACCCCAAATTTTATAATTATGGCAAAATTCATAAGTCCTCCACGTGTATCGTTTTAGGAGGGTACAAACATCACCCCCCTTTAATTCTCGATTAATTGAAGAATTCAAAAAATTAAAGTTTAGAGTGATCATCGTAGAATATTCATAAATTTTCTCAAGTAAATTTATGGAACAAACATCGTGAACCAGGCTCGAATGACATTGTGAAATGCGTCTGGGATTAGCTCAATATTTTAAGTACCAAAGTATGTACTTAAAAACTCCATGCACTAAGATACCTTGCGTACCAACATGTGGGGCTTAGTTAGACCATGTGATCTACTTTTAGTGAAAGGGTTTGTGTATAAGCTCCCTTGTAATAAGGAGAAATTCACTTGTAAATCTCGGGACCCTTACGTCAAATCTTAGCCAGAGACAAAAAAAATTCTTCCCTTATTACATGTCCACGATCGCATGTAACAAAAGTATTTGTACTCTACACCTCGAACTTATCTTGGAGTCCTAGCCTCCAAAAAAAAGGAGAGTTTAGTTTTCTGTTGGAGTCGTATCCTCAAACTCATCACCGCGAGATAAGATTTTCCTGATCATTTATTTTCCTTGAATTTAGATTCAAAACTCCACCTCCAACTTTGTTCTTCAACAAAGAACCAAATAAAAAATTTATTTGTCATTCATGTTCACGTTCAAAGTAATCCTTGTTTTCTTCTTTATTACTTTTCACTTTTAAATATTGTGATCTTAACTGCACTGCCTTCCCCTGCAACTATTTAGTTTTTTTCATCCAACTAACATGACCCAAAGGTAATCAGCTTCTTTAATTGTTAATGTTTATTTCATTATTATTTCCATTGACGCTAACTTCTTTTTTAATATTCTTTTATTATCATTCTACTTTTTATGCTTCCATACCTTATATCTAGGAGACATAAGTGATTTGTCTACCATACATTTGATACAATTTATATCTTCCTTTTTATTAAACAACGTATCGATAAAACCTAATGCTAAACAATCAAAGTGGCTTTTTAACTTTTAGTTTACTCTAGTTTTCAAACTCCATTTACCATACTTGAATTAAATAATAAAATAAATAAATAAAATATTTACGGCCTTTTCTCGTGTCTTTTCAAAATAAATCTCCGATATTTTTTTTTTCTTTATCTATTTCTCTTTTTAACTCGGATTTTTCTTATTTTGGAGAACTTTTAATAGATCGTTTTTTTTTCCTCTTTTTAATAGAACTTTTTTGCAAGTACTTCTTTAATAAGTATATGCATATGATGTGTTCTCAATTTATACTAAAACCAAGATATTCTATAAACTAAATTTATAAAATAACAGGATCATTTAGGACTTATCTCATCGAGTGTTCCAATACTGGGGTGTGCATCCAGTTGTCACAAATATTTATTTGTTTCATAATCAAACTGCTTCCCATTATTAGAGATGATCATTGTTGATTTGTTGAATATACATATTATGTCTCCCAGATAAATTTACGGATATGTATTGTCGTCGTCTCAATTAGAACTAGTGTTTTTACTCATTTGGTGAAGTATTCGGTTGCATCTAATAAATATTTGACACCCCCAAGTGCAGCGAGGAATGGACCAACAATATCCAATTCACACTTGCTGAACGACCATGGGCTCATTATTAGATGTACCTCTATCGACGACCTCTTTATAAGAGGTCCATATAGTTGACAAGCCATGCATTTATTTGTATACTCTTTTGCGTCACTCTGCATATAAGGACAGAAGTATCCTTGAGATAAAATTATATGTGCCAGACTCCTGCCTTCAAAATGGTTCTCCTAACACCCTTCATGTGCCTCAGTGAGCAATTGCTTTCCTACCTCTCGAGTCACACAAGGCAGGCATGGTTCCATTACAATTGTTGTTGTTTTTTTGAGATCACCTTTAATGATGCCGATCCACATATTTCATAATCTTCATATCCACACTTTTAATAATACTTGTTTATTATTTTAACTTTTTTTTCGTTTTTTTATTACTATTATTCTTAAAGCATTTTTATCAGAACACTTCGTTTTTGTCTTTCCCGTTGTTAGAAAAACATTGGAAATATTTTTCTAATAAATACATGCAAAATGTGTTCTCGATTCTGACTATAAAATCGATGTATAATATAGTAGTTGGTGAGAACTTATACCTCCCCGGTGTTGGTCATTCCTTCAACTCTAGTCGCCCGCATTACTTGTACTGATATTCAAAAAGACGTTTCATATTGTTTGACCTTCCTGAAATATGTTGATTTTGATTGTGTGCTAGGCGACACTTTAGACACCCACATTATATGCATAGATATTGCCAAAGATGGCCCATATTATTTGGTTTTTATGCGACGTGTTGAATTTGATCAATCGTCAAACGGGTTTTCTCGCCTACATTAATTGTGTCGCCTCTGACTTGTGCGAATCGCATATCTTTTTTTTTATTGCACGATAGTGATTTTCTCGGGTACGTAGTGATCACGATAATGACGGTTGTTTCTTACACTTAGGATCATGTTTCCTCCATTTGGATATAATAATTTACTTTCGGGCATCACATTTATTTGTGCTTGAAACCATTCTCTTGTTGTATATAATCCATCTCTCTAGTGAAGGTCGGCATGAAGGTTCAGCATGACATTCTCAGAAAACGAGGTGCCTTTTTTTTCAAAAAAATTTTCTTCTTTTTTAATGCGATCTTGAGTCTCTTATTTTTATTTTTTCCTTTTCGGTAGCTTTTGGAACCGCTTTTGTAAGTTAGTTTCATAGCTACTCAAGGGTTTTTCTCTAGAACAATACGCGAGACCTAAAGAATACTTCTATTGGTAATGGATTCAAGACAAGAATCTCGTATACTTAGATGTCGATCTTGAACTTCTTGATTTTGGTTTAAGATTGGGTTACTAATTAAATGAGGTCGATACATAATGTACCCGGATATTTCTTCTAATAGTTGGATAAGTTCTCATGGACTAAGATTTTGTTGTCGTTGAAGGTGATGCCTCCAATCCTTCTTGAAAAATTTGAACAATGGCGCTCCAAATTGGTCGAATGACGATACCTTGTGTAGCATAAATTCTGGAAAGTGCATCACCATTTCATCCATATTGATTTTCTTGTGAAGTTGTCGTGTAATTTTTTTTCTTTTTTTGAAGTTTTTTACGACGCTTATCTATGCAACAATAAATAATTATTATTGTTTTTAAAGCTTTATGCGATGCCAAAAGATGTTGGTGCAAAAATAATTACCCTAACACTTCTAAGGATTGATGATGAATTGATTGAATCTTCGTCGTAGATTCAATTCCTCCATAAACTATTAATAAAGGTTGTGATTATTGATGAAAGTCGTGATTGTTGATGAAAATGTGAGGGATACCTGCAAAGACACTCTGACGCTCAAGTAAGAAAAAGCTTTATGCAGGTATGTAGAGGAGAAAATGAACAGAACTTATGCATTTTTTAAGTTGGATTTCAGCCTCTATTTATGGGCAGGAACCAAATCTAGTTATAGTTATCCCAAATAACCACTTAGATTTGTAGTTATGCTAGAACCATCAGGATTTGTTCTTATTCCTTAATATATGTCTCTATCTTGGAAGATATATATGTTTATCTTCTCAATATTTATGTCTGTATTGGAAGATCCATGTTTATCTTCTCAATATTTGTATATATATTGGAAGATCCATGTTTATTTTCTCAATAGTTGTATCTATCTTGGAAGATGCATGTCTATCTTCTCAATGTTTGTATCTATCTTGGAAGATCTATGTTTATATCATCAAGATTTGTAGATATCTTAAGAGATCCATGTCTACCCTTTGAAAATTTGTATTTATCTTAAATTGTCCTCCACAATAAGCCATTGGGATTCCAAAATAAACCAAATGGGTATCCATAATAAACCAAATGGATTTTCGTATTAATCCAAGTAGCTTCTATAATAAGTTGAACTGGACTTCCAGAATAAGCCAAGTGGGTTTTAATCACAAACTGAATGGGCTTACATATTAATCCAAGTAGCTTCCATAATATGCTGAATTGGGATTCCAAAATAATCCAAGTGATATTCGACAATAAACTGAATGGGCTTCTTAAATAAGCCAAGTATGCTTCTATAATAAGCCAAACAGGGCTTCGAAAATAAGCCAAGTGGGTTTCTAATGATGAATGGACACATTCGAGAACAATTAGATGATGAAAAAATAATTAAATGTTGGGATTCCTTATTTCGATTTACCAACGCACGAATAGTTCCTTGCTGTTGGGTAAATGCTTGTTGAATCTTTGCCTTGGAATAAAATGAATGTGCTTCTAAAATAAGCCAAGTCTTCTTATAAGCCAAACCAGGCATCCAAAATAAGCCAAATGGTTTCTATGATAAACCGAATGGACTTCTAAATTAAGCCAAATGGGCTTTTATAATAAGTCAGTGGGTTTCTATAATAAACTGAATAGGCTTATAAATAAGCCAAATGGATTTATATAATAACATAATGGGCTTCCAAAATAAGCCAATTGGGTTTTTATAATAAATTGAATGGGCTTCTAAGATAAACAAGAGTTGTTTTCTACAATAAACTATAGGGCTTTTATATGACCTAAAATTCTATAATTCTGTCAAAATCCATTAGTTCTCCTCGTGTACAATTTTATGAGGGTACAAACACACATATTGAAGTTTTATCATGTTGTAAACCAGCAAACAATAAACCTCGAGTTTGGATTATAAATCAAATGTGCTAACAAATTAAGACTTCTATTACATATGTTTCATCCAAAGTATAATACACTAGAAGTTAAATTTGGGTTTCTTTTGTTCCCATATCTCAGAATCCAAATTTGGGTTCCTTCTTCCAGTTGCTTAATTAGTGAAGGTGGAAATTAAACCCTAATTTTCCTTTATGTTTTTCAATCTTCAATCTATGTGATGAAATAATATTTAAATAAACTTTTTGTTATAATTATGAGAGCATAAAAAACCCAATCACTAGTATTTCATATAGAAATTAAAATTTTTAGTAGCAATGCCAATCTTAATTTTGACTTGATATAATTTATAAATTCGCCTAATTTCACCTTCTTTTTTCCATTTTTGTTTTTGTTTTTAGTTTATTAATTCATCTTCTTATTTTTAATTATATTTATTAGAAGTTTTGATTTCTTTCGGTTAGATCTAAGAAAAATATTGATTTTTTTTTTAATAAAGTAAAATTTTAAGAGAGAAAACTGACGGGGAATAAGTAAGAGTGAGTATCTTCTCTTTCTCTTGCGATAAGAGAGTCCAAAAAAAACCTAGACTGCCACTGGCTCATATATTCTCCCATAAGAGCTGATCAGAGCCTATCACCACCCAATTACTCTCCTCCTTCTTCTATTTCGATCAACTGCTAATTCTCTTTTACTAGTATATAGATTTATATTTCATCATTTCAGTTTTTATTTATTTTATTTTGTTTTCTGATTTCTTCTTGGGTTAGATGTACTCTTGTATTGATTTCAGAAACAATTTTAAGGTTTGAAAGTTATAAATTTGTTGGTGTTTTCTCCTTCAAAGTTGATGTTTATGAAGATAAGGGTTTTAGCTCTTTTCACAAGAAAAAAATCTACTGCAATTACAATTTTAACATTAGCTACAACAGCAAAAACAAGATCAAGACAAAGACCATCAACAGCCTCATCAACTGCAACCAGTACTACTAAGACTCCATCACCAGTTTCAGGCCGATTCAGACCGTTTCAGACACGAGAAAACCGATTCAGAAGACCACTATGTTGTAGACATTGTTATTTTGATTACTTTAGCTCTTGTTACTTTGATTTACATGTTTTAGGAAAAACCTGGCTGGATTTTTTTAAAATCCCATCACTGCCATGTACAGTGTTGAAAATCTGTTTTGTTTTGATAAAACTTGTTATTTGGCCACTGATGTAGTTTTGTCCTTTATAAAGCATGGCTTTAAAAAAATCCTGGTTGGATCTTTTTAAGATCCCAACACTACTTTGTGTAGTGTTGTAAATCTGCTTAGTTTGGTTTTATACATAACTAAATTGATCTCTTGACGTGGAATTATCCTCGTGGACCTCTAAAATTGTTGTAATGTCTGCAAGGGTAGGATCTCTGAAATGGTTGTACTGACTGTAATGTAATTTTGAACAAACTCTATAGTGATTCCGATTTTTCTAAATCAGTTATATTAATGTGTCTTTTAGGAAAAATAAAATGAAAAAAGGAAGAAAGAAGAAATGTTAAATATTTTTGTGTCTAGTCATGACATCATCCGAATAACTATATAATAACGATCTGAATTGTCCTTATATTCTAACGGCTAGATAAGCTTGTCAAACCTTTTCAAATCTTCCCGTCAAGCGAAAGCTCCTCATTTCTATATAGAGTTACAAAATACCTTTAGAATATAAATATCTCACCTAAATTTTATAATTTTCTTTCTATAAATGTTATCTAATTATTGATTAAAATATTTTCCAACTTTTTTAAAAATCGGTTTTTAAAAAACAGGTCGTGGGTTATGAGCCCAAAGGTGTCATTATCCAACTAGATAAAACCCAACAAAACAAATTTGGTACAAAAAAATCATTACAACTCAACTGTCCATATTACCCCTCATATATAAACCGGTGACATTCATTAACTTCCATTAATTGAATTCGGGAAGAACTCATAATTTCCATCTTTAACTACTCTCTTCAACATCTCCCAACTGTGCGATTCAAAATTTTCAAAATAATCACAAAAAACTCCTGAAACAACATCATCGTCATCATCATCCATATCAAAAATCATCATATTAATCTCCCTGAAACAAAAATAATCACATAAATCATCATCATCAGTAGAATTGAGTCATCATCATCCTGAATTTTTGATTCTCAAACGGTTGTTCATCATCAATAGTAGAATTGAGTCTTCTTGTTTTAACTCATCATCAACTCCCCAAAGTTTCTATTCCATTCTCTAACAGTTTAAACCTAACCAAAATCACTGAAGATCATTAAAAATGGTGAAGAAAAAAGACAAAAAGAAAGATAAAAAGATGAACAAAAAAGTTAATAAAACAGTTAAGAAAGAAGAATCTACAAAAGGTAAATCGAAGTTTATGGTTTCATCATATT
This sequence comes from Papaver californicum, assembly GCA_023531435.1. Lineage (NCBI taxonomy): Eukaryota > Viridiplantae > Streptophyta > Magnoliopsida > Ranunculales > Papaveraceae > Papaver > Papaver californicum. Next base: position 816,748 of record JAJJMC010000373.1, on the reverse strand, counting down.
CTGTGATTGTTTATGGTTGAAAATCAAAATGCATCAATGACTTTTAGTTTCACGATTTTGGTTTCATCGATGTATTTGGTTAATAAGGTTTCATCTCTTTCGAAATCACCGGTTTCATAGTTAGGTTTCAGTTATATTTTTATGAAACTAGGTTTCCCTAATTTTAATCTAGGTTTCATCTGTTTGTAGCAAGGTTTTAAGTTTCATCTGTTTTGACCTAATTTATTTACTTAATGTCTATTATATTTTTCTGAAACTAGGTTTCACTGATTTTCATCTAGGTTTCATCTGTTTGTAGCAAGGTTTAGGTTTAATCTGCTTTAACCTAACCAAATTTAATGCCTGTTTTGATGGAACCAAAATTGGTTTCATCATATTCTGTGTATGTATGGTTGTGACCAACAATGTTGGTATTTTTTTTACTTAATGCCTGTTTTTATGGAACCAAAATTGGTTTCATCATATTCTGTGTATGTATGGTTTTGACCAACAGTGTTGGTGTTTTTTTACTTAATGTATGTTTTGATGGAACCAAAATTGGTTTCATCATATTCTATGTATGTATGGTTTTGACCCACTGTGTTGGTGTTTTCTATTAAATGCCTGTTTTGATGGAACCAAATTTGGTTTCATCATATTATGTGTTTGTATGGTTGTGACCAACAGTGTTGGTGTTTTTTTACTTAATGCCTGTTTTTATGGAACCAAAATTGGTTTCATCATATTCTGTATATGTATGGTTTTGACCAACAGTGTTGGTGTTTTTTATTTAATGCTTATTTTTATGGAACCAAAATTGGTTTCATCATATTCTGTGTATGTATGGTTTTGATCCACTGTATTGGTGTTTTTTAGTAAATGCCTATTTTGGTGGAACCAAATTTGGTTTCATCATATTCTGTGTATGGTTGGGACAAGTTATGTTCATGCTTATGGTTTACTATTCTGTAACAGGAAAAAAAGACTGCCAGAACCATATAGGTGCTCGTCGCAACATTTGTGTACAGAGGCACCAAAGATAAAAGCTTTGATACAAAGTAAAGAAAAACACATGAAGGCACTTGTTGCTTTTCCATTCTGGCGCTTCTTCAAACCGTTCTTCGATGGTACCCTTCAAGAAGAAAAATTGAAAAAAGGACCAGAGCAGTTCAGATGATCTTAGGGTCATTTTATAGAAGTGTCAATGGTGATAAACCAGATTGTTTCAAGTTGATGAGAGCAAGGAATATGATACTACAGACAACACCTGAACAGTTCGCTGTCATTTTTGGTCTACAAATGATGAAGAATGTAGATATACCCAGAGAAAGAAGACTGATGGTCAAAGCTCATGGTGGTTGTATGTTCGTGAAAGAGAGTTTGGGTTAGAGTTTGTGAAAAAAAGAGGTTGAAACTAAGAACGATGTTAATCAATTAGTTTGTGGTAAAGTACAATGGTTGTCCGTAAAACATCTTATTCAATGATTTGTAAACAGAGGGTAGATAAGAAAACAGTCTTTTCATCAATCACTACTCTTAAGTTATAAAAAAAATTGTGATATTTTTCTCTTAATCAAGGATGAAAATCTTATTCCATGATTTGTTTCATCTTATTACAGTATGATTTTTGAGAGATGCTAATCAATATTTTTTGTTTCATCTTATTCCAGATGAAAAAAAAACGATGAAACCAAAAAGGGTTTCATTTTTTTTTGTTTCATCCTACTCCAGATGAAAAAAAACAATGAAACCAAAAAAGGTTTCATCATTTTTTTTTGTTTCATCTTATTCCAGAAGAAAAAAATACGATGAAACCAAAAAAGGTTCCATCGTTTGTTTTGTTTCATCTTATTCCAGATGAAAAAACACGATGAAACCAAAAAGGGTTCCATCAACTTAGAGGTGTTTCATCTTATTCCAGATGAAAAAAAACGATGAAACCAAAAAGGGTTCCATCAACTTAGAGATAAAAAAACCTACGTTGCACGTCTTTCATGTGACAAAACTATGAAACCTCTTTTGGTTCCAACAAATTATAAAAAGCATGTAACTCTGACACAAATCAGATGAAATTCACCAATACAACTTCAACGAAGAAACCAAATAGATCAAATTGAAAAAACTAGGAAAAATTTAGTTGAAAACAAATTTGGTTTCAACATAAACGTACTGTTTCACCATTAAACTTTGGTTTCACGGTAAAAAGTAGGCACAAATCAGATGAAACCAAATTTGATTTCTATAAAACCTACTGTTTTCACCAACACAAAAATTGGTTTCAGCGTTGTTTAGTTTTATAAAATTTGATGAAACCAAAAAATGTTTCATCATTTATTTTATTCCAGGTGAAAAAAAAAATGGAACCAAAAAAAGTTTCATCATTTTTCAGACATTCCACCAACACAAAAACTGGTTTCAACGTTGTTTTAGTTTTTGTAAAATTTGATGAAACCAAATTTGGTTTCATCATTTTTCTGACGTTTCACCACCAAAAAAACCTAATTTCGACAATGATGATGTATCATTATTTTTTGATGATGATTTTCGACTATGATGATCTGGAGGTGTTGGTGATGTTTGTAGAGGATAAAAGTAGGAGGAAGAGGTGTTGTGGGTGGTTCTAGACATGTAGTGGTGGAGGAGAAACAATAACGAGGAGGAAGCGATGGGGAAGGAGGAGGTGTTGTTGGTGAAGGATACGAAGGTGTTGTTGTGGCGGAGGAGGTACTGTTGTTGCTGGTGATGGTGGCGGAGGAGGTATTGTTGCTGCTGGTGATGGTGGTGGGGAGGAGAAGAAGAAGAAGAGAGGTGTTGGTGAAGGATACGAAGGTGTTGTTGTGGCGGAGGAGGTACTGTTGCTGCTGGTGATGGTGGCGGAGGAGGTATTGCTGCTGGTGGTGATGGTGGTGGGGAGGAGAAGAAGAAGAAGAAGAAAATAAAAAAAAAAAACGCCACAAAATTATCATACCTAGGTTATATAGGGAAGGGCAACTCAGGTATATTGAAAAATACTAAAAACTAAATTTAATCATTATTAAGGGAAACGGGGTTTTAGTTTCATTTTTAATTAAAATGGTTCTTGTTTATAAAAAATAATATAGGAGGGCTTTTTGTATAAGAAGTTTGTTCACCTTAGTTTTTTATACCAAATTTTATTTAAAAAATATAACAATTTGAATAAGAAAGACATCATCTTTATAAACATCTAAAATAATATCCAAGTCATCCTCACATCCGAGGATTGGAAATGATTTTTTTAAAAATTATGTGCTTCGTACGGGGCTTAACATTTTTCTTTTTTGTTTAAAATACAACCCGGAGAAGCTCTTAAGTACATAATCATCTAGAGCGTCTCCATCTTGACTTGACTCTCATAGTGAGGTAGTAAATAGCGTTCTGCAGCTAATTACCTTGCAAGAACAGAAAAACGATTAATATAACTATTGAGAGAGGATGCTCAATGGTATTGCGAGTTTTTCCTTAAACTCTTTTACAGCTTACATATGATTCGTAGCCAAGATACAAAGTTAAAATATAAGAGGGTGGAAGATGAAAAGAAATAAGTATTGATAGGTTTGGGGTTTTTATATTTTTAGTTGATTAACATACATTCACATATAAACCTGAAGAGTAGCAGTCTTCATGACCTGACAAATAGGACAAAGATCAATAAACACCTCGCAATCCTTGCACAGGCAAAGGTGTCGACAGGGTAAAAACAGCACTGAGACTTCTTTGCCTTTGCATGCTTTACAAGTCATCTGCTCCTTCAACCTTCGGTGCTGCTGGTTCCCATTCACGGGTATCCCAGATCCGCTTGGTATATTACTCAGATGAAGATGGTTTTTCTGGTCTATGTAAGAAGAGGCCGCGTCATCAACCTCGCTATCCCCACAACCTTCTCTTCCTTGGTCAGCGCCTTGAGCAATTGCTTGCTTGAGGTTGGTCTTTAGGTTATTGATCACCGATTCATTGTACTTTGCTCTGTAATGCCACGACTGAGCTTCCGTTGCTACCTGCTTTATTCTCTCAACAAGTTCCTTGTTCTTGCGATTCACGCTCTCAATCTCAATTTCCTTTTCGCGTAGTCTCTTGGTCACTCCTTTCTCAATTGTACCAAGAAAAGAAGCCATGTGTCTCTGCTTCATTTCCCTCACTCCTTTGGCTATTTGTTCTTCCTGTTTTTCAGCCATTAAGCTTGTTTTAGCTTCATTGTAACCACAGTAGTTCACAAATTCAAACGACACCAAAGGGCCTGTATACTATAGTAAACATAACTTCTATTGATAATAAAAGCATCTGTGAAAGGGTTCTGGGTAATACCTGAACTCTGATGAAATGGTCAAATTCCTCTTTCTGCCGATCCATTTCAGTTCTGAGATTATCACCTAGAGACATGATGATCGGAAGACCTGATACAATATTCCCACTTGCGGAAGTCACAGAACTATTGCGCTCATCGTCGTCATATGACAGCCTAAGCCCAGTTGACACAGGATTAGGGTTAAGGTTAGGAATGCTTGCTGATCTGTCGGCATCCTCTTGGTAGAAGTTATTATTCAAGGAAATCTGAAGCTTTTGCTGCCTCGTGATGTCAACTGTATCCCTGCTTCGCTTAGTTGGACGACTTAAGGCGGAGATGTGTTCAGTTGTGACATAGTTCACTGGATCGACACTGCAGCCTGTTGGAACTACAAGAATAATCGATATCACAAAGCAATCAGTAATGTACTCACATACCTCTTTGAAAAGACTACTGAAATGCTATTGCAAAATATTGCAACTTGAAGCAAAAAATATTAATTATCAGTGAGAAATTACGGCTGGTTTTAGATTCACAAATCAAAGAACATTCGCTACATACGTATTAACTGACGAATAAAAAGAAAGTTATCAAGACACTCTATGACCATACAAGAGAAACCAGAAGATAACAACTAATGAAGCAACAAAAAGTTACGTGATCTACCTATTGGATATAAAACTACTATAATCACTCAAACATTTAGGGAAAGGATGATTTGCCAATCCTTGACATATTGTAATTGATAGTATAATTTTCGAGAATATACTACAAGCTGCCTACGTTGCTATCTATTCATTGACTAATATATGTTTATTAATACACATTTTTTCTTTTTCTATATCAATATGCAAGCAAGTTGAGGAGTCTTAGAGCAGATGTAATTTAACCACTATAAGGATTCCAATTTCATGTTACACTAAGTTGATAAACTGCACTAGATATTAAAAGTAATATAAACTCCACCCAAGGCACTAACTAATAGACACTATCCACTAACGAATAATTTAAAAAGAACCCAACTAATTTTAACGAAAATATATTTGATTAGCAGGTCATGGCTTAAAGGGCGACATAATGGACATAGGATTATAAATCATTCTACAGCAGTTTTGGATAGCTGGCCATCCATCACAACACACTCATTATGAGTTTCAGTTTCAGAATAATGAGAACCAAGGATAACAGTCTAATGCAAGTCACTGCTTGGATGGTTATGAGTGAACAACTTTGCTTATTCATCTGAGCCCAGAGGGTCGATGGGAATCATGGGATACTCAGCCACACATTGTTTGTAATGGCCATTGATCCCTAAACCTAACTGAATAGTTATCAGGCTGCTGAAAGAAAATATTTTCTTATGTTCAGCCATGAGAACTTCAATTTCCTAAATTTTTCAAGCAGGGCAACTATAAATATCGAACAACCTGCATTCAGGAGTAACACATTGCTAACAGAATTAGAACTGCAACAAAAAGAATGAACCAACATGTCCTAACTTATAAAACCTAAAAAAAAAAAAAAAAAAAAAAAAAAAAAAAAAAACAGGACTCTTACACGGATGGGAACTCACAATTTCCAAATAACTGCAGCTGCGTTGATGCATTAGCATCATATGGAAACTGATTTTCCTCAATAAAACCAGGAAAAACATGGTGATTATTATCTCCCCCAAACATCTTCCCCTAAAATATCGAAACCACTGAAATCAGGACTTCACAAGCAATATAACAACCAGATATCGCCGAGACAGATCTTTTTATCTGCAAAATAAATGATCACAATAAGTTAACGATCGAATCAAATCAAAATTAAGGAAAATAAAAATAAGTTCCCATATCATCTCCTAACATAAGGAGAGACTGTTATAACAAAAATATAGAATCCTCCCGTTAACAAGAAAAGTTTAGCTATGTGTAGTCCAAAGGGAAAATAATTGAAAGCATAATCTTCCAGACAAAATAAACAACTTAATTTTTTAAAATAAACATACTTAATTTTCTCGAGTAATCTTGTTTTGTACACCTTGAATCATAGCTAATAAAAGAAGAAATAAAAAATCCAAAATTTGTTACCTCGTTTATATCCACAAAAATCACATCTCAATGCAAAGAAAACATACAATAAAACAAAACAAAAAAAAAAACGGTTCATTTTCTATGATTCCTTAAAACCCCTAATAAATTACCTACTCAATACTCCAGATTCAACGCATCAGATCTTAGCAAATCCTGTAAAATCCCCAAAAATAGTACATTAGAATTGAAAATTTTCTCACTTCTTAACGAAATCACAAAATAGATCGAATATAAAGAGAAGTAAATACAAATAGATACCTTAAGAATCTGATGAGATTTTTAATTTCCGACAGAAAATTAAAAAAAGAAAAATTGATATTGTAATGATCTATTATTTATTTGGTTAAGATATTCTCGAAACGGATTAATGTGATTTAGAGGTGGGGGGAAATCGTCGGTTATTAAAACGGATTTCAGTTGTTGTTTTTAGGAATGAAAAAAACTTAATATTGATGAGAAGTAGTAGAAGAGTTAGAGACGGAGCCGAATGAGGTTTGGAATCCTTCATTCTTTCTCTCTCTTCTTTTACTTTCCCTCTCACTAAACTCTCTTTTCGTGCACCCACCGAATTCAGATTTTTTATATTTTTATTAATTGATTAAAATATCCTTTATTTTGATTGTATGGGTTTTTTTAAATGTACCGAGTAAAAATAATTACAGTGGGTATCGGTAAGTTTGTTAAAATACCAAATCAGATGGATGGATAAATTTGATTTTGGGCAGTGGAAAATTGGCTAAACGATGCAATATGAATCGACCAAGGACTATTGTTGAATCTTTATCAAACAAATCCAACGATTATAATTTCACCCCAACTATTTATGATATTTGTAATTGAATTAGAGAGTATGTAATCACAACTTCCATACGTGCAATCAAAAAATCCTTCAAGATTACATAATGAGCTTCATAAAGCAAAAGAAAAAACTACTAATTTTATTTCGCATTCAATTAAAATTTAACGGTGTTTTTTCTGGAGTAGCAAGCCAACATTTTAACATCTCATACGTACAATTAAAAAATCCTTCAGGATTGCGTAATGAGCTTCATGCAAAACTTGTCATTTTTCATCTTCATCATTCTTCTCGAGCTCGCAATACAACTTCAGCATTGGTTTCACCCCTTAATCGATATCGATTGACAATCCGAACTAAAGCTATAAATTCTTCCACTTGTCTTCTTATAGTTTGATATCGACAAAACAACCCAGCTACATTACGGTTATTCGGGTTACCACTGGTGTCAGTGCAAAAGTTCTCATTGATTCTGATCCAGTAACTCATACTCACTAAACCATTTTGTCGTTGTTCCTCATTCCTTGTCGGATAGCGTGCAACAAAGTTTCTACATAAAGATAGATCATCATCAATGGTAAACTTTACCGGATTAATATACGGTTGAGCCATATGGGTGTAAAAGAAGTTTGAGAAGGTGTGATTGGGAAGTAAAAACGCTTGAATATATAGAACTATTTTACAGCTATTGTATGGAACTAGTCGTTGTCGGCTCAACCTAGGCCGATCGTCTCAGTTTGCAACGACAATGGCTATATAGTTTATAACTTTGATCTTAGCCGTTCATCTAGTTTTAAATTAAATATACTTTAATTTCAAAAGAAATGAACAAGCTTAACTTAACCAAAATTAAAATTAGATTAAAACATCAATCTCCATTACATTAATTTAAAATACTACGTTCTTTTATAAGATATAAACTAGGGCAGTAAAAACTTAAATTAAATAAAAGCTTCAATAAAAATCTCTGACAATCTTGGGCCTCCTGTTTATCTTCATTTGACGGATCTTCCATTCGATGCGCTCTTGATAAGATTTTCCCTGGTATTTGTGAACAGTCGTACGATTAACTTTCAAAAAAAAAAAATCCTTCGATTTTCTTGCCTTGAACTCTTATTTTTCTAATAGTTGCATATTTGACTTTGTTAACATCTAAAACTTGAAGACCTCTTTGTTTTTTCTCATTCTCAATTTTCTTATAATCATCACATATCTTATTAATAGCATCTTCGAGTATGACTCCAGAAAAATCTAGTTGGGTTGGGAGATCAAGTTGGGTTACAATTTTTGCCATTTTTTTATGATTTTTTTTAACACAAGTTGAGAAGAAGAGTTTGAGATGGAAATGTTAAGATTGAAGTGAAAGTAGAAAAAAATTTGAGTGAAAAAGGTGTGATTTTGGAGTTGAAAATGTTTGAATTTATAGGGGAGAGATTCATAGTCGTTGGAAGAGAGTCGTTGAGATTCGATTGTCTCAAACATAATGGGAAAACCCCCCAAATACCAATTTAGCTATCCATTTTTTGGGTTTTCCCATCCCGTTGTGGGGTGGTAATTGGAAAATTAGCCAATATACCAACCCCAGTTGAGTTGCTCTAAGGCCAAATCCTATGCACCTTCTCAAATGGGTTAGTTTTAGGGTTATCAACGGAACTTATCGAAACGAAAACTGGCTCAGTCGGTTCCGTTACGATAAGTATTATCGGATATCGGATATCCGATAACTTCCGACATAATCTCAAAAATAAATTCAGATTCCGTTTCGTTAAGGCTATCGGATATCATATATTTTTTCGATAATTTCCGATATCTGATAGGAAATTCTAAGTTTCAGACACACATCAATTTCTTCTTTAAGTGATTCTCAGTAAACCCTAAATTAACCCCCAATTCAATTAAACTCAAGAACCTTAATTTCCTCACGAACCCTAATTCCCGATTCATCTCCAAAACAGTTTCAAACTTCAATTAAATCAGTACCCATACTTCTTCATCTATCTATATTTCAATTCCCATATCAATTTTACAAAATCTAATCTTCAATCTGAAACCCTAATCTTTAATTCCATCTTTGAGAAAACCCTAATTTTGTAATTCTTCTCGAATCAATTCTTCAATCTAACATAATCATCTTATTCCTCATCTCAAAATTCATCTTTAATTACTTAAATTTCATCTTCAACATCAATCACAGATAAACCCAAATTTCTTTCCTTTTCAATTTAACCTTTCATCACCTTCTCTTGTTAAACCAACACCAACAACATCACTAATTAGTAATTACACATCTTAAACCTTTCCCCTCTATTTTCGTACTCAAAGTTCTCACTTTCATCACTTGATTTACAGAAAGAAGAAAAACATAAAAATAAGGAGGCGTAAGAAAAGAAGAAAAGAGAAAGGAAAAGAGAAAGAAGAAGAGATATGAATGACTCGATTTACACGTATATCATATACTATCGGTGTCGTAGCTTATCGTAAAGGAAACTAGGTCAGCTGGTTCCGTTACGATAAGGTAATAATATCCGATAAAATATCCGATTCCGACATCTGATATCCGTTACATCGGATAATGTCCTATAGGATACCGGATTATCATAACGGATATCGAATTTTCAGATAGTTATTGACATCCCTAGTTAGTTTGTCTAGCCAGGTGGCTGGACAAACAAGGTGCACCACTGTGGAAAATCTTTGGGTGATGGAAACTATGTCGCTCGACATAGTTCCCATCGCCCACGAGCGACTCTCTATCGCTTATAAATAGCCAGTTTCTCTTCACATTTTTATATCTAGAAACACCAAAATCATATAGAGTTAAAAAAAATTACTACAAGAAAAACTTATGCCACAATGAATTTCTATGAATAAAAGAAACATAAAAGGTCAACCAAGAGGCGGCCCAAGTAGTGGACTGGACTGGAATCAGGATAGAGATGATGGATTCCATGAGGTTAGACGACTTGCGGGCACTGGTGTAGTGGAAGGTCATATATCAGGCCATCAAGAGAGAAGTCGATATACCAGGCTAAGAGGTGGGTTACCTGAATTTCATATCGTGTATGGGTGGCTCCCTGAGGTAGTTAAAGAAAGAGTCTACAAATATCCATGGCTTTGTTTGTATTTGTTAAACTCTAAAAACCCATATGACAACTATTATTCAAGTAATATTAGAACGTTGGTGGAAGACTACAAATAAGTTTTATTTTAAGGACTTCGAATGCGGTAAGTTTGTTTGTTCTCTAATTAAATTATTACATATTTATTTTTGGTTTTATATATGAAAACATTAGGTTGATGCAAACTTTATAGCCAAAAATTAGTTTCAAAATGTTGTTTATAGGAGTTACGCTGTTAGATATTTATATGTTTATTTATGCGAGGGAGATATGGTTCCATATGACCAACAAAAGTGGAAAACACAAGATAGATGGAAAAAATGCCTTGTATTGTATACTTCTGATGAGGAAGGAAATGATGAGCACAAAGTTCTTAAAGTTGGTGGAAACAAAGTCTCGGGGTTGAAAGCTTTTTTAAAACGCTATGCAGAGAAAGTGAAAGAGGATCCTGAAGAAGAGAAAGTTGAATACTATGTTGAGCTCGAAAGAGTGTTTCTCTTATGGGTGATAGGACTGGGAGGTGCCGAGTGTCAATCTACAAGGGGAGCGTATAAATGTTCTGGTGATTTCTCAATCTATGGATCAGATGTATCCGTATTGGACAGTAGAAGCTTCATAATAGGAAATGCGGCAAAGGTTGAACGATTATGATTGGAGACAAGATCAAATGGAGAAACATTGCATGGGGATCCTGAAACAAATGGCGAACACATTGAGTCTTGATATTCCATATGGATCTAGTCAAGGTCAAGCAAGTCATCTGAGTCAACAAAGTCAACCAAGTCGAGCAAGTCATACAAGCATATGCAATCGTAGAAGCAGTCTAAGAAGTGCTGCCACATCAGAGGAGAACGTGCCAAAAACTTATATGACATCTGATTCTGGAGGATTGGATTTCATGACTCCAAGGGGTAATCAATTATTTTCTAATCTCTATACCCCTCAATCAAGATTAAGAGGCTTCACAGGGTATCGACCCGTTAGAGACGTTGAGGCATCCAATTCTCAGCTTCCTTCAATTCCTTTTGGAGGTTATGGTGATGATGAAACTTAACCTCCTGAAGCTACTCAAGCTGCTACTATAGCAGTCATGTTAGCACAAAAGGGCTACCCCCTAGATGATAACTGGATCTTTCTTCAGATAGGAAATCAACCAGGGAATAATATGTAGTTTTAATTTTATGTTTTAATTGAACCAAAAATATGTAATTTTGATTTTATGTATTGAATCAAAAACTAGTTTGTTTTAATTTAATTATTAATGAATTTAAATGTGTGAATGTAAAGAGAAATTACATTTGGTCAAAAATAGGAAATAATTTGTGTTAATTTGATTGCAAGTTTAATTAATAATTTGATTTAATTAACTTAAACACTAATCTCAATTATACAAATCTCCATTACATTAATTTACTATATACTACGCTCTTTTATAAGATATAAACTAGGGCAGTAAAAACTTAAACACTTCATTAAAAATATCTGACAATCTTGGGCCTCCTATTTATCTTCGTTTGACGTATCTTCCATTCAATGCGCTTCTGAGAAAATTTTCCCTTATTTTTGTGAGAAGTACTACAACTAACTTTCAAATTTTATTTACCCTTATTTTCTTGCCTTGAACTTTTATTTTTCTTATCGGTGCGACTTGGTTAACATCTAAAACATGAAGACCTCTTTTTTCATTCTCTATTTTCTTTTAACTCTCACATATCTTACTAACATCGACTTGAAGTATAACTCCATAAAAATCTAGTTGTGTTGCAAAATCAAAATTTGCAATTTGTGCCATTTGAAAAAAAAATGTAGAAAATAAATAGAAAGTAGGGAATTTTTTACATAAAAATTTTAGTGTAAAAATTTTGATTTGAAAATATTATGAATTTATAGGAGAGAAAGAGTTAGCCGTTAGCGACAAAGACTTGACCGCCAACGACAAAGATTATGACATACATAATATACGCTCAAATCAGAGCATTTAAGAGATCTATTTAATCATCTGCTATATGCATCATAGATGTTTTTGATCAAACATGATCGTTTACTATGTGCATAGGACTTTGCTTGCTAACCCTTCCCCATATTGCTAAATAAAAATTCTTAACAAATCCCTTGTAAACTCTCTAAAAACTGTCGTTGCATTTCTGCCGATGGTGGACCCCGTATCCTGCAATAACTCTTCCCTATGTAGAATTATATACTCATTGTTCAATAGTTGTCTTTTTTCTCTCTCCTCTTTCAATTCCTCAATCTCAACCACCCTCTGGGTGGTTTCTATCTCTCGTCTGTCCTGAATTAGCCTCAAATACCTCCTATCTAGCCGTTATTCGACCGTTGCAAAGCGGGAAGATAATATTTTGATCGGAAAATTAGCCGGAAAACCTTCTAAGCAGTGATTCATGATTTAATATCTTGACTAATTCCAAGGTATAGAAGACTTAACACCATTTTCTAAATCTACAACACACTAAAGACCTTTAAGTTCTAAATCTCCTAACTAGTCTCGATTGTACTCTGAAGATTCAGTTCCATTTTCTAAGACACCAAGACACTGGAGAGCAATAAGTTACTACAAGACTCTAAGAAACAAAGACTTGATACTAATTGCCGGTTACAGAAGACTCCTAATTTGTCTTTTAGACATCAAGATTATCTTACAAATTACATCAAATCCTGAACTTTCGCTATCTATTATATGTTGTGCTCTTTTTCCTTCTCTATATCTACTATGTTTCTTCATTTATTTTAGTCCATTCTGTTTTATTCTATTGTTCTATTCATATTCATCTAATCTGAAACTCATTTTCATCCGAACTAATTTATACCAATTAAAGAGTTTTCTCCCAATTTGGATCTGTAAACTCATTTACATCTCTTCATTTTAACTTAAATTTGTTCGTCTTCCCCTAATTCTTTCGGCCGTTTGATTAGATATAGAATTTGATCTAGTTATTAATTTCAATTCAATGACTGAATTCCCAAATCTTAACTCATTTTACGATGCTACCTTTTCAGGTTTCTACCTCTTAACTACTACAATACCTCTACATAAATTTACTTATAATTGGAAAAAACGAAACAAATCTTGGAAAAATGGAAAACATCACAAGGGTCACGGCAACGAAAATTCAAACAAAGTCATAGAAAATCAGGATAATTCAAAGAAAGTCATTGAGAAATCAAGATAAATGCAAAGTTAAAGAAACTGAAACTGCTACCATTCACAGAAACTAAGAAAAGTATGAATAATAAACCGGTTATTGGGTCAAATGCTGGGCCTAGTCAGACCCGGTACTCAAAGCTTTTCAACTTTTGCATTCCAAACCTAGGAATTACTAGTTAATCCTAGATTCAAGACCCGTTTACCCCCATAATCCATCAATCTAACCCGACTGATTTTGTGAGTCGCTCGTCCAACTCACGTGTGGGTCTTAATAATACGTTTTTATAAATACCAAAATTATTCTTTTGTCTACAACCTTCGTTATAAACAGAGAGAGAAACAGTGAGTTATCTTCTTAGATTTTTGATCAATCTCTATATGTGTATTAGGTCTTCAAACTGATTCTAGATTTGTATTCAACGAGACGTAATCTTCATATTCATATACAATTATTCGGAAGCAAACAACTTTTGATTTTCTTAGACCTAGTTTCAATTTCAGATCTGTAAGAAGGAGAAGAAGACGATTTTTGTGAAGAAGAAGAAGATTCGAGAATATACAAAATATTGAGAAGAAGAAGAAGATACAAATTCATCAATTTATGGGTTTTGTTTAAACTTTTTAATCTTCTTCATCTTGATTTGATATTCAATGTTGGAAGATGAAGGTTGTCTATTCAAAAGATATGATTTAGTCGATTAAAGTGATGATTACTCTTCTTTTTTGTTTCGGGTTAGTGCTATTTTTATTTATTTTTTTATTAAAGGTTGTTATTTTCAATATGTACTATGGGATTATACTTTTTTTTCTTCCTTTTTAAGCCAGGTAACCTAATTGTATCTCTCGGTAAGCCTTTTGCTATAAGCCTCTTAGGCATTGGACCCCACTACAGGTCCACTGCTACTCCGATAGAATAGTCAGGCAAGTGTTAGTGAGAGTTGGAAACCGAGCGAACGCGCTTCCCTTCATCCGGAAAACAAGATGGGTCCTGAAAGCAGAGGTGCGAGGGTGAGGCGATACTTTCCTTCGGTGCATATCAATATGTACGAAGGAAAATATGTATTGTGGGATCATATACTTTTTCCTTCAGTACATATTTTCTTTAGTACGTATCAATATATACAGTTGGATCAATATGTACTGTTGGATCATCTACTCTATTTCCTTCGGTACATATTTTCCTTCAATACATATCAATATATACTGTTGAATCAATATGTACTGTGAGATCATACGTTTTTTTCCTTCAATACCTATTTTCGTTCAGTACATACCAATATGTACTAAATGATCAATATGTACTGTTTTTGGCGACTAATAGAGATCTTCTTCTTCTTTTCTTCTTCTTTTGTTCTTCTAATACTTCTTTTCTTCTTCTCTTTTGTTGGTGGTGCAGGAATACTATTTTCTTCTTCTACTAATTGATTTTTTCAGTTTTGGTGAAGGAGCATGATATGAAAAAAGATATGTTTTTGTTAATGATTTTGATTTCGTTTTTCGTTGATGAATTTTTGGTATTTTAGATCTGTTTTTGTTGATGAATTTTTTGTATTCGATTTCGTTTTTGTTGTTGAATTTTTGGTATACAGATCTTTTTTTTTTTGTATTTTCGTTTAGGTTTTTTCGTTTTAATGGAAAACACAGAAAGAGAAGTTGTTTCTCTAACAGGGTTAACAACTTTTAGAATCCGAGTAGTGTAGGAGTAAATGAAACTATTTTTTCCGTTAAGAATCCGAGTAGTGTAGGAGGTGGAGGAGTTGGAGGACGTGGGATCAGTACACGTGATGGGCAGAATTGTAATTGGGAGTTTTCAAATGGTTTTTGGACTTATGGTTAAAGTGGGTTTCCGGATGGACTAATGATTAACACGGTCCGGGTTTTTTGGACCATCTAGCAAATTTCCCATTCAAAACCCAATAAAACAAACGACAACCATAAAATCCCCAAATCAGTTCAAACCTTTTTAATACCTAAAATCAAGATCCCTACAACGTCGAAAAAGGAAATGCCAGCTTCAGATCAAAGAAAGAAGATTACAAAAAATCCAAATAAGAATCATATTGATACTCTTCAAGTTACCAAAATCAAATTTCTGGGTTTTCGATCTGATATAGAGCTCTATGATCTTGATAAGGCAAAAAATCTCCCAAGCTATAGTCTGGAAAATACGATTGAAATAGTAGAAATAAATCGGGGTTATTGTTAAAAAAGGAAAAATGATATAAGAAATGCGCAGAATTCTACTTCAAAAGAAAAACTTCACCAGAAATTTGAGAAACGAAAGAAAGAAAAAGAAATAGAGACAAATGTGAGACTAGCAAAGCTTTTCAACAGAAATGTTGAGCGGGTGATGACGAAGAAGATAAATAGAGGAAGCCTAACAAATGAAATGATAGGCTCTTAATTTATACATATATACCTTTTAATTTATATTTGCTAGTATTTCAATTGATACTAATTTTATTGTTTCTATGATTTTTAGGTAATAAACATAAAACTCATGTTATAAATAAAAATGTTAAATGATCTTCGGATTAAACAGTGGTCTTGGATTTGGACACCGAACAGACATGAGCCTTCTTTTGTAACGAAGAGATGATTGAGCACATCTTCTTGTACAGAGTCTGTACAACCGAAATTAAAGAGAAAAGAGTGACGTTAGGTGGCGTGGGCAGGTGAAGAAGTTGGACGTTCAATTGGCGCGTGAGCTGATGGTAAAAAGAAAGTGCATAGGTTGTTGGAGTATGGAGGCTAGGCAGAGTAGGTGGACACAAAGACAAAGAAGATTGGACGTGAGATGAAAAGAGTTTTGACTTTTTCTAGGTTTCCTTTAATTCCCACATGCGGTTGGATATGAGAGAATACCTAGTGGTTATTAAAGAGAGTCAGAGCTATAAAAGAAAAGCGGAGAGAGACGAGAAGGGGATTTCTTTTTGGAGCTCTGTTTTTATACATGAGTTCTTCTTGGGGAGGCGGAGGTTGTGAGACTGTCAGGAGGCTGTGTACAGAGGGTTTTTCTTTTCGGCGGAGGTTTGGATTTTCTCTTTTATGGAGGAGAAGCTCTGTACAGGCAGGCGTGTTGGAAGCGACGAATGGTGGTGTTCTGACGGAGAGATTAAGGTGGAGACAGATTCGACTACCGTGACGCGTATCGATTATCGGTTTAATCTTTTTCTTACTTTTCTTAATTATTTCATGGGTTTTAAGAAACCCATCTCTATGTCTTGATAATTGATTGTAGCTAGGGTTTATGTTGAAACCACTTTTGGTACAAGACTAATTAAATTGAATTATTGAGTAATAGACCATCATGATTTGAATAGATTAATTCCATGATTTTGTTTATTGATTTAAATCTAAATTAGTTGTCGTTTCACCGGTTTTGTACAATACAGTAACCTGTGCGTAGAATCAATAGGATAGCAAATATGTTTGTCTACTTTTTAGATATTTCATGCTTTGGTTAAATCCTTAGATGAGGTATGCTTTGAAGAGCCAAATATTATTTGTGAACCTGTAATTAGCTTCGTATTATTTTCTCGCTAACGATATTAGATGGTGTATGCTTCAAACTAGAGCTTTTGATGCGCCATTGATGTAATATTAAAGTGGTAAATAAAGATTTGTTACTCAGACTTGTGAAGATTGATTTTAAATTTAATTTCTAAAACTAAAAGTATGAAAACTCAAATATTTTTTATAAAGTAGGGAGAAAAACTGAAACTAGGATTCCACTATTTTCCAATGTCAAAGAGATTAAGTTTAATCATGCAATTAAAACATTTTAATTTGATTCTAAATCATTGCAAAAATAGATTTTCAAAACAACAACTGTATAACAAAAGCATGGAGCATCTAAGGACCTAAGCCGAGGCATGCACCATCTAACGGAATCACAATTGCTTAACAAAAATCTTTTAA
>JAJJMC010000373.1:755094-799379 GCA_023531435.1 Papaver californicum | reverse complement strand
ATTTTAATTTGATTCTAAATCATTGCAAAAATAGATTTTCAAAACAACAACTGTATAAACAAAGCATGGAGCATCTAAGGACCTAAGCCGAGGCATGCACCATCTAACGGAATCACAATTGCTTAAGAAAAATCTTTTAAAATCAATTTTTAATCAAGGCAATTAATCATAAATAAATTGCATAAATTAATTAAATAATTACCACATATTTGTTGGAAAAGTAGCTTCCTCCGTAGCCTTAGAGATGAAGTTTAGCTCCTCATTGTAATGGCAAAACCCTCAAAAATCGATTTCTTAACTCAAAAATTGCTTACAATGAGAAAAGAAATGCTCACAGTCAATTAGATACGTTTATAAGTGTTGCTGTGAACACTTCTAACTGTTACAGAAGGTGTTTTAAAGAGAGTGGAGAAAAAAAATGGTTTTTGTGGTGTGACTGAAAAGAACGGACTGTTGTTATAATGAACGACAGTTCTTCTCTATAATATGTTCTTCTTCTTCGTTGGTGTAGCAGCAGAAACTTTTTCTCTCTGTTCACTTTTTTTCACGCTGTTCTTGGTTGTTCTAAGCTTCACCAACTTTTTTCCCCCCCTGGACCTCTATGTATAGAGTACAACCCCAAATTACGTCCAGAACTTCCTTAAATTCTTGGCAAAATTCTTCCTGTGAAAAGCAATTTTCTTTCCTGATTTGTTTTTCTTGCTCCGTTTAGTGATTCTATGATTAGAAGAATATTTAGATCTTTCTTCTTTTCTTCTTATTACCCAAATAACTTGATTTCCTAAAACAACTTTGAGAAGAATTCAAAATTAAAGCTTGTTTCCATATTCAAGCTATTTCCTGTTTACGTGAGAATTATTCACGCCAACTTTTTTTCATTTGAAACTTGGGGTGTGGTTACCTTTAACCAAAGTGTGGGTGCCTTAATACAAGTTGAGGGTGCCTTTAACATTTCTCCAAAAAATACCTAAAAAGTAATAAAAAAACCATATTAAGTACAAAATCGAATACTAACAATATATAAAATTGAGATCAAGTCGGACACAAAAATGTGTCTATCAGGCATGCTTAGGGCGTCCCAGTGATATTTGCGATTCTAATACATATAATAGGTGATGTCGATAGAACGAACAATATATAAATATTTAGGAATTATATTTCACTTCAGTAATTAAATAGAAATAGTGGTGGATACAGAAAACCCTAGTTACCAACTCTCCCGTTTGAGTTAGTTAATTAGTTTAGTTTGTTTTATGAATTTATCTATTAATATAAAATCCCAAAACATTATTTATGGTTAGTTAATTGAGATATTGATTGCAGTATTTCCCCGCTCTCTGTGGGTTCGACCCGTACTTGCCGCTGTCTACTAGTTAGACGTCGTGCGATTGCAGTTATATATATAGGGTAATCTAAAATCCCATCAATTTTTGGCGCCGCTGCCGGGGAGCGGTTGTAGAATATTGTAATTAGTATTTTTGGTTTTCTAATCGTAGTTTAGGTTTTTATTTTTTTTATATATTTTTTGTACAATATTTTTAGTTCTATTTGACTCGTTTTATGTTTTAGTGTCTCTTTTCAGGTACTTTTTCGAGGATGATGAATTCTTCTCAGAAGACGTCATCTGGGATGACGATGGGGGAATTATTCTATGGGCCAGGATATAAGGAAATTTGTGCTTATAATCGACTCGTGTATGGAACTTGGCATCCACATCGTTCCGTCATACGTGGTTATTCAGCCAAGTATCAAACCTAGTACCATGAGGTTGATTTTTCGAATATGGTAAGTCAACAATCACCTCAGTTTAGAACCAGAGAGTATAACCTGATGTTGTCTAGTTTTGAACAAAGAGTGAGAGTTCTGGAACGCAAGAAATTATTTATTGATGATGATCAGTCTTGTACTAACCCTCTGTTCCATACAGACTATGTAGATGACCATGTGGATGAGGAGTATTATAACCAGAGACTGTCTAGTTTGGAACAAAGATTGAGAGTTCTGGAACGCCACCAAAAATTATTTGAGGATGACCCTGTGGATGATTGTATAGATGATTTGCCTAATTCTATAGATGAATCTATCTCACAAGATCATTCACCCGACTTAGAGGTTGTTTCTAGACCCCTAGACTTCCAAAAGTTGTCTAATTTAGGTTTGAGTTGTGTGCTTCTCAAGTTTTGTTGGATCACTTTGCATCCAAATATCCAGAAGACTTGCCTGTTCCTCACACCGTGCACGAACCGATTGATATTTCCCCAATCCCTATTTTATCCCCATATTATGTCTTTACGAACTTCCGAGTGTCGTGAAAACTAGGTTTGGGGGTAATTCATTCTTTTTGATAGTTTCATGTCACCATGTCACAATAATATAATTGTGAAACTATCATTTGTATATATTATATTTTGGGTTGATCCCCAAATATTTAGGTTATTAGTGTCTGAGGATTCTTTATTTACATATCCAGTAGGTAGATTTGTATTTTTTTTTTGTTCTTATTTTCTTTTTAGGACTTTTTGCTTTTATTTTTAGTGTTCTTTGTTATTATTATCGTTTGATGTATGTGACATAGAATACTGCTTTTCTTGCGTCAATCAGGTGAGACGTTCCAATCCTTTCTATTTAATTTATATTTGTTTCTCTTATTTATATTTATTGCATACCATTCTAGGTTGCACGGTTTGAAACATTGAGGACAATGTTAAATTTAGGTTTGGGGGTAGAGTTTCAGAAAATTGATGCCAATAAGAAACTTCAAAATTTAGAAACTTGTGAATGATTCAGGATGCACTAACCATTCTAGGTAGATGGAAACATAGCTCTTATCTATAGGAATTGGTGCGCCCAGCTAAATGGTTTATTCATCTATGAATGCACTCAGGTGTTATAAATAACATGATAATCATTGAACAAGCATATATCAGAATCATCATAATCATATCACTTTTTATTTTTATTTTTGCAATTTTTTTGTTTCTCTAAGTGATTTGGTGGGGCCCAACATCGAATTGTTATCGGCGCCAGGATGAAATAGAGTGTTGAGTTCAAGCTCATTTTTAATTTTTATTAAAAAAAACAATAAAAAAATGATACTGTAATAGCAATATGTGTGTGTTTCCCCTGTCTCCGTCGCCTAAGCAAGCGTGGAAGGCAGGATCCATGGAAACTATCGTGTAGTAATAAAAAAAAAGAAAAAAAATGATTATGTATATAAATAATAATAATCATAATAGGATTCATCCTGGTACTGACCTTCAGACAGATATGGGAAACACCGTTCACCTTAGTCAACATATGCACCATTCATTACTTCTATTTTCATCTTCTAATCTATCTCTATGTTTGAATTTAATGATTTCGATCAATATGAATGTTCAATGATTATTTGAGTAGAGTTGCATTTTTATATGAATTTTAGTACGCTGAGTGTAAACTCGTGTACAGTAATTGGATTCACACAGGGTAATGATTCTTATAGTCGCAGAATTTAGTATGCCAAGTAAATAACATGTTTAGTGTCTATCCTAAATCGTCCACAGGTAGCTAGAATTCGGAGTACAGGTTCTGTGGGTAAACCTCTTGTAAACCCTCACGAGACTATAACTCGTCCTCTAAGGCCACTTAGGGGTTTAAAGGCTTATTACATATGCTAAATGTAGTCGCGATTCCTGCGAAAGTGAGTTAGGATTTTATTTTATTTTCAATATAATTTTGCTCGAGGACTAGCAAAATATAGGTTTGGGGGTATTTGATAGGCTCTTAATTTATACATATATACCCTTTAATTTATATTTGCTAGTATTTTAATTGATACTAATTTTATTGTTTCTATGATTTTTAGGTAATAAACATAAAACTCATGTTATAAATAAAAATTTTAAATCATCTTCGGATTATACAGTGGTCTTGGATTTGGACACCGAACAGACATGAGCCTTCTTTTGTATCGAAGAGATGATTGAGCACATCTTCTTGTACAGAGTCTGTACAACCAAAATTAAAGAGAAAAGAGTGACGTCAGGTGGCGTGGGCATGTGAAAAAGTTGGACGTTCAATTGGCGCGTGAGTTGATGGTAAGAAGAAAGTGCATAGGTTGTTGGAGTATGGAGGCTAGGAAGAGTAGGTGGACACAAAGACAAAGAAGATTGGACGTGAGATGAAAAGAGTTTTAACTTTTTCTAAGTTTCCTTTAATTCCCACATGCGGTTGGATATGAGAGAATACCTAGTGGTTATTAAAGAGAGTCAGAGTTATAAAAGAAAAGCAGAGAGAGACGAGAAGGGGATCTCTTTTTGGAGCTCTGTTTTTGTACATGAGTTCTTCTTTGGAAAGCGGAGGTTGTGAGACTGTCAGGAGGCTGTGTACAGAGGGTTTTTCTTTTCGGCGGAGGTTTGGTTTTTCTCTTCTATGGAGGAGAAGCTTTGTACAGGCAGGCGTGTTGGAAGCGACGGATGGTGGTGTTCTGACGGAGAGATTAAGGTGGAGACAGATTCGACTACCGTGATGCGTATCGATTATCGGCTTAATCTTTTTTTTACTTTTCTTAATTATTTTATGGGTTTTAAGAAACCCATCTCTATGTCTTGCTAATTGATTGTAGCTAGGGTTTATGTTGAAACCATTTTTGGTACAAGACTAATTAAATTGAATTATTGAGTAGTAGACCATTATGATTTGAATAAATTAATTTCATGATTTTGTTTATTGATTTAAATCTAAATTAGTTGTCGTTTCACCGGTTCTGTACAATACAGTAACCTATGTGTAGAATCAATAGGATAGCAAATATGTTTGTCTACTTTTTAAATATTTCATTCTTTGGTTAAATCCTTAGATGAGGTATGCTTTGAAGAGACAAATATTATTTGTGAACCTGTAATTAGCTTCGTATTATTTTCTCGCTAACGCAATTAGATGGTGTATGCTTCAGACTAGGGCTTTTGATGCGCCATGCTTAGGGCGTCCCAGTGATACTTGCGATTCTAATACATATAATAGGTGATGTCGATAGAAAGAACAATGGATGAATATTTAGGAATTATGTTTCACTTCAGTAATTAAATAGAAATAGTGGTGGATACTGAAAACCATGGTTACCAACTCTCCCGTTTGAGTTAGTTTATTAGTTTATTTTGTTTTATTATTTTATTTATTAATATAAAATCCAAAAACATTATTTCTGGTTAGTTAATTGAGATATTGATTGCAGTATTTCCCCGCTCTCTGTGGGTTCGACCCGTACTTGCCGTTGTCTACTAGTTAGACGTTGTGCGATTGCGGTTATTTATATAGGGTAATCTAAAATCCCATCATGAAACCATTAAGAAGAGTACTGAAACGACAGAATCAGAAGCTGACAAAGAGGTAAGCCTAAAACTTCCGTTTACATATTATCATAATAGCATACCTAGGCAAATTTTCTTGAATCTAGTATAAGAAAAATATCCACACATGGTCAGGAAAGATATGATATGGTTCACATGGTAAGCCTTAACCCTAAAACAAAGTACTACAACTGCCATCTAACCCCTCTTATTATGCATCTCAACACTACCAATGAAATGCTTGTTGATTGGATAATAGAAAAATTGATAAACCTCCTATGTATAGAAAACATGATTAAAGCATACACTGGGTATTGTTCCCATCTTGAGACCTGTAATAGTAATTGTTTGCATGATAAGAATTTTGTTATCATGTTATTTCTTACTTCTGGCAATTCAGAAGTATGATAGCCTGGAATTACCAGGGTCTAGGTAAACTAGATATTAGCAGTGTTCTAGACATCCTTAATAAGGAAAATACAGACATCCTATTTTTATCCGAAACTAAACAACAAAATAATGAAATGCATAATATTTTGAAACTTTTTAAGGTCTAGAATTATCATCTGGTTCCTCCAAGAGGGAGCGCATGAGGTCTGTGTCTCATTTGGAAGCATAATATTATCATTCAAATAATTGATCATGATCATGATCATAATTATATAAATACTAAGGTTACCAATCATATAAATGATAGTAGTTGGATACTTACATGCTTTTATGGTAGTCCATATAGGCAGATGAAACTTCACTCATAGAAAATAATAGAAGAAATGGCACAAACTATGAATAATCCCTAGATAATAATAGGAGACCTAAATGTTGTCCTACACGAGGAGGAAAAGAAAAACAGATTCCCCTTTAAAAGAAATGAAGCCAAAGCCTTTAACAATCTGATAAATAAGTGTGGTCTAATGGATATGGGATTTACTGGATACACTTTTACTTGGAAGAATAACAGAAGTGATAGAGATAATATAGAACAACGCCTTGATAGAGCCTTGACTAATACCAAATGGAATAAGAAATTTCCTAAATTAAGTATAAGACACTTGGGCCCCCTAGCCTCTGACCATATTCTGATTAGACTCAATACTTATAACCATTGGAATGATGGGGTTATTCCCTTTTAATATTTTTGGGAGTGGATAAAGCATGAACAATATAAACCACTCATTCTTGATTGCTGGATTTCTAATATTCAAGGATCACTAGCTTTTACTATAAACAAAAAACTAGCAATTGTCAAGCATATCTTAGACTTTGGAATAAAAGTAGTTTTGGCAATATACAGACCAACATAGACAATATAAAAATAGATCTTGACAGAGTTAACAAAAGAGCAAATTACTTTAACAAATCTATTGAGTTAACAAACCTTAGGGATAAAAGTAGGGATTAAAATATTGCTTCAGGAGATAGAAATACGAAATATTTCCATAACAGAGCTAAACAGAGAATTAGAAGGAATAAGATAGAAATAATAAATAATGAAAATGATAAATGGATGAATACTAGGAAGGACATTTCAGAATGCATACCAAATCATTTAAAAAAAAGTTGTTACTTCTGTGACACCTGACATTGATCAAAGTATGATCAATCTTATCCCAACCCGCATAACTCAGTGGATAATGATATTTTTTGTAGAACCTCTTTGGATAATGAGATTAAGACCATTCTTTTTTCCATGGGTCCTGATAAAAGTCCGGGACCTGATGGGTTCCCCCGAATTTTTTCCAGTAAAATTGGGAGATTATCGGGCCTGACTTAGTCAAAATGGTTTAGACTTTCTTCATATTTGGTAACATCTCAAAGGAAATGAATGCCTCTTTCATTTACCTGATACCAAAAACTCTTAATCCTTCTACCCCAGTAGAGTTTAGACTTATTTCTCTTGCTAACACCTCATATAAGATAATCTCTAAGCTTATGGCTGTAAAAATGAAGCCTTCTAAATAAAAGGATTTCTCCCTACCAATCGGCTTTTATACCTGGTAGGTAGATTTCTAAAAACATCACAATAGCGCATGAAATTATACATAAAATGAAAAACTCCAAGTCGAAGAAAGGTTTTATGGGACTGGAAATTAATATGTCCAAAGCATTCGACAGAGTCGAACGGAAATTCTTGATTCAAATAATGATCAAGTTTGGGTTCGATGAGAAATGGTGTAATTTAGTCCACCAATGTATCTCGACGACCACTCTCTCTGTCTTAATCAATGTAACTCCAACTGGATTTTTTAAAACTTCAAGAGGTTTGAGGCAGGGAGATCCAATTTCCCCTTACTTGTTTTTGTTCTGTATGGAGGCATGCCGAAGATATTGGTCTAATCACAGGTATTAAAATTATCCATCGGGCCCCTTCAGTAAGTCACATTTTATTCGCCGATGATTGTCTTCTGTTTTGCAAGGTAAGTGAAAAAACTTGTCATAACCTAGTTAAATTGTTCACAAATTTTGGTTTGGCTTCTGGCCAATTAATAAATCTAGAGAAATCTGGAGTTTTTTTTATCCCAAAAACTTAAACTAGGATTAGATGTAGAGTCAAAGAGATCCTTGGAGTCACTGCAATTCCCCTAAATGACAAGTATTTAGGCTCTCCACTTTTCACTAATAGATCTAAAATATCATGTTTTGAACCATTAGTTGAAAAGATGAAAAATAGAATGCTTAGTTGGAAAGGGATAGACTTGAACACTATTGGAAAAACTGTAATGGTTAAAAATGTCACAAGCTCACTTTATGTTTATCAAATGAATTGTTTTAAAATTCCAATGAAAACTTGTAAAGACATAACAAAACTTCAGAGGGACTACTGGTGGGGTAAAAAATGAGAAGGGTCTCAACGAAAATGGAAAGAAAAGTGTCTACCTTAAAAATTGGAAATATGTCTGTAAATCTCTGAAAGAGGGAGGTTTAGGTATACAAAATGTCCTAAACTTCAACTCTGCAATGATAGCTAAAATGGGGTGGAGGCAACAAGAGAATCATGATTCCCTCTGTGCCTCCATTCTCAAAGCTAAATACTTCCCAAACAATGATATTACGCTTGTTAACAATGTTCCTAATAAAAATGATAGTTGGATATGGAAAGGCTTGTTGTCATGTATACAACAACTAAGAAAATTTTATCTTGGGGAAGTAGGAAGTGGAAAAAATATACAAATATGGAATGATTTGTGGATCCATGAATCTTTGACACCTATGGAAAAACCCCAAATAGACTCTAAAGGGCTACAAAAGGTAAGTGATCTGATTCGTCATGATAATTCTTGGGATGTAAGTAAACTGGCTAGATGCTTTGATGAATTCACTATTGAGAAAATAAAAAACATCCCCCTAAATGATGACAACTGAAAAGACATTCCCCACTGGACCCTAAATGCAACAGGTAAGTTCACTGTGAAATCTCTTTACAGTCAAATCAATTTTACTGGTAATGCAAATAAAAAAATAGAATCAAATCTGGAGTAGGAAGACAACACCTGCAGTGAAATTTTTATCTGGAAAGCAGCTCAGTACTCCATATTTCCAAATAGTATGAGAATGTCAGCTATCCTTCCAGAAATAAATACAACTTGCAATCTATGCAATGAAGCGGAAGAGACCTTAACACATTTGTTCCTGGACTGTGACTATGCTAAACAAGTCTGGAAACACTTTAATTTTGATATGAAATATGTAAAAAATGGAACTAATACTTTTCATGATTGGTTAAATAATTGTTTTGAGAATACTAACAGAGGTGATTATGGCATAGAATGGCAGGTACTTTGTAGTGGTATAACTTGGCATATCTGGAAGGCCAGATGCAATATAATCTTCAAAAAGGAGAGTCAAAATAGTGAATTTACGCCAATAACATTATCAAGTTTATATATAGCTATGGGAATGTCCATAAGACTGATTATGACATAATGCATTTACTTTACTACAATCCACTTAATGATAAAACCCTTAAGGTTACGACTAACCAGGAGTATGAAAAATCAGGATTAACAGATTTAAAAATCAATGTTGTCCCCACTATGATGAATTCAGGAGCAAGAAATGGAATTGGTTTAACTTTTTGTGATTATACAGGGACTATTAAGGATGCAAGAGGCTTTCACACAGATTACAAAACTAGAGAACAACAAGAGAAGGAAGGTGCGGATGCATCTTTCCATTGGGCAACCGAATAGTGTGATCTTCTATCACTTTTATGAGCGATTCAGAACCTACTCTCGTTCTGCTAATAGAAAAGTATGCAACAACAAAAGAGCAAAGATGTAAAAGTAGTACTACAGTAGATAGCATAGCCAAAATAGATATAAACTTCAAAGTCCAAGCTTTTAAACTTGTTTTAAAAACAAATGTAATATGGGCAGCAAAGATTTCTATTTTTGGTAACAAATATGCCATCAAGCATACTTGGAAAGAAGATAATTGATGGGAACTCTTAAACTACTTAAACATTCAAAATTGGAATGAAGATACAATGGTGTACATGACCTCTCCTTATGGGGAATATGGTCCTTCGTTATCAATAGTATGAGGGAAACCTCCTTTTCTATATAAAAAAATATTGTTCAAAAGTACATTATTTTAACAAATCTGACACTAATTTATTTTATTTTTTGACCATCAATTTAAATTTTGCTGGGTATTTAAAACTCTTTAGAATTATACGAGGTTGACTCATTAAGTTAAAATATCTTGCTAAATTTTTCGGTTATTTGAGGCCGACTCAGTAAGTTACAATAAGGTTATTTTGAAGTAAATTAAAAAAATCCCTTATCCAACTAATTTACGTTAATTTGTCCCTGATTAATTAGTGTTAATTACTTTATTAGTAGTTAAATTTATTAGTGTTTGAAATTGGATTATAATTAGTGTTAGATAGTAACAATTAGAGTAAAGTTTTTTTTTTTTGAAAGGTTTAAAGAAGAAGAAGAATTTGAGGAAAACTAGGGTTTTGTGATTTTGGTAGCAAAAACGAAATTTATTGCGATGATGAAGATTCCAGTGACAATGAAGAAGTGAGTGCATCTATATATCACCAATCATATTATCGTGATTTTGACCCTACCGATTTGGGTTATTTGTTGGATGAACAAGAACATGTAAACCAAAGCAAAGTTGAGGATTTTACTGAAGAAAATAAAATATCATACTGGGAAAATGAAGATCATAATGCTTCTAATGGTCAGGTATACATGCTAAGAATCTCGAAACATGTATTTGTAGCTTATAATCGCTAATAAGTGGAAAAATTTCAAATATTGTATGCTTTTCTGACCAACCATAACCCAAAATCGGCATATACAATGACACCACACCCGCTGATTGGATTATCATCTCATCATATTATGAACCACAATCGGCTGATATGGTGATGAAAAACAACCGATTGTACATCATATTTTGCGGGATTGGTATGTGAAACAATCGGCTGTTATGAACTCTCATATCGACCGATTGTAGCACTTGGAAAAAATTTCAACAAACACCAAATATACAATCAGTCAATGTATGTTGCAGATACGTGCATAATTTATACACTTTAACCATCGAATTTAAACTTGTTAATACTCATTTTTGTATTAATATTATTTTATATTGCTTTAATAAGTGGTTCGCATAAAATCTAAAAATACAGACTAAACACGGTTAAAAGGGCAAATTGTGGACTTTCTAAAGTTTGATGGGTCTCTTGTTCGGTTGGAATAAATAGAGACTAGAGAGGGAGACCGAGATGGTGAACTGAGAAGTGGAGACAATGTAATCAAAGTGAGAAAGGTTGAATTGGTTAGGTGACGTGGTTAGGTGAACTGGTGAAGGCGTTTTCTTTCGGAGTTGGTGAAAAAAAGGTAGTGAGAAGGTGGGGCAAATAAGTACTCGAGTAATGAGATTGAGAAAACAGATGGGAGCTAGCACGTGGTCATAGAAGAGGCGTTAGTCTTCTCTTTTGGAGTGCGGTAATTTATAAAATAGAGGACAAAAAGAGAAGTTAGCGTTGGGTATTTGATTAAAGAGAATAGGTGACGTGGTGTGGCTAGAAAGTGAGTCTGGGATTAGGCTATTGAATTGATGACTTGGCTGTTCGGTGATTGGAGTATAAAAGACAGAAGAGATGAAAGAAAAAGGGGGGCTGTGTTTTGTTCGAGGTTTTAGCCTGTGGCGGCTGAGTTTTCTGTGGAGGCAGTCAAGGTCTGACGGGACGAACCAAGAAAGATTTTTTTTTTTTAATTTCTGTTTGGTCGGTCAAGCCGGAACCTTACAGGAAAGTGGGTACTGGATGGAGGAGGGACATTTTGGCGTCTAAAAGCAAGAGAAGGAGAAGGCGATTATTTGCCAGGATCTGACGATAACATCGATTTAATTTTCTTTCTCTTGATTATTATTTTTATGAGTTTTAAGAAATTTATAGCCATGTTCTAATTGATTTGTAATTAGGATTTTAGGTAGAAACTAATTTTAATTGTGCATTCATTGAACTCCATAATAATGTTATCGTACAATTCAATGACTAGTAATTTCACTTCATATAACTTGGTATCTAATTGTTTAAGTGATTTTCTTGATTGTTTATGTTTTTCAATTGATATCTCGTGCTTGGGTTAAAATCTTTGACGATGTATGCTTTAGGATTGATAAATAACGCTTTAGAATTGCTACATTAGAAGCGAAGGAGATTGCATCGGTGAAACTAAACATTTATAATTTCATTGAAATATTTTCCGAGATAGGAGGTTGATTCCAATATTTGTCTCGAGTATTATAGAAAATACGTTGGAGATTGTTTGAATTTTGCATGATTAAATTGGTGGAAACAATATTCCCTAGTTACTGATTTCGTCACTGTATAATTCTAGTTTAGTTTATTTTGTTATGTCATTTGCACTCTGAAAAATCCAAAAACATCATTTCTGGTTAGTTTATTAGAGATATCAATTGCAGTATTGTCCCCGCTCTCTGTGGGTTCGACCCGTATTTGCCGCTTCTACATTGTCGACGCCGTGCGATTGCGGTTATTATTAAATAGGTTTCTCAAAATCCTATCAATTTTTGGCGCCGCTACCGGGGAGCGGTTGTGAAATATTGTAATAGTATTTTTGATTTTCTAATCGTAGTTTAGGTTTTTATTTTATTTATTTTTATTTTGTATAATATTTTCATTTTATTTTTAGGATTTTTAGTTCTTTTTGACTAGTTTTGTGTCTTAGAATTTTATTTCAGGTACCTTTGGGGTTTCTCCTGGTGGTCTAGCTGAACATCATTCATCTGCTGCAAAATACTCACAAACTCGTGAGTAATATATTGAACGATTCAGATAAGTTGGATGCTCATTACCTTAAATTGTGAATGTTGATACGAGGTACAAGTACTGCTTTTCAAAGTGGGATAATACTTAGTTGAGTTCTTTGAACTCTTCCGTTCCAATTATAAGGGTAGGGCCAATTTTTTTATTTTATTTTGTGGTGTGATTTATGGAGTGAATGAATTGGTGATTGCTTGTTTGTTTACTTCCTGAATTTGCACCAATTTTGTTATGTATAAAGTTTTCTTTTTAGTTTTCTTTGTATATATGGTGTCTAGTGAAATGACATCCTTTCTGGCATTTTGGAACTCATCCAAAAAGTTCCAGAAAGAAGAGTCATAAAATGAGTTATTGACTGAAACAGTTGGAGAATATACATACAGAGACACATAATATCAGGAACCCATGAGAGCAGAGTTTGTAAATGATAATTGGAATTCTTCTCATAGATATGATCATTCCCAACCTTGTGAAGGTTATGATTACTATCAATCCTATCCGGGTTATGAGCCACAATGTACCAATTCCAATTATTATTCGCACACTTCTCAGTCACAGTATGAGAGAAACCATCCAATCTACTGTGACTCGTCTCCACCATCTTTGTTAGATCGCCTCAAAAATAACATTGCTGAACGGACCAAAACTAGTGAGTTATTTTTTGCTGAACTGAATAAAACTTATGCTTATTGTGATCAACTTGATAAACAAACTGATTTATCGATTTCTCAACTAACGCAGTCGGTAATTGATTGTTGTCTTACTGAGGATACAAGTTCCGATTTTTCTCATAATATTAATAATGAAACCGTAGTGAATGATGAATCTTTGTGTTTTGAGAATGATGATGAACTTAACACTTATGATTATAAGAATAAAGATACTGTTATGACATCTGAATTCGATATATCTTGTCCCACTCTGGATTATACTAACGATTATTCGACTAATTATTCAGATGATGATGATAATATAAAAGAACCTGTCTATATAGGGGATACTATTGTCGAGTTTAACGACTCAGAGACAGTAGATGTGCAAATTGATATACCTTCTAATCATGTGAATTGTGAGATTCCTACATGTCACTTAGATGTAGACAATGGTGATGTGTGGCTCTCGAGGGTTTTACATGAGAGTAATGATACATGTTTTTCCTATGACCTAGGAGAATCAATAGAATTGTTCAAATACACAGATGACGATGTAACACTAGAGATTTTGGAGGGTTTATCGACTTCCTCACAAGAGGACAAGATAGAGGATTCCAAATCCATATTATGTGTCACTTCTCCTGGATTGTTAACCCAACTTTATATAGGGTTCCTAGTTTAGGATTAGATTTATGTGCTTCAAAATTTTTGTTGTACTATTTTGCTTCTCGTGACATCTATTAATCTGTGCATGTTTCTCCTGTAGTTTCAGTTTCCATCCCTAGCTAACCCTTTGACCCGGTTATTTTTGTTCAAAATGATATACCCTTTGCAAAAACCAGGTTTCGGGGTAGCTCTTTTATTTTGATAGTCTCATCATCTTTATGTTGCTACTGCAAGAATGTGAGGCTTTCATTGGTTGTAAATACTGAATTTTGGGTTAATCCCCAAAATTTTAGGTTGTTAATTTATGGAGATCCTTTATGTACATATCCAGTAGGAAAATTCTTATTTTCTTTTTCAGGATTTTTATTTATTTCTATTTTTAGTGTTCTTTGTTATTACTATCGTTTAATGTGTGTTATATAGAATACTGCTTTTCTTGCGTCAATCAGGTGAGACGTTCCAATCCCTTATCTTTGATTTACATTTGTTTCTCCTATTTATATTTATTGCATGCCATTTTAGGTTGCACAGTCTAAAACACTGAGGACAATGTTAAATTTAGGTTTGGGGGGTAGAGTTTCTGAAAATTGATGCCAATAAGAAACTCCAAAGTTTAGAAACTTGTGAACATTTCAGGATGACACTAACCATTCTAGGTAGATGGAAACATAACTCTTATCTATAGGAATTGGTGTGCCCAGCTAAATGGTCTATTCATAAAAGGATGCATTTAGGTGTTAGAAATAACATGATAATCATTGAACAAACGTATCTCGGAATTTTCATAACCATATCACCTTCTTTTTTTATTTTTACAATTTTGTGTTTCTCTAAGTGATTTGGTGGGGCACTAGTAACGACTTTTTATCGTCGTTGGGATGAAGTAGAGTGATTGAGATCAAGCCCCATTATTGTATTTAATTGAGAACAAAAAAAATTATGAAAAAAAAATAAGTGAGTAATTATTTTATGTTCAATAAATCGACCGCTGGGGCCCTTGTATATACCAGCTGAGTCGATATTAGTATAGGAGTAAGACCAGTGGGAGCGTATCTCAATCCATTAGGATTCATCCTGGCGGTGACCTTCAGACAGATATGGAAAACGTTGTTCACCTTAGTCAACATATGCACCATTCATCACTTCCATATCCATCTTCTAATTTATCCTTGTGTTTAAAATTTTATTGATTTCGATCAATGTGAATGTTGACAATTTTTATCCAGTTTTGGATGTTCAATGATTATTTGAGTAGAGTTTTGCATTCTTATATGAATTTTAGTACGTTGAGTGCAAACTCGTGTACAACAATAGGATTCATACAGGGTATTGATTCTTATTACCGAAGAATTTAGTATGCCAACTAAATAGCATGTTTAGTGTCTATCCTTAATCGTCCACATGTATCTAAAATTTGGAGTAAAAGTTTTGTGTGTATATCTCTTGTAAACTCTCATGAGACAAAATTCACCCACTAGGGACACCTAGGGGTTCAAAGGCTTGTTGTACATGCTAAGTGCAATCGCGATACCTGCGTCAATAAGTTAGGATTTATTTCATTTTTAGATTAGTTTTGCTCGAGGACTAGCAAAATATAGGTTTGAGGATATTTGATATGGGTATAATTTATATATTTAAAGCACCAAATTTATATATGTTAGTACTTATTTTTGTATTAATATTATTTTTTATTATTTTAATAGGTGGTTCGTATAAAATTTAAAATTACGGGCTTAACTCGGTTAAAAGGGCTAATTATGGACTTTCTAAATTTGGGGGGTCTCTTGTTCGGTTGGAATAAATAGAGACTAGAGAGGGGGACCGAGATGGTGAAATGAGAAGCGGAGACAATGTAATCAAAGTGA
Source organism: Papaver californicum (assembly GCA_023531435.1). Lineage (NCBI taxonomy): Eukaryota > Viridiplantae > Streptophyta > Magnoliopsida > Ranunculales > Papaveraceae > Papaver > Papaver californicum. The sequence goes on along the minus strand of JAJJMC010000373.1, from coordinate 783,559 downwards.
GAAAGGTTGAATTGGTTAGATGACGTGGTTAGGTACTGAAGAGAAGGTGAACTGGTGAAGGCGTTTTCTTTTGGAGTTGGTGAAAAAAAGGTGGTGAGAACTGAGAAGATAGGGCAGATAACTACTCGAGTAATGAGATCGAGAAAAGAGATGGAAACTAGCACGTGGTCATAGAAGAGGCGTTAGTCTCCTCTTTTGGAGTGAGGTAATTTATAAAATAGAGAACAAAAAGAGAAGTTGGCGTTGGGTATTTGATTAAAAAGAGGAGGCGACGTGGTGTGGCTAGAAAGTGGGTCTGGGATTAGGATGTTGAATTGATGACTTGGTTTTATGGTGATTGGATTATAAAAGACAGAAAAGAAGAAAGAAAAAGGGGGGTTGTATTTTGTTCGAGGTTTTGGCCTGTGACGGATGAGTTTTCTCTGGAGGCAGACAAGGTCTGACAGGACAGACTAAGAGAGAAAAAGTTCTTTTTCAGCTTCTGTTTGGTCGGTAGAGGCGGAACTGTACAAGAAAGTGGGTACTGGACGGAGGAGGGAGAGTTTTTCTGGCGCCGTAAAAACAAGAGAAGGAGAAGGCGATTATTTGCCGGGATCCGACGATAATATCTGTTTGAATTTTCTTTCTCTTAATTATTATTTTTATGGGTTTTAAGAAACTCATAGCAATGTTCTAATTTCTTTGTAACTAGGATTTTAGGTAGAAACCAATTTTAATTGTGCATTCATGTGAACTCCATAATAACGTTATCGTATGATCCAATGACTAGTAATTTCACTTCATATAGCTTGGTATCTAATTGTTTATGTGTTTTTCTTGATTTTTTATGCTTTTCAATTGATATCTCGTGCTTGGGTTAAAATCTTTGACGGTGTATGCTTTAGGATTGATAAATAACGTTTTAGAGTTGCTACATTAGAAGCGAAGGAGATGCATCGGTGAAACTAAACATTTATAATTTTATTGAAATATTTTCTGAAATATGAGGTTGATTCCAATATTTGTCTCGAGTATTATAGAAAATACGTTGGATATTGTATGAATTTTGCATGATTAAATTGGTGGAAACCAAATTCCCTAGTTACTGATTTCACTTGCACTCTGAAAAATCCAAAAACATCATTTCTGGTTAGTTTATTAGAGATATCAATTACAATATTGTCTCTGCTCCATGTGGGTTCGACCCGTATTTGGCGCTTCTATATTGTAGACGTCGTGCGATTGCGATTATTATTAAATAGGTTTATCAAAATCCCATCAGTTGTTCTATGAGCTAATTGTAATCGTAAAAGTGGGAAGAAAAACTGCATTTTGTTGAATGCTATAATCGGCATACTAGTCAGTTCACGTGTGCCAATTCCAACACTTTGGGATTTTCCCAAAAAAACAAGACCATGTGGAATCTGTAGATGTTTATGTTCCGAAAGGTCGATTATTAGCAATAATCAACACGATTGTTCCTTATCCGTCGATTGTGTTGGCGTAACTTTTTGATATATATTATATATTGTTAAAGCGCTTGGCAATGATCAACCTGAACCCCTGTCTCAGATGAGGTATGATACTTATGTCCTCTATTACATTGATTTGGTATGGGGGAAAAAGGACGAGGCAAAGCAATGGTTTGTGGACGAAAAGGCATAGAAATCAAATGCGCATTATTCTTAGGCCGTCGTTCAAAGCGTGATCGTTTAGAAATTATTTGCGAGATAAGTGGCAAGATTGAAAGTCACAAGGAAAAGGATAAATCATATGTCAAGAAGACATCGCGGGTCTACATGAATAAATCAAATAAGCATGAATGCCCGTTTAAGATTATAGTACATAGACTCAACGGTGTATATAATCTTTCTAAATTGATGAATGGTTGTCATAATCAAAATGATATGAAATCTCTTATTGGATACTCTTCCGTTTGTGGGTTAAAAAGCATCCATTCACAACGGTAAAGTCAAAGGAAAGTAAACCAAGTAATATCCTTAAGAAGATTAAGGAGAAGGATGATAAAAACTTGTCTATTTTGAGACAAATGTACGCGACAAAAGCAAACATTAGAAGAAAAATATGGGATGGTAGAGTGGTTATAGAACAATCTCAGTGGTTAGCCGAGTTACACAACTACACAATGAGGAAGCATGTAGTGGATGACAAAGTGACTCGTATTTCCTTAGCACATCCGAAGATGATCCAATTGTCTCAATAATTCTATCAAATTTTGTTAATAGATTGTATTTACAGGACAAACAATGACAACTCTATTAAAAACCACTTATGAATCATTTTTCGGTCTACACCCCTTATCTCATGTTTTGGATCGAACTAATCCATTGACACAAATAGTTCATGGGCGAAAATTGAGTTATTTAGATCCTGGAGGATTGACAGGTCGAACTGCTAGTTACATGCCGTTGTTAAACATTTCTTGCTACACTTCGGATGAATAAACTTTCACGGTGGCATGGGGTTTTATTGATCAGGAGAATGATGTGAGTTTTATTTGGATGTTAGAAACCTTTAAGGATATTTACCGCAGAGATCAAATGCCAAGGGTCATAGTAATGGATAAGGATAAAGCACTAATGAATACCATAAATGTAGTATGCCAATCATTTTCTTTATACATGGCACATACAATACAACATCAGAACGTATTGTTGGGTCATATCCAGAGGCCAAAACCACATATAGATACTGCTCATAAGAAGGACGAAGATGACCGTCTTAGTAAACTACCTCAGGAGGTACGACAGGAAGAAAGAAGAAAACCGTCGAAGAGTACGTAGACAATAAAATGAAATGGAATGCTTTTCTACATCATTGAATTTGATAGTACATTCGATGTTTGAGGCAGAGTATAAAACTTATCTGGAGAGTTTCACTTTTGTTTGTAAAAAAGGTTATCGAGAAATTGTTTATTGCTTGACATAATTGTTGGAACCGTACAAAGAAAAATTTGTGCATGCGTATACCTACCAACATGAGTATTTCAAGAATGGGAAGACAAGTATAATGGAAGGTCTCATGGACATTTGAAAAAACTACTTGAGGGGAGTCAAAATACTGTGGTACGGTACAAGAAGATATTCATCAATACACTAAGGATGATATCATTAAGATTCAGTGGCAAATGGAAGAGAGTAAGATGAAGGTTTTGACCACGAACTCCGATTACCATTTGTTGCTTAGGGGTATAACTTATAGGGTGTCGCACTGGGAAATCCATTTTATGATAAATGATTTTAAGTATTATAAGGATAATGACGAGAGTGTTTTAGGGTAAAAACAAATACTTGTAAAAAGTGGGGGTAAGCTGATGCTTGTTTGAGAATGAGAAATCAAACTCGCATAAGACTGGCCTAAACTAAGAAATGGTTGTTCATGTTTTACTTTGGTCACAAAGAAGAGAAAGGGTTAGTCTCAGGAAGGGGAATAAATTTCAATTATAATGCAAGACTCTTTGTGGTATGATTCATGTGTTATACTGTATGTGAAGATTTCTTTGTGTATGACTGAGAAAAGGCTTCTATGAAATCAATTAGTAACTTGTTCGGAAGTTGTGTTCTGTCCGTCTAATTTGTGAATAGGTTGAATAACCTATTTTTAATAATAATTGTACACACTGACCTAGTGGGAAGTGGAAGTTGTGAAGTAGTGGTGTAGTGGAGATCGTGGAGAATGTGATGAAAACCGTTTCCTTCTTTTTAGGGAAGGCTGGACGGTTAAACACCCACTACTCCTCTACTCTTGCAACCGTTCGCATATCTTGTCACTTTCTTGCAGTGGGTGTAGTGATACATCGCATATGGTAGACTGCTAGACCAAAACCCTAAAGCATATCCCTCGTCCCATTTGTGACAAGTTTGATTTCTCAAATAATTTTAATAGAGTTAAATACTATTATTTTTAAGTCAGATGTGACTTACTGAGTCAATCAGTTGATTTGTGACTTGTCATACCTGACTAGACATGACTGATGAGTCTAGTGAGACTTGTGATATTTGTAGAGAATAGGTAGACTAAAATAAATACGTATTTATTTAGAGCATGTCAAGCCTCCGAGAAGCCAGATGAGCAGTGAGACCTCAAATGTATCAATCAATATTGATATGCCTTTGTAAATAGCTAATGCGTGATGTTGGCATTGGGTGAGACAAGTACTGCGCTTCATGACATCAACATGGGGTGATGAATATGGTCATGAAGAAGTATAAAAGAAATTTGCATACGTACTAAAGTGGGTAAGCATATGTAGCGTGACATATATTTTAACCCACATGAAGTAAGGCATTCATGGTCGGACGCCATGGTAAGCTACTCATGGTCGGTCGTATATAATAAATTATATATATAAGGAAAGTCATAAAGTTGTCGTGTATATGGTAGGTCATATTTGTTAAGTCATATGCGTTAGGTGGCATATGACAAGTTAGGTTTTAACAAAGATAAGGCTTAACGTGTTAGTATACTAAGACGCTGGTAGTCTGTCATATGTAGTAAGGCACATATGGCCAGTCACATATGACTGACTATATTTATATGGAATAAGACTTACCTCATAGGTCTTATGCTAAGACACTAGCAGTCAGCCATATATGGTATACCATATATGGCCATTCGCATATGGTAAGCCACATGAGTTAAGACGTTATTGCATGATTTTATTTAGCTAAGCTTGGCCATCAGAACAAGTTGTTCATATACGAAGGCATGTTTGTCCAACCAAGTTGATCGAATGATGTGTGCGTACCACGTAAAATTATTTATTACTATCTTACTACTTATGATTTATTATGAAGCAAGGATAAGAAAGGATCGTTCCCACAGGGAGGTCTTGGTTGTTATATGTTTCGAAACCTTATATAAAAAAAGGGGATTTTTCAGATTCAGTTAAAGTAAAATAAACTAATTAAGAAAACAATGAAATTGTAGAAAAGAATCAATAAGTTGAGAATATTGGTAAGGTTTCGTTTTCATTCACAAAGCATGTTCTTGTCTTAATAATTAGAATTGATATTTAATCTCGTTTTGTCAAAAACCCTAGAACACCTTGATCGCAAGAATATCCCGCAAATTTCCTCAAGTCATCAACAAACACATTAATAGATGCGAATATGAATTTTACCAAGAGAACAACCTAGCGTGTTAAAAGTATTAACCAAGTTTAATTCTCGGGGAGCATTAAGATTCATGAAATTAGGCTAATCAATGCAATTGAACGTGGAAAACGCACTAATTCAATTTAACAAAGGTCATGATCCACTTGTGATTACTAGGATATATCACTACAAGCAATAACCACAATTATGCTACTTATATTCAAGGAGTATCACTTTTGCGTATAATAAACCCTAAATTAGTTATAAATATGAATGTGAGTTCAATCAATTGGACTCGAGGAAACAAACACTCAAATCATACATGGCGATATTTATAGTGAATTATGAACGATAATATTGAGACAAAACTAATATACTAATCAAAGAATCATGTATTGTAAAATTCAAACTAATCCCTAACCAATAAAGAAAATTAACTACCCATAATAATTGAAGTTCACAAAATTGAATTGAATTTTTTTTTACAAACCCTAGACGTCGAAAAATCTTCTGATAGACACATTTTCGTATATTATTTGATCTCATATTTATAATTGTTAGTGCTCAAATTCGGTATTAATAATGTTAATTTCTTTATTTTGTAGGCGTTTCGAAGAATAAACAATTATGAAAAAATGGGCTAAAATTTGATAAAGGCACCACATAATTGATAAAGACACCCATGGGGTTTATAAAGGCACACACCTCTTTGGAATTCAAATATAATTTTGGCGGGAACTTGTCTTCTCAAAACTGTGAAGATTTATTTACACACTTTGGAGAATATTTTGGGTTGTATCTTGAGAGTTAAGACAAGGAGTATATTCGTATCATATTTTTAAGATTTTCACACGATTTGAAATCCTCAAATAGGAAAGAAAAATTAATTTCACAGGAAATATTTCTCTCCCTGTTTTTGGATAATACGAATATATTATGAGATTTGGTTTGGATTCTATCTCTATCTTTTACAAGATTATTCGGATAAACAAACGAGCACTATAATCGGGAAAGAAACAAAATCAGAAAAAATATTGTCGAGTTTTTTTTTCATTTAAAAGAGAATCTGTCGTGATTAAAAGAGAAGATATTCAAGGGATTTGGAGGAGATTTGGAGCTGCTGGATTGCTAATATAAATAGGGAGTCAAAACAAGAAGAAAAAGTGGCTGGAAAAGGATAAAAACCCAGAAAATATTTGTTGTTGTTGCTGCTCAAGAAAAAAGAATAAGAGACAATTTCTTCAACCCATATGCAACGAATATCTTCGTCTTTGTAACATTTATCTTCAGCTGCAACGGTTTCTTCAACCCTTCTACTATGAATATCTTCGTCTTTGCAACATTTATCTACAGCTGTCACGGTTTCTTCAACCCATCTGTAACAGATATATTAGCATCTGCAACGTTTATCTTCAGCTGAAAACACTTCTCTTTTGTAACAGTGAAAACAGTGGTCTGCAACGCAGTTACACCGTCGCGAACCACCAGTGTTATTAATTTTTTTTTTATCTTTCTAACACTTTTTGAGCTATGTACCAATCTATTGAGGGTGTTTTGAGCAAGATGAGCGAAACCCCATCACTGAGGCAAGGAGGAAGCCATTTTCCCATGATTAATTGGTAACTTTTAATAATTCTTTTATGACCTTTGTATTTATTTTTAATTAAAATTATGATTTTTCTTAATTAATTGTGATTTTATTTGATGGTTTATGCTGGGACCTAGAGGTTTGATGAGCCACGCTTGTGATTTACAATTGATATTTTAAAAATCTACCTTTGGCAAAAATTAGAATCACTTATTTGAGCTAGAATTGTTTAGAATTATTACTTTTGGAATCAATTAGAAGTGGTTAATGGTAAAATCCATATCCTCAGTATTTGTGAATATTAATTTCATATTTTGTGTATATTTTCTAGTTTAAAATCAGTTTTTAAATCTAAAATCAATCTTCACAAGTTCGAGAGTTTGAAACCCATTCTTACCACCATCTACAACCACATCAGTTTTTGGCGCCGCTGTAGGGGACTTGTTTTTAGATTTGTTTTTAGGTTTTTTTTTTTAGGTTAGTTAGTTTAGTTAGATTTTTATTTCTATTTGTTATATTTTACGTTTTTGGGTATTTTTCTTTGTATTACAGGTTTTGGATCAAAAAGAAATTGGAGCCAAAGATTATATTGATTGATTAAAGACTTGGAGTCAAAGATAAATCGAAAAGAACAGAAAAAGAAATTTTTTTTTATTTATTTTTTATTTTTTCTAGTTAATTTTACTTTTATTTAATTTTTAGGGTTTTATTTATTTTTGTTTCTAGAAAATTGTATTAGGAAATCTTTTATTTTTGTATTTTTTTTTTCTTAATTTTTTTTTTTTTGGACTTTTTCTTTGGAATTTACTTTGGGATATTTTTGGACATTATTTTTATTTTTAAACCCTACAGAATGGTAATATTAAATATAAACTGCACAGGGAAGGACGACAATTATGATATTGTTTCAGCCCCTCGGGTTCGTACACTGACATAGGAGTCGGTGGCCTGAGTCAACTCCAACGGTTCATCGCCCATCTAGAACGGGAGGTAAGACTCTAACCACCCATGAATCTCCTGTTAGTGGGTTTTCTGGACTCCTTCGTGTGCATATATGATGAGGACTTGAATACGGATTTACTTTTCTAGTAAAGGCCAAGAACTGGCCATACAAGATAAGGACTCGGATTTCATCACCGTTTCCTTCTTTCCCGCTTTAGGAACACGTTACCAAACGTGAACCTAAGCCTTAAAATTTGACTAGAAAGAGATCGATAGGGTAACGAGCTTATTGGAAAATCATTCGAAAGGATTCTATTGGTTAATTTGTTAGTCTAACTCAAGGATAAGGAAGATTATTTTTAATTGGTTCGTGCCACCTTGTAACCCAAGGAAACGTTTTCTAAAGAGGCATGGTTATTCAAGCTCCATAGAGCTTATCCTACATCTCTCGATCGACTTAATCAAATTCGGATTGGTCCAGTGAGGTTTGTTAAAACAGTTATTAGTGGCCTTTAGGGAGACTAGAAGCTGGTCTAGAAACAATCTAAATGGAGTTATCATGCTTTTTGTTTTCTAGATTCAGTAGGTTTTCTTGGTCGAGTCAGCCTTGCTTGTATTTGTTTAGAACCCCTTCTAGTAGGATTTATTTTTATAAATATATTAGGAAGTTTTTGTTAGAAAATGTCAAACTGGTATTATGAGGATCAATACAATGAATATTTGACTGAATTTTAAAATGGACATTATCTGTACTATCAACATAGTGTGGATAGTAGTTGGGACCACCACGAACCTTTTGGAGGTTATTGCTCATACCAGGATGATCCCAATTACTATTCGTATATACACCCATCTAATGAACATGAAAATGAGAAAAATTCAAGTTCTTTGTCTTGGAGGGATGCCCTAAAGCAGATGTGATGTAGTACTCCCTATGATGACCCAAATCCTTCTCTAGAATAATCACACGAGCAGTTGCGATCTAGTACTCCTTATGATCCATTTGTTTCTCTAGAGAATTCCTTCAAGAAGTTGACTGAGAATTCAAATAGGTTCATATTAAGTATGGAGGGGACAATTAGCAGTCTAACTCTTTCTCTAGAAGAATACCTCAAGCAGTTAACTGAGAATACAAATGGGTTTGTATTAAGTGTGAGTGAAAGTCTTGCAAAGAATAATATTGCTCAAAATGATCTTAATTGCCAATATAATGTTATCCTTCATAATTATTCACCTAGTTAAAAGGACGAGGATAGAATTGGTAACACTACTTAGTTTGACGAGGTTCAAACATCTTCATATTATTATGATGATGAGCATAGTATTGATGAAGAACTTGAAATATACATGCAGAGTGATCAGGAAATTGTCACTCCAATTGTGCTTCATGATGATAGTGTAATTTCTGGTTCAAATACGAATAATTTTAATGATTATTCACCTATTCAAAAGGAAGAGGATTTGACTAGAGATACCACTGTTTTAGACAATGTAGTATTGTCTTTTTTTGAAGCCGATAATGGTTTAGAGGAACAGGTTTATCTTGCGAATACTGTTTTTGAGTACAACAGTTTAGAAACAATAGTCGTAGATAAAGAAGATAGACCCATAGAGATTTTAAATATGAGGGAGGATGCACCACCTGATTATAACTTAGGAGAAGCAATTGACCATTTTGAAGAATCTGACGATCTAGAAATTAGAAAATTTGTGACTAGTATATCTAAAGACACTAAAAACTCTAAGTTAGGGGGTGACTATTGTTTTCCATGTGATTTACCTTTGACTCTTAGAAAGGTCCCTAACTTGGGACTTGACATATGCACCTCTACCATTTTAGAAGATCATCTTCAAACTAGATTTCATGAGCCTGGTGATGTCCAAAATGAAGTTCAGTTGTTAGAAACCCATCCTATGGTCGATGTGGTTCACCTAGGCAATAATACCAAGATTTTTTTTTTCCCAAAAAAAAAAATTCTTCCAATTGTCGGAACGTTTGAATTTCAAATGTGCCAGTTACTAAGTTTTGAGACGAAGCTTAATTACTTTAGGAAATTAGAATCGACATATTTGCTTAAGAATGACCACCATTTTCATAGTAGTCAACTGTGTGAGTCCAATCTGATTAACTTTGAGGATCCATAATTTTTCAGGTTATTATTATGTGCTTCAAATTTATTAGTCGAGTTACTTAAGACTCTACAATCTGATTCTCCGGATCCTGCCAATGAGGAAATCCAACCCATGAAAATATTTTATCTAGACCCTCTTATAGAGCCTGAACCTGAACCACAACTAGATATAGTTGTCTTAAAACGAAAACTAGATAAGGGTGTGTTCGGTTTGTTCATTTTCTTGGCCTGTTGCAGTTTCCTTTTATTTAGAATAACACTATTTGATTCAGATGACCCACAATTGTTCCGGCTATTGGTATATGATTTTAAGAGGTGACTAATTCTTTCTTAGTCTGACTGAAGACTTTAAACTTAGCACTTCTTGGGAGGTAACCCATGCTCATGCGATACAATAATATCCTTTCTTAAATCCTTTTTTTCGATTGGTACCAGTTTCTCCTTGTTCATGCTTTTAATCATTCATCTTTAGAACATTGAGGACAATGTTAGATTTAAGTTTGGGGGTAAGGGAGAAACTTTTTAGTGCAATAATAAATCTCCAAAATTTAGAAACTTGTGAATAATTCAGGATGACACTAACCATTCTAGGTAGATGGAAACTTAGCTCTTTTTCTATAGGAATTGGTGTGCCCAGCTAAATGGTCTATTCATAAAATGATGCCTAGCTCAGGTGTTAGAAATAACATGATACTTGTCACCATATCTCGGAGTCTATCTCGACCATATCACCTTCTATTTTTATTTTTGCAGTTTTTTTATTTCTCTAAGTGATTTGGTGGGGCACCAATATCGAATTATTATCGCCGTCAGGATGAAGTAGAGTGTTTGAGATGAAGGCCCATTATTTTATATTATACCATTATTCATACAATAAAAAACAACGAGTATTGACACTTTGATAGCAATATGTGTGTGTTCTCCCTGTCTCCGTCGCCTAAGTAAGCGTGGAACGCAGGATCCATGAGAACTATCATGTAAGATGCTGATAAGGAGCATGCGCTTGGATTCAAATTGATCCAATCATGTTGTCACTACATTTAATAATATAAAGATAATTGTTTTATTTTCAATAAATCGACCGCTGGGAACCTTGTATATACCAGCTGAGTCGATATAAGTATAAGGATTAAGACCAGAGGGAGCGTATCTCAATCCATTAGGATTCATCCTGGCACTAACCTTCAGACAGATATGGGAATCACCGTTCACCTTAGTCAACATGCACAAACTTCATCATCTCCATATCCATCTTCTAAACCTTTTCATGTGATTGAACTTTGATAAATTCTGAGTATCGTGGTTGAACGATTATTTGAGTAGAGTTTTGCATTCTTATATGAATTTTGGTACGCTGAGTGCAAACTCGTGTACAACAATTGGACTCATATAGGGTAATGATTCTTATAGGGGAAGAATTTAGTATGCCAACTAAATAACTTGTTTAGAGTCTACCCTCAATCATTAACAAGTAACTAGAGTTTGGAGTAAAGGTTTTGTGGGTATATCTCTTGTAAACCCTCACGAGAAAAATCTCGTCCACTAGGGACACTTAGGGGTTTAAAGGCTTATTGCACACACTAAGTGCAATCGCGATGCCTGCGACAGTGAGTTAGGATTTTTATTTTCTAGATTAAATTTGCTCGAGGACTAGCAAATAATAAGTTTGGGGGTATTTGATAAACACATTTTCGTGTCTTATTTGATCTCATATTTATAATTGTTAGTGCTTAAATTCGGTATTAATAATGTTATTTTCTTTATTTTGTAGGTGTTTTCGAAGAATAAACAATTGTTAAAAAATTGGGCTAAAAATTGATAAAGGCACCACATAATTGATAAAAGCACCCATGGAGCACACCTCTTTGGAATTCAAATATAATTTTGGCGGGAATTGTCTTCTCAAAACTGTGAAGATTTATTTACACACTTTTGAGAATATTTTGGGTTGTATCTCGAGAGTAAAGACAAGGAGTATATTCGTATCATATTTTTAAGATTTTCACACGATTTGAAATCCTCAAATAGAAAAGAAAAATTAATTTCACAGGAAATATTTTTCTCCCTGTTTTTGGATAATACGAATATATTATGAGATTTGGTTTGGATTCTATCTCTATCTTTTGCAAGATTATTCGGATAAACAAGGGAGCAGTAGAATCGAGAAAGAAACAAAATCAGAAAAAAAATATTGCCGAGTTTTTTTTTTTCATTTAAAAGAGAATCTGCTGTGATTAAAAGAGAAGATATTCAAGGGATTTGGAGGAGATTTGGAGCTGCTGGGTTGCTAATATAAATAGGGAGTCAAAACAAGAAGAAAAAGGGGCTGGAAAAGGATAAAAACCCAGAAAATATTTGTTGTTGTTGCTGCTCAAGAAAAAAGAATAAGAGACAATTTCTTCAACCCATATGCAACGAATATCTTCGTATTTGTAACATTGATCTTCAGCTGCAACAGTTTCTTCAACCCTTCTACTATGAATATCTTCGTCTTTGCAACATTTATCTTCAGCTGTAACGGTTTCTTCAACCCATATGCAACAGATATCTTAGCATCTACAACGTTTATCTTCAGCTGAAAACACTTCTCTTTTGTAACATTGAAAACAGTGGTCTGCAACGCAGTTACACCGTTGCGAACCACCTGTGTTATTATTTTTTTTATCTTTCTAACACTTTTTGAGCTATGTACCAATCTTTTGAGGGTGTTTGAGCAAGATGAGCTAAACCCCATCACTGAGGCAAGGAGGAAGTCATTTTCCCATGATTAATTGGTAACTTTTAATAATTCTTTTATGACTTTTGCATTTAATTTTAATTGAAATTATGATTTTTCTTAATTGATTGGGATTTTATTTGATGGTTTATGCTGGGACCTAGAGCTTTTGATGAGCCATGCTTGTGATTTACAATTGATATTTTAAAAATCTACCTCTGGTAAAAATTAGAATCACTTATTTGAGTTAGAATTGTTTTAGAATTATTATTTTTGGAATCAATTAAAAGTGGTTAATGGTGAAACCCATAACCTCAGTATTTATGAAATTAATTTCATCTTTTATGTATATTTTCTAGTTTAAAATCAGTTTTTAAATCTAAAATCAATCTTTACAAGTTCGAGAGTTTGGAACCAATTCTTACCACCATCTATAACCACGTCATCTTCCCCGCACAAACCTATGAAAAGAAGTAGAAGAGGTGAGAAGAGAACTAGGTGAAAACCTAGATATCTCCCTCTCTTGTTGAAGTTGCTCTTATATAGCTTTTTCTCTTTTAGAATCCTTTTGGATTAGAACTCTAATTTCCAAACATAACTCAAATTCTCTGATTTCCAAATCTAAACTAAGGCTTAACCAATGGCAAACATGCCAAATGGGTCATGGAACACGCACTCCATCCCATAAACTCACTTCCTATCTGTTTGGCCAAACATCACCCAAAACCACTCCACATTCGAACCAATAATACTTATTCTCCCTGGATTCTAAAATACCTCTCTAACCCTTTCAAACATAGACGGAGTATAAATAAGCTATCCTATAGCTTCTCAACTCATTATAATACCACCAGATGACAATAAGTCTTGGTAGTGAAAAACATATCATTTATGCATTTAAACAAACACCTTATGTGCATTTTCGTGTTGATACGGATAATAGAATTGCTGATGATTTCTCAACCTCTCTATACCTCCTTCCCTGCGATATTAGCTTACATTCACAACCATTCAAGTATACATTCATAATCAACACAAAACTGCAGCCATTCATCAGTCCTTTCCCGGTAATTCTTATAAAAACTCGAACAAACCCATTCTTTTCTTACTCTCAAATCTGTTTCTGTGGAACACACCAATTCCGGACACCATACAAAATCCATCTGAATTTCTTCTTTCTCTTGGAGTTCAATCTCGAGTGAAACCCACTCTTTTCGATGGTTCTCTCTCGCTCAGTAAACCCAAACCAAGATTCAAACAAAAACCCAACTTCACTTCCAAAAAGCGTCACCATCTTTTCACTGTCCCTCAACCAACAAAACCCACTTTTCTTTTCTCGCTGCTGATAAGCATGTTAGTGCGACCGAATTATACCCATATTTATACTAGTTAGGCCTCATTATTTGGCTAATATATTTGTTTTAGTTTTTTTTATAGGAATTACAAGTGAATCCATTCACCAGAGGAATAAAACGACTAAATTAGGAGCTATATTGACATTTGCGTCAAATATTACTAAGCTGCTACCCAAGGCACCAAAATGAAGAGAGAGTTAACTATGAGAAGCCGGTTAACCTTTTATTTTTATTAGCATCACCAAAAGTGGTTCACTGATGTAGTTTTTAAATAGTGGTCAAAGATTCGATACTCATACTTGTAAAGATTTGATTTTGAAACCTAATTTTTAAAACTAAAAATAAAGAAGATTAAAGTAAAATTGATTTCAAATTATGGGAAGGACTAAGACTAAGGATTCCACCATTAGCCAATTTTTCAAGTGATAAAAATCTTGCAACTCATATATTCAATTTATTCAAAATATTACCAAAATTAGATTTTCAAAATAATAGTTGTAAATCGAAAGCATGAGACATCAAAAGTTCTAAACTAAGCATGGCCCATCAAAAGAAAACACAACTAATTAATAAAAACCATTTTTTCCAAAATTAATTCAAAGCAAATACTAGTAAAAGAATTGCATAAAAATAATAAAATAAAAATTACATTGGAAAAATAGCTTCCTCCGTCCCCCCAGTGATGGTGATTAGCTCATCACGTTGGAAACACTCTCAAAATAATTGTTCATAGCTCAAAAAGTGTTTACAATGAAGATATAAAAGTAACACAGAAGATTTGATACGAATATAAGCGTTACAAATATGTTCTCGGTGTGGCTGAAGAGAACAGAAGACGACAACAATAAAGTACGGACTCTGTACGCTTCAGAAATATGAAAGAATAAGCAACGGGTTCAGCGACAGTTTTCTGGAGCCTTATGTTCTTCGTTTTCTTCTTCACCAGCAGAATTTTCTCTCTCTTTCGGAATTTTTCTTCACGTCTGTGGCTTAATTTTTCTTCGATCTCTTTGCTATTTATAGGTTTGAGGAACCCTAATACATCATCCTTAATCGATAAGGACTCCAATCTTCATCCAAATCCAACTCAAATTACTTGCAAATCTGAAACAGACTCCAATTCTTTTTTCCGGCGTGACTTGAATTTTGCAGCCATTTTTTTCGCGTGAATCAACCATTCTGACGTGTGTTGATCATCTCTTGATTGTTTCTTCACTTGGGCAACTCAAAAACACGTATTAAATCCCTTTAACTTCGGTTCATTACTAATCCAGGATTTTCTCTCACGTGAAGAAAAGGGGTGCCTGTAATCCAACTGGTGGGTGCCTTTATCAATTTGTCCTGGATGGCTTTAGTAATTTTTCTGGGTGCCTTTATCATATTTTGATCCAATTTTCAACAAATATTTATTTCTCAAAAAAATACCTACAAAGACATAAAAACCCATAATAAGTACCAAATCGAACACTATCAAAATAGATAATCGAGCACAATTTAGACACAAAAATGTGTCTATCATTCACGGAAAAGCGATGGCTCTTTGTTAAGCCAAGCATGTTAATCCATTAAAAGAGAATAGTGAGTGATGTGTCCGGTTCTATACCAAGTATTGTTTGTGGAATATAACGTAAGCATACAACATATTCCTCTCTTCATCAAAACTAGAAGAAATTCTCAAATCTTAAGATGGAGTTCTGCTGATTCAAGAGAAATACAACAAGAAGAACCAGTTGGATATGAAGAAATTCAGGTGGGTTTTGAGTTCGCTATGAGAGTGAGGAACAGATTGATCTGCTTCCAGAGAGAGAAAAGATAACTTGGATTTTTGATGGATCTAACTTGGTTTGGGAGAGAATGAATTTATCGTGAACCTGAGAAGGGGATAAGAGAGAACTAGGTACACGCCGAGCATACAGAAAGAAAAAAAAGGCAGAAAACTTTTGGACGCTGGCTTTGAGTTCTGAAGACAGAGGAACAACAAAGAAGGGTTTATCTATTTCTTTCTCGTTTTCGATTTCAATTTTAATTATTACTTTCTTAATCAATTTTAATGGCTTTTAAGAAAGCCATGTACAACTAAATTTCTTTGTTAAGGGTTTAACGAGAACATCAAATATTACTTACTTTTACCCGTGAATGATTCTAATGACGCTTTTCAAACTAAGAGTGGTACCAGACGGAAAACTTGGAAGGGAATTCTAAACAATCACAAGCAAGGCTGACTCAACCACATCAAACCTATTGAATCTACCAAACAAAAATTATGATGGCTCCACTTAGATTGTTTCTAGATCAACTTCTATTCTTTCAAAAGGCAACTAGTTACAGTTTTAGCAAACATCTTAGAACGATCCGAATTAGATTAAGTCGAATAGAAACAGGATAAACTTTAAGGAGCTTTGATAACCCTGTCTCTTTGGCAACGTTTTCTTGGGTTACAAGACTCGAATATTCTTAAAATAATCTTCCTGAACTTTGAGTTAAGCTAACAGAGTAACCAATTCAGTCCTTTTGAATAACTTTCTTATAAGCTCGTTACCCTATCGGTCTCTTTCTAATCAAAATTTTAATCTTAGGTTCACGTTTGATAACGTGTTCCTAAAACGGGCAAGAAGGAAACAGTGATGAAATCCAAGTCCTTATCTTGTATGGCCAGTTCTTGCCCTTTACTAGAAAATAAATCCGTATTAAGTCCTAAACATATATACATTACGAAGGAATATTGAAAATCCACTTGCAGGGGTTTCGTGGACTGATCGAATTTTACCTACCGTACCATACGGGCGATGAACCCTTGAAGTTGACTCGGGCCACTGACTCCTGTGTCAGTGTACAAACCCAAGGGGCTGAGACAATATCACAATTGTCGTCCTTCCTTGTGCAGTTTGTATTCAATACTACCCTTCTGTGGGGTTTAAGGATAAAAATAATGTCCAAAAATGTTCCAAAGTGTACAAAAATAAAAGAAAATTACAAAAACAATTAAAGATTTCCTAATACAGTTTTTCTAAATTAAAATAACAAGTAAAAAACCCTAAAAAGTAAAAATTGAATTTATAAAAAAAAAAAAAACTCTTTGTCTTCTTTTCCGTTCTTTTAGCTTTAACTTTACTCCAAGTCTTTTAATCACCAAAATCTTTGGCTCAATTTCTTTTTCGTTTTCGTTCCAAAACCTGTAGCAAAAGAGAAATACCAAAAAAAAAAACACGTAAAATAGAACAAAATAATAAAAATCTAAAAATAAAACTAATATTAAAAAAAAAAAACTAAAAATCTAACCTAAAAAAAACTACCCGGCAGCGGCGCCAAAAACTTGATGCGTCGAAAAATCGACTTTGTTTTACCGCAAGCGCACAATGTCGAAAGATGTAGACAATAGCAAATACGGTTCGTTCCCACGAGAAATGTGTATTACTTATACTAATTAATTCAAGAAACTTTCGAGTCAAGGAAAATTAATAAAGATATTTATTAGATTTTTAAAATAAAGAATTAAACTAACGAATGAATTAAAACTATTTAACGAAGATTGAAATCAATAATAGAAAAGCGTTAAGGTTTTGAGAATCCGTTGTAGATTAGGGTTTACTTGTGTTCATCACAAAGGGTACCGATTTTACTCGTGCAAAATAACAAGTCTAGTTACTAATACACGGAAGATATTTCCTTTAAGAATCGAAGAAATGAAT
This sequence comes from Papaver californicum, assembly GCA_023531435.1. Classification (NCBI taxonomy): domain Eukaryota; kingdom Viridiplantae; phylum Streptophyta; class Magnoliopsida; order Ranunculales; family Papaveraceae; genus Papaver; species Papaver californicum. Next base: position 766,041 of record JAJJMC010000373.1, on the reverse strand, counting down.
ATTCAAAAAGAATTGTTTGTTCTCAACCTAAGGTAGAATTTCGAAGTACTAGGTATACTTGGCATAAATAGTCAAAGAATATTTATAAAACGATTATCGCGAAAGTGTAAATGAGTTCTTCTACTAATCAAATGATGAACTATGCATGACATAGAACATGAAAAATCATTGAGAAAGTAAAACATTGAAAGAGAGACAAAACATTAACATTAAGTTTTTATAGTTGAAAACTCTAGTTTTGAAACACAACAAAATCTATCTCTACAACTTCATCCTTTCTCCCTAACAAAGAAATTTAGCTAGACATGGCTTTCTTAAAAGCCATTAAAATTGATTAAGAAAGTAATAGTTAAAATTGAAATCGAAAACGAGAAAGAAATAGCTAAACCCTTCTTTGTTGTTCCTCCGTCTCCAGAACTCAAAGCCAGCGTCCAAAAGTTCTCTACCTTTTTTTTCTTTTGAAAAGTAATAAGTGGAGCCATCATGTTTTTTGTTTGCTAGATTCAATAGGTTTGATTTGGTTGAGTCATCCTTGGTTGTGATTGTTTAGAAATCCCTTCCAAGTTTTCCGGCTGGTACCATTCTTAAAAACAACATTGGAATCATTCACGGGGCGAAAAGTAAGTAAAAATTTTATATCCTCGCAAAGCTTTTGCAAGGTGAGTTATTTGGTAAATTTTGCTTGGTATTATGGATCCCGATGATTTGGCTTATTTTATTGCATTTTGGAATCGTTCCAAGAGGGAAGAGAAAAAAGAGTCATCTAATAGTTCAATTGATAAATACATGCAGAGAGCAGAGGAACGTCGTCCTCGTTCATATAATGCTTCAAGTTTTTATTTTTCTCTTACCCATGATAGTGATGATGAACTTGACACTTGTGATTATAGGATGATGACACTGTTATGACATTTGAATCTAGTGTATCTTGTCCAACTCACGATCATATTAATGATGATATGCCTATTCAAAAGGATGAGGTTTGGATTAGAGACATATTTATTCAGATGATTTAGAAGAACCTGTTTATACAGGGGATACTATTGTCGAGTTTAATGACTCAGAGATAGTGGATGTGCAAATTAATATACCTTCTAATCATGTGACATGTGAGATTCCTACCGGTCACCTAGAAGAGGATGATAACGATCCAATTAATCATGAAACTGATGTGGCATTGAATGATTGCTTCACTGATCCATCTAGTTCTTTATAAATGCTTGTATAAATGATCAAGAGATTGATATTGGCCAAACTATTGATTTTGATGAAATTGAACCAGTAGATGTATGTTTAGCTCAATTTGAAGATTCCGATGATCTGATGCTTATTGACATTGCCAATGCATTGCGTCCTCGAATGGTAGATGAAGATAACACAACCATGGAAGTAATTTCTGCGGACTTAGAACCTGATTTAGGGTACACAAAAGTGTTGAAATATCTCAACAATTTTTACTTGCAATTCGTGAGTCTAATTTACTTTGTGTTACTATGAATGAGTTTACAAGTCGGAATCTTGCTCTTTTGAACTTTAAGGTTAAATTCACATTATTTAACTTTACTGGTACTAATAAATTTAGTGTTTGCAGGTTCATATTTGTAGCAAAACTTATATATCGGGATGATCCCTAACTTTTCAGACTTTATATTTATGCTTGGCAGCTGACTTTTTGGTACCATTATCATTTTATTTGAGATTAATTGCGGTGTAAGCAGGGAAACAAGTGTCATTTTCTTCATGGGAGTCAACCCATCATATTTGTTTCCTTCACCTTATCTTTTTAGTTTTTGATTGCTTGTTTTATATCATTTTAGGATTTCCCATCTTTATTTTTACGTTGGACGAGTTAGTTTACATTGAGGACAATGTAAATTTTAAGTGTGGGGGAGTGTTAAGTATATAGAGTTCTTAAGTATTCACTTTTTAGGCAGAAAATTTTCAACTTTCTTGTAATTATTTGCATGAAACCTCCAACTTTAGATATTTTAGAGTCACTTAGTATACTTCTAGCAACGTTTACATAAGGAGTTCTTACCGAAATAACTGAACTTATAAGTATTGGAGAACTATATTGGGGTGCTTAGTTGTTGAGAGTCTAGAACTGACAAAAAGGGACTTAAACCGCCGGTGAAGAGTTCACTATTAAAGAAGTTGATCATTCAATACCCTAAGTGAGGCACCAAACCTTCAATTGTCCATTTAGAGTGTTTCATATGTGTAAATTCCGGGTAGAATGATGAGCGACCCAATCTCGCACCATTGCAGTACTACTTTTTGTTCTCTTGAGTGCTAATTCTATCAATCATGAGGGTGACATCAGAATTACGAAAAAACCTTACCTTGTAGTTTGATTTGCAGTTGCACCACTCTATTTTTCTCTCGACAAGAACAGGTCCATAGAAACATATCATCATCAACAAGCGGATCATTACAAATTTGAAGGAAAGTTGAAGATGTTCAAGGTTTACAAACAATAATACAATGAGCAAAATTATATATCCTGGTTGAAGACTAAGTACAAGATCGAAAAAATCAAAAGAAGTAGATTTTTATGAAGTTTATGATACCGAGACAATACGAGTTGTGAAGATTCAAGTGGTAAAATACTTTCCCCATGGCTATATTAGTTTCATTGTTATTCTTCTAGTTTTTATTTCATATTTCTTATCTTAGAAAAAAAAATATATATAAAAAAAAAACATGAAAAAAAGAAAGAAAAAAAATATTTGTTTTTATCACTTTAATGTATATTTCCTTTTGTATACATTCAATAAGGCCGTGGGTAAAAAGAAATCTATAGAGAATTTTAAAGCAACAAAAATTTGAGTAGAAAAGAGTTAGAAGTTGTCAGAGTTCTACGAAGTTCAAGAGTTCATCATCTACAGTTGAAGTTGAAGACGTTTCTATTGGATGTTTCGAGAGTGGTGTTGATTGTAGATCGGTGAGAAGGTAAGTAAGTGTTCCCATCCTTACATAGTGGTTGATTTCCTTTCTTAGAGATCATCAGAAAAAACAAATAGTTTTCTTCCCACATTTCTATGGGATATTCAAATATAATTCGGAAGGATTTTCCTTCCCACCATTCAACGTTTACAGGATTTCTATCATTCCTGCCTGCACACATGAGAACCATAAAGTGCATCTTTTGAGTGTCAAGTTCATAAAACCCTATCGGTGAGGCATAAACATTTTGTTGCTCTCGATCCCGAATTCTTTCATATGGTGGTTTTCTCCTAACTCAAGAGTTAAGCATGAGAATAATGTTCTTTGATATATCTAACTTCTTATTATTAGTGTGCAGAAACCTTTTCTTAGACTTTGGATGCGGGTGCTCTGGAAATTTTGAGAATTAGATTAGGTTTTGTGGGTAAATCTCTAATAAACCCTTATGAGACTATAACTCATCCACTAGGGACACCTAGGGGTTTAAAGGATTGTTACATATGCTAAGTGTGACCGTGTCCTCGACGAAAGGGAGTTGTATCATTTTAGTTTAGTTTAGTGTTAGTTTTATTTTGTTTTTCTCGAGGACTAGCAAAATATAAGTGTGGGGGTATTTGATAAGCACATTAATGCGACACAATTATACTCATATTTATACTAGTTAGGCCTCATTATTTGGCTAATATATTTGTTTTAGGTTTTTTTTATAGGAATTACAAGTGAATCCAATCACCGGAGGAATAAACGACTAAATTTGAAGCTATATTGACATTTGCGTCAAATATTACTAAGCTGCTACCCAAGGCACCAAAATGAAGAGACAGTTAACTATGGGAAGCCGGTTAACCTTTTATTTTTATTAGCATCACCAAAAGTGGTTCACGGAAAAGAGATGGCTCTTTGTTAAGCCAAGCATGTGAATCCATTAAAAGAGAATATTGAGTGATGTGGCCGGTTCTATACCAAGTATTATTTGTGGAATATAACAGAAGCATACAACATATTCCTCTCTTCATCAAAACTACAAGAAATTCTCAAATCTTAAGATGGAGTTCTGCCGATTCAAGAGAAATATAGCAAGAAGAACCAGTTAGAGATGAAGAAATTCAGGTGGGTTTTGAGTTCGTTGTGAGAGTGAGGAACAGATTGATCTGCTGCCAGAGAGAGAAAAGATAACTTGGGTTTCTGATGGATCGAACTTGGTTTGCGAGAGAACGAATTTGTCGTGAACCTGAGAAGGGGATAAGAAAGAACAGGGTACACACCGAGAAGATAGAAAAAGAAAAGGCAGTGAACTTTTGGACGCTGGCTTTGAGTTCTGGAGACGGAGAAACAACAAAGAAGGGTTTAGCTATTTCTTTCTCGTTTCCGATTTCAATTTTAATTATTACTTTCTTAATCAATTTTAATGGCTTTTAAGAAAGCCATGGGTGAAAGGATGAAGTTGTAGAGATAGATTTTCTTGTGTTTCAAAACTAGGGTTTTCAACTATAAAAACTTAATGTTAATGTTTTATCTCTCTTTCAATGTTTTACTTTCTCAATGATTTTTCGTGTTATATGTCATGCATAGTTCATCGTTTTATTAGTAGAAGAACTCGTTGACCCTTTCGCGATAATCGTTTTATGAATATTCTTTGACTATTTATGCCACGTATACCTAGTACTTCGAAATTCTACCTTGGGTTGAGAACAAACAATTCTTTTTGAAAATTATATTCTTCGATTCTTAAACGAAATATCTTCTGTGTATTAGTAGTTAGATTTGTTGTTTTGCACGAGTAAAATCGATACCCTTTGTGATGAACGCAAGTAAACCCTAATCTACAACGGATTCCCAAAACCTTAACGCTTTTCTATTATTGATTTCAATCTTCGTTAAATAGTTTTAATTCATTCGTTAGTTTAATTTTTTATTTTTAAAATCTAAAAAATATCTTTATTAATTTTTCTTGACTCGAAAGTTTCTTGAATTAATTAGTACAAGTAATACACACTCCTCGTGAGAAAGAACCGTATTTGCTATTGTCTACATCTTTCGACACTGTGCGCTTGCGGTAAAACAAAGTCGGTTTTCCGACGCTTCAGCTGCTAACAAATCCATCTCTATTTCTCCCTGAAACCAATTCAACTCTTCTCGTTCTGTCTCGATGTTCCTTCTCTTCTTGATCACTCAGCTTCGACCGGACCCATGTCTTCTTTCACTCGTCAACTCATCAAAACCCAAACTTCAAATCTGTATCCATCTCTCTTTATTTAAATTCTTGCTCACAGCTAAACTTGAACTTTACCAATTCGAACTACTCAGATCTTCCTATCTCTCTTGAGAACATCTTGTTCAAAACCTTCGACCAACCCATCAGACTCATAACCGGAAGCAGCGGCGTGAATGAAACTGGTCACTGATCACTACAAGGAATTGCAGTAGTGACTCAATGGGAAAAAGAAACTGGTCGACTTAGTTTTAGGTTAAATTGAAGAGGTGGCCGTAAACAAAACAATATTTCCTTTAGTGGTATGACTCCCTTTAGCAATGCTTTAAGGATAAGCAAGTTACCCCTTAGTAATTCACTGTTTCCTTTGTAATTCGGCAGCCCCCTAGTAATTCTTGTTTTCAACACAATTGAGACTTGATTTTTTGCTAGTTTTGCACCCATCAACATCCAATGACTCCGTAAAATGCCTTGAGATCCTATTTCTCTTCTTTTGCTTCATGTAACTCCAAAGTACCTATAAAACTTAAAACGAATGTAATATACACAAAATACAAGAGAAATAACTAAGAAAAGCATAAGAAATTGATATTCAAATAATGTATTTTAGGTACTTATCATCGGACACGGGTAAGAATTTGGCCGACCAAGTTGGTCAGACACAGTAAGAGCTATTTTGGCTCGGTACTAGCAATGGCTATTTAACTTCGACCAAAATAAGAGCTACTTTAACTTCGCCAAGATAAGTCCTTTACCACCAATACTAGTGTTTCTATTTTATCTAGGCCATTATTGGGATTTTGGCGTGACCAATATTTAAGATATATATTTTGAGCTCGGTCAATATTAAGGTTTGGCCAGTTGGAGCTTTTAGCTTGGTATTCGCAACGCGGTTGACTGACTTGGTATGTAGACAAAACTATGGTGTTATATCCTAGTACATTCATGCGCGACTTGTCATGTGCTTTCGTACATGCTTGGCTTGTACATGTTTACCAATAAATATTATTCAACAAAATATTGATATAAAATAATTTGTAGGAATTCAACTGTGAAATATAACACTAGAGAGACTCAAGTTGCTCTATACTGGTGGGAAATCCATTTAGGAGCTTGAGATGTATTCTGTAAAAATTAGAGAATATCTGGGAGTATTGCAACAAACACCAACACTGTTCTAAGAATTTTATACAGAGGCAAATATTGAGTTATCCAGTAAATATATCTCTCTATATATATTTTCTGCCTTCAGCCTAATGAAACATATATACAACTACATATATATAGAGAGAGTCACATGTATGGAAACCTATTATTGCCAGTATATTCTTAAAATTCCTTGCGGAATAGAAATATACTTTAAATTCAAATATTTATGATACCGGGTCAGAAATAAATTATTTTTTTAATGATTTTCGCCTTAGCAAAACCCCACCATCAACATTAAGTTCCATGCTTAGCGTGGAACAGTAATGTTATGCGGTAAGCACTAGATGGTGACAGTACAGACGAAAGTAAAAATAATTCAATTTAGTCGTTGGATATAACCTGAGATTTTATAATTTGCTTGAACTTCTGATACAGTCGCATTGGTGGAACAACAATTAATGAGTGATCATCGATCAATCCACGAGAGTAAGATAACACCAACCAGGAGACCACGGTCGTGAGAATGGTCGCCTTGAAGTCTGCCTGGTCTGTTTTGAGCCCATGTGCTCGTGCGGCAAAAAGGAAATGATGTGCATCGTTTACACAACAAATTAATTCACTTCTTTCCAGATAATTAACTAGTAATATAATGGCAAGGAGTTCGTTCCTGCGAAGAGCAGTGAGTTTCTAGTTGTTATAAAGTAAGCAAAAACAAAAAGGTTTTAGATTTTGGACAAAGTAAATAGAATAAAGTAATAAGAATTTATTTCAAACAATGAGAAAAAAGATGACTAAGGAATCCTTCGCCGTCACTGAACATAAACTTAATCAAAATAAAAGTTTATTTTTTGTTGATTTATACTGTTACCAACCGTAGAATAACAATAAACTCTATTATCCCCGGAATTCCTTATTTCACTAGATACGAAAGTGCTCGACTACCAAATTTTATCCAACTAACCCACCAAGAATAAACTCTCAAGATGTTAATTTACTTTAATTTACAAATAATGTTGAATATTGGTATGTTGCAGTATAATATTTGTTTTGGAATTAAACTATTCTAGAGTAAGATGAGTAAGTGTACCACTTTTACATAGAATACATATAGTGAAGAGTAAAAACACGAGAGAAGTCAAATAGTGATTAGTTATATCATGTTTAATGTTGTCTTCAGGAGAATTTTTTTTTCTTATGGTATTGTAAGAGTTAATAATCTAGGTGAAATTCTCGATTTTGCAGGAGGAACTGGGTGGTACACTAGTGCTTGTAAACCATAAGGAAGGGTTGGAAGATAAGCTAACAGATGGGCTCTGAATAAGAATATGAAGGACATCACTATGGCCAAAGAAAATAATCAACTTTTTTGCTAAATTCTTGCTCTGTTGAATGGAGATATCAATCTATTTTTCTTAATATTAATTTAATGAACTTAGTAGTAGTTTTAGTTATATTTCCTTTAAGTACGTGAACAAATATTGTAATAGTCTAACGGATAGACTAGCTAAATTATTGTTGAATTTTGTCAATCATCAGATTACCTCTGATGGAATGAAACTATATAGGGAGAATCTATGGTTTGAAAAACTTATCTCTGCCGAGCATGTAACAGTTCCAGTTTCTAGTTAATATTTTTCTCCTTTTATCAAAAAAATAGTGAAAAATAATGATTGGTCAAGTGTTGGAATCTTGCAACAATGAACAACAAAGGTAGATTTATCAGAACAAATATTTAAATACTGAAATCAAATATTTGAATACTTGTTTTTAGATTTGTTTTTAGATTTGTTTTTAGTTTTTTTTAGGTTAGTTAGTTTAATTAGATTTTTATTTTTACTTTGTCCTATTTTACGTTTCTTTGGGTATTTCTCTTTTTGCTACAAGTTTTGGATTTTGGATTGAAAAGAAATAGAGCTAAAGAATTTGGTGATTAAAGACTTGGAGTTAAAGTTAAAGCTTCAAGAACGGAAAAGAAGACAAATAATTTTATTTTTAATTAGATTTTATTTTTTTTAGATTTTATTTGCTTAAAAGATTGTATTAGGAAATTTTTATTATTACTGTAATTTTTCTTTTATTTTTGGACACTTTTTGGACTTTATTTTGGACATTTGGACACTTTATTTATTTTTAAACCCTACAGAAGGGTATTATTAAATATAAACTCCTACAGGGAAGGAGGAAAATTACGATATTGTCTCGGCCCCTCGGGTTCGTACACTGACACAAGAGTCGGTGGCCCGAGTCGACTACAACCGATTCATCCCCCGTCTGGTACGGGAGGTAAGACTCTATCAACCCGCGAATCCCCTGCAAGTGGGTTAACTGTATTCCTTCGTATGCATATATGTTGAGGAATTGAATACAGACTTATTTTTCTAGTAAAGGGCAAGAACTGGCCATACAAGATAAGGACTCGGATTTCATCACCTTTTCCTTCTTGCCCGCTTTAGGAACACGTTACCAAACGCAAACCTAAACCTTAAAATTTTGACTAGAAAGAGACCGATATGGATACGAGCTTATAGGAAACTCGTTCAAAAGGACTTTATTGGTTACTTTAGAGCCGCCGTGTAACCGAGGGAAAAGTGCCAAAGAGACAGGGTTATCAAAGCTCCTTAGAGCTTATCCAGTTTCTCTTCGACTTAATCTAATTCGGATCGTTCTAAGAGGTTTGCTAAAATCGTAACTAGTTGCCTTTTGAAAGAATAAAAGCTGGTCTAGAAACAATCTAAGTGGAGCCATCATGCTTTTTGTTGGCTAGATTCAATAGGTTTAATTTGGTTGAGTCGGCTTTGCTTGTGAATGTTTAGAACACCCTTCGTTTTAGAATTTATTTTTCTTAGATTTTTTTTAATATATTAGGAAGTTTTTAGAAAATGTCGAACTGGTATTATGAGGACCAATATAATGAATATCCGACTGAATTTCAAAATAGACATTATCCATACTATCAACATTGTGTAGATAGTAGTCGAGATCACCACCAACCTTTTGGAGGTTATTACTCATACCAGGGTGATCCCAATTACTATTCGTACATACACCCGTCTTATGAACATGAAAGTGAGCAAAATTCTAGTTCTTTGTCTTGGAGGGATACCCTAAAACCGATGCAATCTAGTACTTCCTATAACGATTCGAGTCCTTTGTCTTGGAGGGATGCCCTAAAGAAAATGCAATATAGTACTCCCCATTAACCTATTATTCCTCTAGAAGAATCACATGAGAAGTTGCAAACTAGTACCCCTTATGATCCATTTGATTTTCTAAAAGAGTCCCTCAGGGAGTTGACTGAGAGTACAAAAAGGTTTGGATTAAGTGCGAATGAAATTTCTGCAAAGAATAATATTGCTCAAAATGATCTTAATTGCCAATATAGTGCTACCCTTGATAATTATTCACCTAGCTAAGAGGACGAGGATAGAATTGGTAACACTACTTATGTAGACGAGGTTCAAACATCTTCATATTATTATGATGATGAGGATAGTATTGGTGAAGAACTTGAAATATACAGGCAGAGTAATCGGGAAATTATCACTCCAATTGTGCTTCATGATGATAATGTTAGTTCTGGTTCAAATCCAAATAATTTTAATGATTATTCACCTATTCAGAAGGAAGAGGATTTGACTAGAGATACCACTGTTTTAGACGATGTAGAACTTTCTTGTTTTGAAGCCGATAATGGTTTAGAGAAAATGGTTTATCCTGAGAATACTGTTTTAGAGTCCAACGATTTAGAAACAATAGTCTTAGATAACAAAGATATACCCCTAGAGATTTTAATGAGCGAGGATGCACCACTTGATTATAACTTAGAAGAAGCAATTGACCATTTTCAGGAATCTGATGATCTAGAAATTAGGGAAATTGTGACTAGTCTAACTAGGGACAACCAAAATTCTAAGTTTGGGGGTGATTATCATTCTCCATGTGCTTTACCTTAAGCTGTTTTAAAAGTCCCTCACTTGGGACTTGATGTTTGTGCCTCTATCTTCAAGAACTGTTTCCCGAACCTAATCATGTCCAGAAAGAAGTTCAGTTGTTAGAAACCCATCCTCTGGTCGATGTGGTTTACCTAGGCGTTAATACCAAGATTGACTTTGTTTTCCCACCAAAATATTTTCTTCCATATGTAGGAACATATGAATTTCAAATGTGTCAGTTATTAAGTTTTAAGACTAAGCCTAATTACTTTAGGGAATTAGAATCGACACATTTGCTTAAGAATGACCACCATTTTCATAGTAGTCAACTGTGTGAGTCCAATCTGATTGACTTTGAGGATCCACAATTATTCAGGTTATTATTATGTGCTTCTAAGTTCTTAGTTAAGTTATTCAAGACTCTACAACCTGATTCTTTTGATCCTGCCTACGAGGAAATCCATTCCATGAAATTATTTTATCTAGACCCTTTTATAGAGCCTGAACCTGAACCACAGTTAGAAGTAGTTGTCTTAAATAGAAAACTAGATAAGGGTGTGCTTGGTCTGTTCATTTTCTTATCCTATTGCAGTTCCCTCTTATTTGTGATAGCATTATTTAATTCAGATGACCCATAGTTGTTCCGATTATTGCTCTATGATTTATGAGGTGACTAATTCTTTCCTAGTCTGGCTGAAGACTTTAAAC